>CM074290.1:19660372-19902872 GCA_037194245.1 Opsariichthys bidens | reverse complement strand
GCTCTTCCTCGCGGTGCCATGCGATGGTACTGGACGCTCGGTGGACGGCCCGATCCTCCTCCGCCCCCTGGCGGATGGCTCATCCTGTTGAGGGCAGCCGGCAGCGAGCCCGCCGTCCCCTGCTCCTCCCCATCATGGCGGCAGGCAGCAGGCTCCGGCCCACGGCAAACGGCGCCTCCTCCGCTCCCTCCTGGATGGCCACCACCCCACCTCGTCCCAGGGGCACGGCAGCGAGCTCTCCGTCCCACCTGTTGCTCAGTTACTCCAGCACCACCGCCTCGGGCAGCCACTCGCGGTCTTTCTCCCGCGCTGCCCGACCTCCTCAGCACCGCGATCCCCCTCCGCAGCGAGGGCTCTTCGACAGCATGTCCCTCCTTCCTCCCGGGTTTGGGCACCAATGTAACACAGTTCGTAAGAACGGGAAGAAGGAGGCAGGAACCGGCGAACCTTCAACATAATTTAATATCCAAATAAACAAACAATAAAACGAAAGTAAAAGGGCGGCAGTTCCTCACGGCGACTGCCGCCCACACAAACAAAATAACACTCAACATAAAATCCAGGCCTGGTCCTCTCTCGTCCTTCACTGTCCTCGCTCCTCTTTTATGCTTCCGGAGCTCCTCCGTGAGAGATACGAGACCGGTGCGGCGAGCAGCTGAAGCTCGTTATCTCTCGCGTCACCGGCCTCGCGCCGTTCCCTCACGGCTCTCGCCCGCCCTGCTCGTCACATACACGTTTTTAAAAAAATGCACGACTCAAATTAATCTGTGAATCATTAAAAAAAAAAAAAAAAAACGGTTAATCTAAACCGACTGAAAGCGATTCACTAAGATCTGCGCTGAAAAAATCTGACGTAGATACAATTCGCAACACTCCGAAACTGTTTGTAAAATTCATATTGACAAAGAAACGGCCAAGTAAAACGCTTTCCAAGTAACATACTCCAATAATCTTTGCATTATTTACAACTTCTAAAAACTATTTTTTACAGTGTAACGATGTATTGTAAACTCTTTAGTAGTTTCTTTATATTATTAATAATGCTTTATGCCATAAAGTTCCTATATAAGGAGAAACGTCTTAAATGATTGCAAAATACTTTTTATATTTAACACATTTTCTATTTTTCTAGTGAAAATATAAAATTCTTCAGAGCAAATGCAACAATGAGTAATTAAAGACATTTTTAGATCATTTTAATCAAACTGCCTGGAAAAATGACATGACAAAATTCCTTATCACTTGATCAATAGGTGGCGCTGTTACAAAATTGATGTTGTGTGGTCAGTGTGAAGAGATAATGACACTTACAAAATTTGGGGTCAATATGCAAAAGCGTTGCGGAATCAGATATAGCCTTACATCCAATTTGGTGTTCTCTACGTCAAATTTGTTTAGTCAAGAACGGTTTGGTTTATCAAAATGCTTTTAATAACTTTTTGCCAGCATGTTCGGAAGATGATGCGTGCCAATTTTGGTGAAAATCGGACCAACGGTTTAGGCAGTTGAATCGTTTTGAGCGAAGGAAAAGAACGAGATGGAACGCTTCAAGGTTCCATACAGAACCTTTCCTTCTGAGAGTGTAGAAACTTGCTAGAAAAGTTCAATTATTTTGAAAAAGTGCTGAATTCAGCAACGCTCCAAATCGAAGCCATGCGCTCACAACACACCTCCGACGAAACCGGGCCGTAACGGCTGATTCTGGGCCGTGCTCCATCCAAATTCCCTCTGGCAGATAGCTTATGGAAGCGGCACAGAGAAAAGTCCTCGGCCAAAAGCCTATTGCAGCACAGCTCAGCTTTCATTTCAAAGCCCTGTCTTTAGTGGCTTTTTCCTGATTTAACTTTCTTCTGGCCCATTAAAATTGTTCATAAAATTAGGTTAGCAAGTGTTTTTGCCATTAGCAGTTAGCTTATAAATAGAAATCTGAACTGCTAGATGGGTTTGGGATTGAAGCTAACCGCTAATAATGTGGCACTACGAGAGAAATAGACAGTCTCTAAATGATCCCGGAGAAAAATAAAACATCTATGGTGATTAAAATGATATAAAGCAGAGACTGTAGCATGAAATTAGCCGCTCTATTTTAGCAGCGAAGGCATTAATGTGTTCTACATCGGGCCTTTGAGGTTACATGGCATTTTTAGCAGCTAGCACATGGCACTCGTTTGTCATTCGTAGTTGCAATCGTGTGCATGAACATGGCAATCGAGACTGTATATTCGAAACGAACTCAAAATGGACACTTATGTTCTTATCCAAAGCTTTTAATTCAATCTTTAATGCAAAAAAAAAAAACCTTTCAGGAGTCATTCATAGAGACAGGACACAGTTAATGTTTTTTACTATCTCGTGATCTTAAGTTGACGTCAGATTAAATCTTGAGAATGTGTTTTTTGATTCATCGGATTTAATCTAGCTGTTTTGAGCACAAGAATAGTCACGAACGAATGGCTTCGTATGGAAAACAGCCATGCTACCGCTGGACTGGCTAAAGAGCATTTGCAGACAACTGGAAAACAAGAACAAAGAAAATGTTAAAATTAGTCAGTAAGCAACTTCACAAAACAAAATGAGTGTTTATTGATTAGTTAAAAACAAAGACCGCAATGAAGCGAATGCAACAAACTCAACTTCCAGCAAGTCACGATTTGAGGGGAAAAATTAGATTTTTCTGATAAAAATTGCAACTGTGTCAACTTTAAAATGGGATTAAAAAGGTTTTTCGTAGGCCTGCACAATTTTAACAAACTTTTCTTTAGGCTAATTTTAATAAACTCTTATAGATCAATATGGCTCTAAAAATAATAATAATAATAAAAAGTATACTTATACTTTTTTTTTTTTTAATTAATTAAATGACAGCCTTTGCAATTTCACTTTAATGTTACGATTAATCATGCAGTCCTAGAGTCAAGTGATCCATTTTGCATTACATTTACATTCATGCATTTGGCAGACGTCATCATGCATTCCTTGGGAATCAAACCCATGACCCTCTCGTTGCTAGCCAAATGCATGCAGGGAATCGAATCAAATATAATGGACGGTTTTAGTTGAAATAAAAGCATTCTTCTTCCCACCACTAGAAGAGACAAAAATGCCTATAGTCCATCTGAAATGGATGCAACCACAATGGTGCCTTTTACTAAGCAGTCAGAGATGCATCACTAGCACACCAATCAAAATATCCATTACCATCCGCACCCAGTCAAAAGCCAGCCAATTGGAAGTCTCCACTCCAGTTACACCTCTTTGCCGGAGCTGATCGCAGGCTCGAGGAACGCCAGCAGCGAGGTAATTCATTCTAATTAGGCCGTTTGCCATTCCCGAGTCTGTCCCGGCCAGCTGCTACCTGAGAATGTTGCTCTTCAATCAAAACCGATGGCCGACTCTAGTCTTTCACCGCTGGGGAAACCATCAGTACGGCGAGGAAGAGCTCGGTTACAAAACGGCATGGCGGATGTTTAAAATGGCCAAGTGTGACTCAACTGAAGGTGCTTAACTATTGTCCTTGGCCGGTTCTTTACAGTTTCACGCTTTAGAGCTGGAACAACACGGTATGAGGCAGCTCGAATGAACATGTTCAGACTTCATCAGCACACAAATCACAGATCGAGTAAACAGAGATATGTGCTCATGTTTTCAGGAGGGCTCCGTACCTGACTGTAAAATCCACAATGTTCGTAAAACAAACACACTGGTATTCTTGGCAGAAGATATCGCTGTTTGCCTTTGTCTTGCATGGTTTACTCATGCTGATTCCAGAGAGGCTTCATTCAATGTACATAAAAATGGATAGACTCTACAGTGTACAATATAAGAATACCGACGTTTTGACTAATGTGGACGAATACTCAAACATAATCCCAAACCAGGACTTTCATTTACCAGTAAATAGTGGATAAACTTTGCCTAAAAGCGTTTATAAATAAAATCAAGGTAAAATACTGTTTTATGGCTGAATTTAATAACATCAAAGCTAAACAAGTATGAAATACAGTCCCTGCAGAAAAACGCGATTATGCGATCGCTTGATTTCATGCATAATCAGCCAAAGTCCACATATTTATGCGGGGGTCGCATTTTTTCAAATATGCCGCACTTTCGCCGCATAAATTGCCGATTTCAGCAAGAAAAATATGCGGGGCTAGCATGATTTCATAATCCCTGTATTTTCGCTGCAAAAAGTCTCATATATCTTAGCAGAAAGTTGAAAAATGTTGCGTTTACTTCACACAAGTAAAGCGCCATTATTTTCCCCCTATTGCCATGGGAACCTTATGAAGTGACGTAATTACGCGACGTGAACGTCATCCGTAAACCCCGCGGTGAAACCATGATGAAGCACGCAGATAATTCTCATTTGCCAACAAAAATAAGCTCAAAAGACCGCGAGAAGCAGTTTCCCAGTGTGTTACATGACGCTGTATATTAGTAGTGTGTAAAATAATTGACGTTGCAGTAAGAGATTACACTTTGCGCACTGGAAGCACTTCATTTAACAGAAGATGTCTGTTTTTTATAGCTACCTCTGTTAAACAGGAAGCACACATTTTATTTTTTTATATTTTATTTATTCATTTTGACAGAAGTTGAATATTCCTTTTGTAAAGCTACAGAACTTGTTTGAATCAATGTTTTGTAATTTTGAGCCATGTGTTGATTAAGGTCTGAAATAAAACAGAATGAGAGCTTCAATATTCTGTGATTTAGTAATTCTGCCTCTTTACATGAAGGTAGTAGCCTAGAGAGAACAGGGTGTTGGGGGGAATCACCTTTTGCATCAAAAACCACAGTTTTTGCAAGTTCCCGCAATTTCATCGCATAAAATTGCAAAAATATCCCGCATATTCCATCGCGTTTTTTAAGAAAACGTGCCGCATAATCAAGGATTTTTGCCCGCAACAATCACAAAAAATTCCCGCGTTTTTCTGGAGGGACTGGAAATATGAGCGAAATGCTGTCGACGAAAACACTAGAAATGCGAAAATATTTTATTTTTACATTTTCAATGTTGTGGTGAAATTTTATTAGGTTCCTCTTTAGCATAGTCAATTTAGCACTTCCGCATTAAGCAGCATTTTTAGTTTATCGTCTAATACATTCAATTATTTCATGATTTTTAATAGTTTAATTTAACAATACTTGCTCAAGTATAAGAGTTTACATTGATATTGTACCACACTGTACAGCTACGAATACTAATAAGATCACGTTGTAAATTCACTTTGTAGAGCATGAAGCGCAGAGAAAGGGCCTCTTCAAACTGTTAGACCTCTCAATGAGGTCTAAATCACTTCGGGACAGAGTCCTGACCCAATTCACAACCAAACAGGAAGAAATGGCCGAATCCTAACAAGATTTATTTTCATTCGCTTTCGGAGGCAGGAACTAGCCTTCGCTCGCTGTATCTTTAAAGGGCTTGAAGTTTTCTTGGCAGCTGAGGGAAGAACTGCAAGTTCAGCCAAAATAGACAATAAAGCAAAGGGGAGGAACATGCCAAAATGAAGGGGGCAACCAGTTCCAGGGGTTCATTTTTCCTTCATGATTCACGCTGGAAAAGAAAGCACTTCCCTGTCCTCAAATGAACTCTCTCCGCGCGCTCTGCGACAGGGAAAGGCTGGGGGAGGGGGACGGACACGCGCACAAAGCGCTACGCTGCATTTTTGCGCGCTCAAGGAACTAGGTCATATGCAGACGACTCGAAAGAAGCGAGAGAGGTAAACAAACCAAGGCAAAGTCTCACATACAGACAATAAAACACCACGGCTATGCGGTGCGACCGTGCTTACACCCTCACGGCTCACTCACACAGTGAGTCTGCAGCTGCGCGGGAATTCACTGCACTCGACGGATTGCGCGCGCAGCGGCCTCCACCTCACTGTTTTATGACTCATTATATTATGTGTTTTGTATAGAAATTAAATTTCAATGATTTCTAGACACAATCGAGTTGGATGTGGATCGCTCACTGCGGGCATTACGCCACTATATTTCCGTAAAGATGATTAAAGCACATTTTCTTAAGATTTTCTTAAAGCTTGAATTTTGTATTTAATCCCTGCAGTTGTCCGCTGCAAAAATGTCAAAGCAATCTTAAATCAAGATATATTTACTTGAGAAGCAAAATTACGATATTAAGTGCGTTTATGCTTAAATTTTTATAAAAGTTTATTTTTCCGACCTCATTTGCGGACAGGGCATTATAAAATGTAATGAATCCATTACTGAATGCGAATTACATGATGAAAACTAGTTAGTGACATAATCCAGTACATTACACATTTCAGGTAATGTAATCTGATTACTTTTAGCCTTGTTTATCACATCGATTTCAATAGGATAATATTGTGCTATACTGATTAAAAAAAAATTGTCATCAACAAATAAACTACATTAGGTCAGGGTTTCCCAAATTGGGGGAACTGCAGGGGATTTTTAAGATGATGAAAAGATAATAATTAATTAAACCATAGAACTTTGACATTTTGTGAATGTTAAGTAATCATGTAGCCCTGATCAATAAAAATGTAACCGTAGTGTGATTATGAGCATTGTAAAACAATATAAATATAATTAAAAGTATATAATTTTTTTTTTTACATATAATCAATTATTACCCAGCAATGCATGCAAAGTCACTTACTTTAGACTTTTTATGTTGTCATTTTGCTTCTAAAGTAAATGCATCTCAATTTTAAGAATGTTTAGTTGTTTTTACTACAAAAACAACACAAATACTGAAGAAAGTGTGTGTGTGAGAGCTTTGGGGCATCAAATGAATATATGTTTGAATCGAAAAAAAGCATTTCGGCATTCAAAATGTGTTTAAACGCATCACAAATGAAAATTTAGAGCCGTTTACCATTCTTTGAAAATGATGATATGGCAAATTATAAATTAGTACTTTACCATCAAGTTTTCTACAGCCACGAGGACCAAAGCCAGTTACCCAGAATGCTTTAGTGATGCACTAATAGGAGCTTTTACAGCAGTGATATGGCACCAGACTGAAACCACAGTGACTAAGGCGATATAGATGAGTCAAGCGTGTTGCCAAAACCACCAAACCACAGTCAAAAACCACAAAACTATCGCTTTACTTGAGTCGCTTTCAATAACTGCCATCTGGCAGAGAACAAGAGATAGTTAGATTCATCAAACTACATGAGAAAGCGCATTCCACGTGCAACTAAAACCAAGTTGCATAAATCATTACGGTTTTAATGTCATACAGTGGTGCTACACCAATCACATTTCTTCAGGTTACACTGAATAAAATAATGAAACTACTGGTTATAATATTATTATTATTATTAATATTACTACTAGTAGTAATAATGATTTATGCAACTTTCACAGAACATGATCTTTGACGCAATCAAATATTACTAAACCTGTCCACTATTACACATTTATTATTATAATTAAGATTTTCATTTGTCATTGTAAAGAAAAAAGGACATTAAAGTGATTAATAAGGTCATTTCATACAATATCTGTACAAAAACATGATCATTTTGAGCAGAATAACTAAAGCTATTTTACAGTGAAGCAGGTTTTAGTTTGTGTTTAACACAGAAACTTAGAATCAACCGTGTTCATTTTTAATGTACAGAAGGACAGAGTAAAAATAATAACCCACATGTACCTGAAATGATTTTGCCATCCTGTAATCTGCCGAAAACCTATATATATATATACGTATAAACATGCAGTTTCATCATTTTACACAATAAAAATCACTGACTACAGATTTACTTTAGGCCTTCACAATATTTACATTATACAAGCAAAGTTTCAATTTAAACTGATTATAGTATGTATACACATCCGATTAAAACATTTTCACTATCTCCTAGTCAAAGAAAATCCAATAGGATTGTCCACAGGGATCATACTTTAGAAGCAGTCCTAATGTGATCATAATCATTAAATAAAAACATTTATGTTCATTTCATGTCTTGTTGGGAAATTCTGAATATCTTCAGAAACTAATTTAGGACTGAATTTGTAATGAGGGATTAAACAATATCAGGTACACTCACCTTAAAAACATCAGGAGATGAGTTCAGAAGTGTGGAGAGACTTTGAGATCAGTCCACATCCTCTAAAGCGGCTCCCCCAGTGTCCCAGTGAACGTCAGGACGTCCTGATGGAGGATTATTGTGCTGTGGGACAAAGAGAGACTCGAATGATCCTCCTGTAAACTCCACGAGCTCGTTTGGTCACATCTGTCTCGAGAGTCTTTACGCTTCTTGGATCACGTTCACTCACGCGCTCTCTGCGCGCCACCATTTTATTTACACACGAACACAAGAGGAAATGCAACCGGTCAAGTTCAACTCAACGACTCGAAATCTCGGAATGTAAACTGAGATTGTAAGAATTGACGGTGGAAGAGTTTTTTTTGGCACGGAGGACATTTCGATGTGTGTCCGTTTGCTCCATCAACGCCCATTTTCACGTGCCTGCCGAGGGAAAATAACCGTGTAAAACATGTCCAAGCATTATTTCTGTGAGGACATTTGTATTTTCGCTTCAGAAAGTGAGTATAAATCACTTTAAAAAAGAAACTTTGAGCTCGCGGATGATTTCAGACCCACCTGTAAAAGCGGCTTTTGACCGCACCGAATATTGGGCGATACTTCAAACAAAAACATCCATGTGGAAACTTTATTGAAGCTTCATTGAGATTAAAATATATACCGGCTTATAAATATGTAAAGTTTTAATTCTGTGAATGTATAGCTCCATTAACTAATTTGTCAAAAAAATTGGTTAATGAACTAATGCAATTTATATATACAAATACAGAATAAATTCAGTGTTTTTTTTACATTAGTATAAACTAGTCAGATTAAATATTAATGACTTCTTTCTATCTCTATATGTGTTTATATATGTATATACACACAGAGATATATACATACATGCACACACACACACGCATACATATATAGCTTCAGGAACTAATTTGTCAAAAAGTTGGTAAATTACCTAATGCATTGATATTTATTTGCAAATATTTATGTAAGATTTATATATAGAATACAGTATAAATTCAGTGTTTTTTAGTTAATATAAACTAATCAGATGAAATAGTCATGGTTTTAACTTCAGTAAATTTATCTATCTTTATATGTGTATATGTATATGTGTGTGTGTGTGTGTGTGTGTATATATATATATATATATATATATATATATATATATATATATACACACACAGAGAGATACATACATACACATATAGCTTCAGGAACTAATTTGTCAAAAAAAAGGTAAATTACCTAATGCAATGATATTTATTTGCAAATATTTATGTAAGATTTTTATTTATACGAATACAGTATAAATTCAATGTTTTTTAGTTAGTATAAACTAATAAACTAGTCAGATGAAATATTAATGGTTTTAACTTCAATAAATCTATCTTTTTATATATATATATATATATAGCTTCAGGAACTAATTAGTCAAAACATGGTAAATTTCCTAATGCAATGATATTTAAGCAAATATTTCTGCATGTTATATATACAGTATAAAGTCAGTGGTATTTTACAGTAGTATAAACTATTCAGATTAAATATGAATGATTTTGACGTCAATAAATCTCTCTCTCTCTCTCTCTCTCTCTCTCTCTCTCTCTCTCTCTCTCTCTATATATATATATATATATATATATATATATATATATATATAGCTTCATGAACTACTTATATTTTCACAATTACCAAATGCAATGATGTGTATTGCATTAGTATAAACTAGACAGATTAAACATTAATGATTTTGACTTCAATAAATTTATCTGTATATGTCTAATATATATATATATATATATACACACACACACACACAATAGTATTATTCAGTATTGTAGCCGGCTTGATGAATCTATTGGTGTGAAAATGACACGTGTCGCCCTGTGTTTCCAGCGGACGACAGACAGATGCTCTTTGGCTGCGCACCAGGTAATGTGAGCGATCAGAGGTACTTCAGAAACCCAGCAGTCGCAGGTGTCACTCCGACTCCGGCTCCTCATAAACAAACATGCTGCCACGGCTCGAGTTCACCGAGGGCGCCTGTCCCGCCGCGAACTCTCACGTGCCCCTGGGAGCTTCTACCTGCTCATGTCTCGCGTGTCTCTAGTGTTCGGAGACAAAGAGGGAGGATCAGCCCTGATGACCCAGAAAGACGCTCACGGATGTGCCTAATTAGATTAGTGCAGTGTGACGAACGGGAGATGACGTCATGGCTCTGCTGGCCTGGTCATGTGAACGGATCAGACTGTCGGAGTTTAATGCTTAAATTGTGTTTGTGCTCTGATCTGGGATCAGATGGAATACTGAAGTGTTACTTCATTAAAGGACAAGGATAAATTATATGCTGTAAAATACAATGTCTTTTCATTATTATTTATTTATTTATTAATACTGTCCTTTATTCATTTCTTAGACCTCCCCTTATTTTTGTAATAAATGTACAATTAAATTTCTTCTTCTTTTGGGCCACTGGCCGATCTGAAAAACCTTCTCGTTTCACACTCATCCGTTATTCCGCCTTTTATCACACGACCGGTCATCCCAGTATAGATGCAACATCTGTGTTTCATTGTCGCCGGAGTAATGATAAACACACTCTCACAGCTGATCCAAAACCCACATCGCAAGGATAGAGGTGAGTGCTGGATATATTACTGTTAAAACACCTTTGAATTTATTTCTTCAGGCCATGGTTTCCCAGAGAGGCCGGCCCTCGACTCGCTTGGCAGGATTACGGGAGGATTTTCACGGCTGCTTCGTCCTACGCAATCGGATGAAAAGTGCAAAGGAAACTCTAGATCTGTTGGGCCACAACTGAAGTGACACAGGGTTAAGTTGTGTTAGATGAACTGAAGAATCCTCTTTTCCATCCATTGGTCCATGTGACTCAACATATTCTGAAGTCATATGATGTACAAGGACCGTGTACATCAGTGTTTGACAGTGTTCCACAGCAGCTGTTCCACTTCACATTTCTCCTGATAAACTTTGCGATCCCACACAAAACTTCACATTTCTCCTGATAAACTTTGCGTTCCCTCGCAAAACTTTTGCGTTCCTCCAATGAACGCTGCGTTCCCTCACAAAACTTCACATTTCTCCTGTTAAACTTTGCATTCCCTCGCAAAACTTCACATTTCTCCGAATAAACTTTGCGTTTCCTCGCAAAACTTCACATTTCTCCCAATAAACTTTGCGTTCCCTCGCAAAACTTCACATTTCTCCCGATAAACTTTGCGTTTCCTCGCAAAACTTCACATTTCTCCTGATAAACTTTGCGTTTTCTCGCAAAACTTCACATTTCTCCCGATAAACTTTGCGTTCCTCCAATGAATGCTGCGTTCCCTTGCAAAACTTCACGTTTCTACCGATAAACTTTGCGTTCCTCCAATGAATGCTGCGTTCCCTTGCAAAACTTCACGTTTCTACCGATAAACTTTGCGTTCCCTCGCAAAACTTCACATTTCTCCCGATAAACTTTGCGTTCCTCCAATGAATGCTGCGTTCCCTTGCAAAACTTCACGTTTCTACCGATAAACTTTGCGTTCCTCCAATGAATGCTGCGTTCCCTTGCAAAACTTCACGTTTCTACCGATAAACTTTGCGTTCCCTCGCAAAACTTCACATTTCTCCCGATAAACTTTGCGTTCCTCCAATGAATGCTGCGTTCCCTTGCAAAACTTCACGTTTCTACCGATAAACTTTGCGTTCCTCCAATGAATGCTGCGTTCCCTTGCAAAACTTCACGTTTCTACCGATAAACTTTGCGTTCCTCCAATGAATGCTGCGTTCCCTTGCAAAACTTCACGTTTCTACCGATAAACTTTGCGTTCCCTCGCAAAACTTCACATTTCTCCCAATAAACTTTGCGTTCCCTCGCAAAACTTCACATTTCTCCCGATAAACTTTGCGTTTCCTTGCAAAACTTCACATTTCTCCTGATAAACTTTGCGTTTTCTCGCAAAACTTCACATTTCTCCCGATAAACTTTGCGTTCCTCCAATGAATGCTGCGTTCCCTTGCAAAACTTCACGTTTCTACCGATAAACTTTGCATTTGCTCGCAAAACTTTTGCGTTCCTCCAATGAACGCTGCGTTCCCTCGCAAAACTTCACATTTCTCCTGTTAAACTTTCCGTTCCCTCACAAAACTTCACATTTCTCCCGTTAAACTTTCCGTTCCCCACAAAACTTCACATTTCTCCCGTTAAACTTTCCGTTCCCCCACAAAACTTCACATTTCTCCCGTTAAACTTTCCGTTCCCCACAAAACTTCACATTTCTCCCGTTAAACTTTGCGTTCCCTCGCAAAACTTTTGCGTTCCTCCAATGAACGCTGCGTTCCCTCGCAAAACTTCACATTTCTCCTGTTAAACTTTCCGTTCCCCCACAAAACTTCACATTTCTCCCGTTAAACTTTCCGTTCCCTCACAAAACTTCACATTTCTCCCGTTAAACTTTGCGTTCCCTCACAAAACTTCACGTTTCTCCCGTTAAACTTTGCGTTCCCTCACAAAACTTCACGTTTCTCCCGATAAATTTTGCATTTGCTGGCAAACCATTTGTGGTCATCCAATAAACACTGCATTCACTCGAAATACTTCACATTTCTCCAGATAAACTCTGCATTTATTCGCAAAACTTCATGTTTTCTCAAAAAAACGTTATTTTCGTTCCAATCTTTTGTGTTCCCCAAATAAAGTTTGAGTTTGCTGGCAAAACTTTTGCATTCCTCTGAGAAACGCTGCAACAAAACTTTTGCGTTTCTCTGAAAAACGCTGCGTTTGTTCGCAAAACTTTGTGTTCGCTTGCAAAACTTTTGCATTCCCCTGAGAAACATTGGATATTTTGGCAAAACATTTGCATTGAAAACTGAAAAACACCGCATTGGGTTGCAAAACTTTCACGTTCCCCCATGAAACACTCAGAAACTTGTGCAAGCGAACACGAAAGCGCTGTAATATAATTTATCCCCTTCAGGAGTTCCGTAGCATCTTGCATTTTATGACGCACGTTTTTAACTAAATAATTAAAACACGAGCAACACCAAAAGGGAAGGTTTTCGACAAACAAATTTTACTCAATGCAATGAGTCGAAAGTCTCCGCAAAGTAGATTTGAGATGGTTTGTCATCAACACCACTGGTGTTTGTGTGCCTTATAACTGATAATAACACCAATACTTTGAATATGCATATGCACAAATATGATTTGAGAGTTTTTGATGCTTATTCATTGTATAAAATGTTGTTTCACATCACAGGTTTGGGTGAGTATATGATGACTTCTTCATTTTTGCATGAACTGTTCCTTTAAGTCCACAGAGCTTATTTTCTTATGAAAATCAGCCCTTTGTTTTCCTAATTCACCCTTTCCTTTGCTTTCTGTTTCTTTCATTAGCTCTCTCTCGAGTGTCTTTTCAACGGCTCATCACAGAAGCTTGTCTTATCTTATTAAAAGCGAATTAAAACAAAGGATTCCTCGCCACGGCGACACGCAAAGGGCTGCTTTAATTACCAGCACTTTGAACCCTGAGAGTGTAAAGTGCCGCGTTGTTCTCGTCAGTATAACGCTGCTCAATTGGAGGAGATGTGACCGTTTGCACGCGCAATCAGCGGGTTTCTCTCGTGCACCTTCATCCGTGCGTGCAAACCGAGCCGAAGCGTTAACAAATCTAATGACTAATGATGTGCAGGTGTTTGCCACCAATCCGGCGGCTGTAACTGCGTTTCATTTTGCGGTGCAGCAGTTGGCGAGCGCTTGGGAAAGCTATGATTCAGTATTCTGTTGGTGTGTCGTTTTCTCTGAATGGTCCGTTTGAATGTAATCTGTCTCCGGGGACGAGGGGCCCTGCAACAATCAGACTCAAGACAGGAGGCTGCCGCTCCTCAGCTTACTGAGGATATTGCGCCACCTGCTGGTGGACAGTGGTATTGTCAGCAATCTCAGTGATGGTTACTGGTGAACAGTAGTTTTTTAGAGGGCGCTAATCAGTGTGAAAAATGTATTTTATATATATATATAAACATAAACAATATACAATATAATGTATTGTATATATATATATATATTATTGTTATGAACCGCTCTAAAATATTTATCAGCTAGATATTTCGGCTTTTGTGTAGTAGAGTAAAACTTGTGATGCTGATATGAGTGAATCATTTTCTTTAATGGTTCTGTATCAAGTAATTGTTTAGTATTCATCGTAAATGTCTGGAAAGGTCATAGAAATGTGTAAATTCATCAAAATGATACATGATACTATTTTAAATGCTTTTTTAAAAATGCATATTTTAAGCATGTGCATTGTTTAATATCAAAGTGAAGTAACTACATGACATTTACTGTAATATTTACTGTACACATACTGGTTACCACAGAAACTACAAAATTACCATGGTACTATCATTTTATGATTTATATCAAAGTATCTGTTTGCTTTGTAAGTGAGGATAGGTTAGTTAAGTGAGTTTAATAAATAATTACAAGCATTAAATGTGATACCGTATGTTTGAGGTATGAAAAGTGATGTTTTTCTGCAAGAATTCATTTTTATTCTCATACTAATTTTCTTTCTTTGATGATTATTTATCCAAAATATTTAACTTCTCCGCATTTCTAGGAACTTTGTATGGTTTTCTGAGATTGTCCAGCTCTGCTTGCAAGTGCCTGCCATGTTTCCCATTGGACTATTAGTATCTAATATACTGAAAATGAGCAGCCTTTACTGTTAGCAATGTTCTCTCACGGCTCTGCAAATTACGTGCACAAAAACTTAATAATTGAAAAACAACAAATACCTTTTCAGTGGCAGTTGTCCACAATCTGATGCGCTGCAGCGACATCAACTGGCACCGTTGAGTACTGCATCAGTCCAGTGTGAGACGTTGCAGTGAAGCAGTTTTCCAACTTTGTTTTGGGATGCAACAATCTTGCTTTCCCACATTAACCTCTGGAAAATTCTGTTTTACAACACAATATTTCTGAGAAAAAATAATTAGCTGTAGTTGTGGTCTCTAAAACTACTATTAAGTAGGTTGATGTTGAATTATATTTTCCTAGCATCGCTCCACTTAATAGTCTTGAATGTAACATTTCTCTGTGATCTGGCCCTGGAGATGTGTCTTTAATTGCATGGTTTCCAGGTCTAATTATGTTAAATGCAACTGAAGTTTATTGTTTTTTGCGTCGAGGGAGAACTGCACAACTCCAAAATTAACCGAACTGTCCTCATTTCTTCCTGTCCGACAATTTATAGCAGGATTCGATCAAGTTCCCGTAAGTACAACCGATGAGTTTTAGTTTGGTTGACGGGAAAGCACTCGATAGTGGGCCTCGTCCGGTCAACAGGAACTTTCTGCCGTCTTCAGCCACATCCCATTGACAGAGTTTGACCAAAAGCAAATAAATTCAGTGAAAATAAGTGAGAACATTCAAGCAGAACAAAAAAAAAAAAAAAATGCAGTCCACTTTCATTCAAGTCTGTTAACAAAATTAAACGTTGTATTTGAATGTACCACTTTGCTAAAATAAAAAGGCAAGAAAAAGCCCAAACGTTTACATTCAAACAAATAGGGCTGTGCAACAAACTCATATCAAAATCCTCCCACATTTCTCTTTAAAAATTCTTGTTTAGACTTCTAATATGTGACCAGTGTTTAGTTTTACTCTATGCTCTGCACTTCCACACGTCATGTGTCGGGTCAGAGGTCACTGTCCTAGTCTCGCATACAGCCGTTTGCCAGGAGCTAGAGTATTATGTTTTAAATATGGATATTTTTCTTACACAAACCCATCGCTTTGCTTCATTAACCCCCTGGAGCCATGTGGATTACTTTTATGATGGATGGATACGCTTTTTTGGACTTCAAAATTGAGCCCCATTACCCCCATCATTATAAAACTTAGAAGAGCCAGGATAGTTTTTTAATAAAACTCTGATTGTGTTAGTCTGAAAGAAGACAGTCATATACACCTAGGATGGCTTCAGGGTGAGTAAATCATGGGATCATTTTCATTTTTAAGAGAACTATGCCTTTATATATATATGGCTCTTTCAGCAGGATAATGCTCCTGACACAAAACAAAAATGCTTCAGGAATGGTTTGAGGTGTTGATTCGACCTCCAAATTCCCCAGATCTCAGTCTAATCGAGCATCAGTGGGATGTGCTGAACAAACAAGTCTGATCCATGGAGGATCCACCTCACAACTTACAATATCTTGGAGCAGATCCCACAGAACACCTTCAGGGTCAAGAGGAGTCCATGCCTCGACGGGTCAGGGCTGTTTTGGGGGACCGACACACTATTAAGAAGGTGGTCATAATGTTATGTCTCATCGGTGTGTATACATTTAGGGTGTCAACAGTTGACTGGTTTGTTCCTCCTCAGGCACTGTTGGTAAATTCTCACCACTGCTGACTGGGAGCAACTCACAAGCCTTGCCGTTACTCTGACCCATTCGCTTTGCCATAACAATCAGGCCTTTGTCAAAGTGGCTCAGATCTTTATTCATGTCCATTTCTCAGGCATCCAACACGTTCACAGGGGTGTAATGTAATGAAGTAATAATACTTCGTTACCGTACTTGAGTATTTTTTGGGGAAAATCTGTACTTACTAGAGTATTTATATTTCTGTCCACTTTTACTTTTACTCCACTACATTTCTTAAATAAAATGTATACTTTTAGTCCGATACATTTCCCCAAAGCATTTTCGTTACTTACTACAAAATAAAAAAGGAAGAACACAGACTGTAAGCAAGCATGTGTAAACAAGAGCTGTGTCCGAAACCGCCCACTCGTTCACTCGTTCACTAACCCCTATATAGTGCATGACAGTTGAGCGCACTATATCAGCAAAGAGTGAACGAAAATGAGTGCGCGAATTCGGACGCTGACGTTAATAGCATGCGCCAGACAGCGCAGACAATTTCGTCATTAACATGTCCTATAGCCATCTGTAATGTGTCCTGTTTAGCTTCATGAATTGTATATTACTGTTTATTTGTCATGTCTATTGAGAATAAAGAGAGAATAAAAACACCTGTGTCATGCTATTTAGTAAATTTATATTTAAAAATAACACTATACGGTCACATTTGTTTATAAAAAATATAATAGTAAATAAATACGACATAAACAGCAGTATACAATGTACAACAGTTCACTAACATATGAGAAAAATCGACCAAATTATCATATGATAATAAGTATATATATTATGATATAAATCTGTATCATTTCGCTTCAAAATATCTTTACAAAGATGTTCTAATTGATAAAAAATTACACTTACATTTGTAGAAGTCGCCGCCTCCCGTATTGCCGTCCGCCATATTTATTTTTCTTTCGCGCTCGATCATAGACATAATAAATACATAGACGCCCCATTGGAACATTGCAGCGATACGTCAACGTGTCCGCCATGTTGCTGAGGGCAACACTGCACTGTAAACAAATGCAAGTAAACTGTAAACTGCAAACTGCAAGTAAACATTTTGTCTTTTAACCCATTTTAGCTTTTCTTGTGTTTAGATTTGACCACCATTGTGAAAATGAAGCAAATCGTCAAATACAAATCACACACACGCTGTTTTCTGTATTTTTATAGCACTAAAATGATACAGATATTTACAGATAGCTACTCCAAAACATACAATAACAAGATAACTGATGGATCCTTTATGGTAATACATATGATATGGTACAACTACAGTTGAATGCAAATAGTAAATAAAAGATATAGTGAGAAGTAATAATAAATAGTTTGTTGTGTATATAATATATATAGGAAATAGTTTATGTAGAATATAATACAGTCAATAATAAAGTGTATAATATTGTCAACACACAGTATACAGCAAATAAAATAGTAATGAATAGTATAATTATATAATAGTATAAGTACAATAATATAATATCACAATAATATATTGATATAGTATATGTATATACTAATACCGATGGTTTATCCGTCCCGACTATTCCTGACAGACCTGTCCTACACAGAGAACTCGCTTGCAGAAAAACCTTCCCGTCTTATAGCTACTTCCCACCGTCTCCTCAACTCTTTGTCTCTGGGAAACCTTCAATGTGTGAGAAAAGTAAGCTAACGTTACAGTAATTCACAATGTCACTCAGCTAACCGAAACGAGTGCTTGTCTTAAAAGTCGGTTTAGATGCATATTTAAATTTCAGGAAATTTAGTCTATAAAATAAGATAAAATACGCTAGAACTATAATATAAATCATTTAAACTCAACTTTCATAGCAAATTAGCGACATCACTAGCTGTTTTCTGACTGACTCCGGTGGCCAACTACTATCAACATAATTATAATGACCAAATACAACCAGAAACAAATGTTCAGCCTTACCTGTGAAGGTTATTCCCAGAGACCTGTATTCAATTGTGCAGAGATTTGTACAGCCCCAAGCATCACACGAAACAGGCATTTTTCTCAACTCCAGTTATGAGCGTTATGGGAACGTTGACCTGCACAATATGGCGGCGCCGTTGACGTACGATCTAGAGGTCAATGGGGCGTCTATGTATTTTATTATGTCTATGCGCTCGATCGTCTTATCGCGTTGGATTGTGGGTAACGGCGCTTTAACGAAGCTGTGTCTGAAATCGCTCCCTATCCACTATATAGTGCACTATATCGGGTGTCGGCCATTTTGTAGTGCTGTCCGAATTCTGAGTGAACGACCATTCCCTACATTCGTTCACTACTTTTACCCACAATGCTCTCTGATTTTGAGCTTACATTCGATGTAGACTCGTTAAAGCACCGTTACCCAAAATCCAACGCGGTAAGACGATCGAGCGCGGAGGAAAAATAAATATGGCGGACGGCAATTCGAGAAGCGGCAACTTCTACAAATGTAAGTGCAATTTTTTATTAATTAGAACATCTTTGTAAAGATATTTTGAAGCGAAATGATACAGATTTATATCATAATAACTTATTATCATTGGACGATTTTTCTCATATGTTAGTGAACTGTTGTACATTGTATACTGTTGTTTATATTGTATTTATTTACTATTATATTCTTTATAAACAAATGTGACAGTGTAGTGTTTTTGTTCTGTTATTTTTAAATATAAATTTACTAAATAGCATGACACAGGTGTTTTTATTCTCTCTTTATTCTCAATAAACATGACAAATAAACAGTAATATACAATTCATGAAGCTAAACAGGACACATTACAGATGGCTATAGGAAATGTTAATGACGAAATTGTCTGGTGCATGCTATTAACCTCAGCGTCCGAATTTGCTCACTCATTTTCGTTCACTCTTTGCTGATATAGTGCGCTCAACTGTCATGCACTATATGGGGTTAGTGAACGAACGAGTGAACGAGTAGGTGGTTTCGGACACAGCTCGAGTGTACATCGAATGAGAGAGCATTGTGGGTAAAGGTAGTGAACGAATGTAGGGAATGAAGTCGTTCACTCAGAATTCGGACAGCACTACAAAATGGCTGACACCCTATATACTGCACTATATAGTGGATAGGGAGCGGTTTCAGACACAGCTAAGTACTCGTCTCGCACAACCGCGCTTGATTTCATTTTCCGGGTTGTGTTCGTTGCTGGAGCGACTGAGAAGAGTGCGGCACGAGAGCGACCTCTAGAGGCGCTCTCTGATAAAACTCACTGAAGCCTCGTACAGTTTGTTTTAACACGTGACGCGAGGCTGCGCGGGGACACTTCAAAAATGGATTTAAAACAGACAACAAAGCGGTATGTTATACAGTATATGTTTTCATATCACTAAAGTAATTAGTTTGTTGACTAGACGCTGCATTAGTGGAGAACAGCAGTGTGTTTGCCGTCGAGGCTGAGAGGAAGCTGACGTTAGTAGTACCCTTGCAAAAAAGAACTGCAGTATATTGAAGTAGAACTGCAGTAAAACTGCAGTACCATGTAGTTTCACTGCAGTTTAATTAAGCACAACCATAGATTTGCAGTATAATGAAGTATAGTCACAGTACAACTGCAGTACATTGAAGTTCAACAGCAGTAAAACTGTAGTATAAGTACAGCTGCAGTAAAATGAAGTACAACTGAAAGTTGCATGAAGTATAAAAACAGCATAACTGCAGTTGTATTGCAGTTTTATTTTACTAGTACTTTAGATGTATTGCAGTAGTTGTACTCCAGTAAAACTACAGACATTTGAGGTTATACTGCAATACTGCAGTTTTTTCGTGTCCAAAAAACTGCATTTTTCTATATGTAACAAAAACTGCAGTATTACTTCTAAAAAACTGCAGTATTTTTTTGTAAGGGTAACGTTACCTCAATCGGTTCAATGTGACAAAAACACCAACTGTTTAATGTTTAAAATCTGTTTACCCTCTATTTGCATTAGTTTATATCCATTTGTTCGATTTTATGCATTCTTTATCCAGCGAAGATGCATATTTAAATTGTATCCTAATCCTGCAGTCGACAGAAACATAAATCAGACATGTGTTCGATTTCAGTTTTTTAATCGCACTTAAACACATATTTCATCAAGTGTTCTAAAATAGAAGCCAATAACGAGTGAAAGTGTACATATAATATGCCTTTGTGTGTAAATATGGCCATTTTTGAGCATGATTGTTTGGATTTATGTGAAATGGAAAAACTTATTATAGAGTTCATTTGTGACATTAAAGGTTAATGAAAGCGTTGTTCCTTGTTAATTTCAATATTTACATTTTAACACTTAAAAGTTGCCTCTTACATTAATTATAATGCACTATGAATTAACGTGAATGATCAAGGTATAATTAATGTATTAGTATTTTTTATATTTAAAACTTACAATAAACATTTTGCCATTTTTTAAAATTCAAAGCAAACAAAACAAGAAAGAGTTAAAACAATCTTGCTGCTCAAAACAATTTTTACAAATATTTTATGCTTCTTTTGTATTTTGCATTTACATGTACTTTTACTTTAAATACTTAAGTATGTCTAATATCAAAAAACTACTTTTCATACTTAAGTACAAAAAATATCACTTACTTTAAAACTTTTACTCAAGTAATATTCTAAACAGTGACTTCGACTTCTACCAAAGTCATTTTCTGGTAAGATATCTATACTTTTACTCAAGTATGGCTTTCAAGTACTTTATACACCACTGCACGTTGATTACGAGAAGTGTTTGTTTGCTCACCATCTAATCTACCCAGACCTTGACATGCCTTGTTAGGAGATGATCAATGATTCTTCACCTGTCACTGGTCATAATATTTTGGCTCAGTCATGGGTTTGCCATGGTGATGGATATGACAATGTTAATGTATTTGATCCGGTTAATTGATTTGATCAGTCCAGAGACGTCCAATACATCCACAGACGCTGCTGCACATGAAGATATCTGTTGCAGATCTATATACAGTAGGTGGAGCTGGGGAACGTGTAGGGCAGGGGTGTCCAATCCTGCTCCTGGAGAGCCACTGTCCTGCAGAGTTTAGCTCCAACCCCAGTTAAACACACCTGAACCAACTAATCAAGGTTTTTAGGCATACATGAAACTTCCAGGCAGGTGTTTTGTGGTAAGTTGGAGCTAAACTCTGCAGGACAGTGGCTCTCCAGGAGCAGGATTGGACACCCTGGTGTAGGGTTTCGGACTCTTCGGGTTTTTGACCGTTTCAATTGGCTGCAGAATCAATCCAATCAGCTCAAGCCATGTTAGATGATGTCATTGTTTGCAGACTAAATTAAGAGCCTATCAGCTTGTGCCATCTAGAGTTTCCTGACTGAACTGGCATAATTATTCTGCTAACAAAAATATATAGTAGAATATGAAGTACTGAAAACGTAAAATGATATCTGAACATTCAAATCGTCCATTTATTTGCCGTCAAGTGCAATCAAACCTCTTCAAATGATCCAGAACGCTGCTGCTCGTCTTGTCTTCAACGAGCCTAAGAGAGCCCACGTCACGCCCCTCTTCATCTCTCTGCACTGGCTACCCCTCGCTGCTCGCATCAAGTTCAAAGCGCTGATGCTTGCTTACAGATCCACCACAGGCTCTGCACCTTCCTACCTCCACACACTGCTACAACGCTACGTCCCCACCAGAAGCCTGCGTTCACTAAAGGAGCGTAGGCTTGTGGCACCGTCACAGAGAGGCACAAAATCACTCTCCAGAACATTCTCCTTCACTGCTCCCTGCTGGTGGAATGATCTCCCTACTTTCATCAGGAGCGCAGAATCCCTGGCAATATTCAAGAGACAGCTGAAAACTCACCTCTTCCGTGAACACTTGATCCCCTCGTAAAAAAAAAAAAAAAAAAAAAAAAAAAATACCCCTTTCCTTCCCTTTTCCCTTCCTACTCTAGCTTATGGTACTGAGCAATGTATGAAACTTGTATTGTGAGCACTTCCTGTGTTATTTGCCAATTCATGAAGAATCGCTTGTTTGTTTTCCTCACTTGTAAGTCGCTTTGGATAAAAGCGTCTGCTAAATGACTAAATGTAAATGTTATTTTAAAAAAATATATATTTTTTTAAAGATATTTTTTGTTGTTGTTATGGAATGTTAAGGGAACATTCCATTTTAGAATTTTGAAGACATTCTAAGAATGTCACTTTTGAATCTGAAACAGGTAGTTACATTTAAAAAAAAAAAAAGTATAGTCGTTAGAGCAATAAATGGAATCATTTGGATACCAGATTCACCGCAATATCCTGTTTTAGCACGCATTTCATTAACCATAGGAGCAAAGTCCCATTGATTCTCCATTCATGCTCAGAAAGGTATTTTGAGCTTGGCGAAACGACACAAAAAAATACATGAAACTGTTTTTAAGTAACATCAAATCAGTGTCGTCACGATGTCATGTGTTTCCAGAGCGATTCGTCACATGACACTTGTGGCTCAGAAAGTTCTGTATTCTCTGAGAGAATAGGCGTAATTTCTCCAAGTATGATCAAACACCAATTTTTCGCGCACACATTTTAGTGACCCATTCGATCGCAGCAACATTGTTAAATCTTCCTCAAATCGAATGCCACGTACCCATAGTTTTAGTAAATGTGGATTTCTGTTTCCACACCAGCTTTTCCAGTCATCTGTCACTCATCAGCCCAGAAAACAGCACCTAATGACTTTCACAAGTCGACGTGGAATAATTGTTTATAATCCATCAGCCAGCCCTGTTTGAGTTTAAAACTGAGAGCTGAGCTCATTTTGCATAAGGCGAATTTAAAACCGGCCTAATGTGGAAAATGAAATGCTAGCATCTGAAAAACACAACTTTATTAACAGGTCTGAGAATGCCATTGACATCCACGTTGACGATGAGGTCATGTTTACACAGCGTCTGCTTGAAGATGAGTCCCAGAATGCACACACACTTTCATAAAACGCTAACGGTTGTCTTTTCCATCTTGCCGTCGGCAAACACCACACTTAAGCTCATAGATGAACCGGTAAGGAGATCTTACCGACAAACTACCTTAGAAATTAGGCTAACGCTAAAGAGGCCAGGTAAGCTGTCATTATCCGAAGAGAGATCATATTATTAAGATGTCACACGGTAGCCAGCTGAACGTGTATGCAGCTTGATTGATTGCGTGAGTGCTTCATGCGAAAATGGAAAAGTCACAAGTGCTTATATTTTCTTTGACAAGGAGCGCTAGCTTCCATTTCAATCCTCACGCCACGCTAACCCAAACCCAGGGGTGCGAATAATCCCACAAGGCCGCTGAAAACATTCTGATCTAAGACAGCATCGCAGCTTTTCTCGCCCTTAATGATGAATGATTTAAAGTGACCAACTTTCTTTGCGGCGTTTCAGTCTCGCACACGTTTCACTTTAGCTGCCAGGCAGAAGGCTGACCAATAGTTGTTGCATGTTTGGATTTCGTGTGAAAGAAATCTGTGTGATCGCCAAGATCTCCAAGCCACAATTTAATACACCCGTCTACATTTACAGCAGATTTTGTGCTGAATGTAAAGCGGCAAAATCTAATATTGTATAAACAATAATGAATAATGACGTGCGTGTGCGTTGTAAGACTGATTTCAGTAGCGCCGATGGACATCCGTGAGAGCAGTTCTGAAATATGTCATTATTTTTGTGTTTAAATACTTTCTTTATCCCACTTTAATGTTCAGAGCCGTACTCGGACAGTAATTGTTTCTCATGACGGACGTCTGTAAATAAACACATTCGCGTTGGCAAATTTGGAAATTTGCACTTCATGGTCACCTGATTGTGAGCTGTAAACAAAATGTCTGTTATTGCTTGGACAATTAATGCATTCAGGTTTAATTTAATAACTGGAAAATAATATCCACGCTGGTTTCCTGTCTTGCATTTTATCTCTCAATTGATGTCGTTTTAAAAATGTAACAGAAATAAGTCAATGCAGACTACTTAAACTATTTGGTTATCTAGTAAATTATGCTTTTATGTTCTCTTGCATTTGGATGCTGGTGTTTGGGAACGCAATTGACCCTTTGCAGTTTGATTGACAGGCGATCTGACCAATCATAATCCCGAATCCGCTATTTTGTCCAACAAAGCAGTCAGGGGAGTTAGTAGATTAATGTTGGTGAACTTGAAAAATTGTGTGTCCTCACGTCTTTCCGCGCTTGAAACAACATTCCTTCTGATGTTCATCATGTTGATTTGATGCTATAAATGAACTAGTATGAAGAGATGATCGGTTCACGAGGAGCTACAGCGATCTGTCACGACACATTAAAGACACACTAGATGCTGTTTATTGATTAAACTTCTCTAAAAAATTACAATATTTTAAATATGAAACTGTTTCATATCAAAAGTAACCTGCTCTGTCTTGTCTGTCGACACGTTGTCAGTGTCCTCTTTGCTCCGCGATGTATTTTCGCTCCGTGAGAACATGATGTGTGGCGTGATTTGCGAAGTGCGAAAGTCGAATGTTGCCTGAGCGATTGGTCGACTGGTTAGTCCAGTTATCTAATCTCAGCCTCAGCTGAGGCAAAGTCACATGAGTTTTTTTGTTGTGCATCAAGGGATTTATTCAGTAAATGTGTTTCCATCATAGTTGTCTTTTTATCGTTTTTCTTTTTTAATTTATGTGCATCTTGGCGTTTACAGCCAGCATTTTATATGACAAAATTCACATAAAAATAGGTAAATGCTTAGTTATTGAAACTTTATGCTTTAGCCATTTTTAGTAATATAAAAATATCAAGATGTCAACCGTTACCACTGATAACATAAGCCGGGTTTCCGTTACAGATTTTTTACAGATTTCGAAATGACGGCGTTTCCATTAACTGATATTATACGACTAAAACATCATTTTTTCCTCTTGCGATAAGTCATTCCAAAAATTATGGCAACGGATGTTAGTAGGTTCAAGTATATTCATTATGTTTAATCAAAGGAGACGTAGGCATGTTATCCAAGCGTTAATGGCAAGGAAAGCCCTTTATACATGGAAGTGGTCCCGTATGAGGTGGTTCTGGGTGTTTCTGCTTGATAAATTGTGGCATTTCTTTGTAGTTAAGCTCCACACATTACGTAATCACGTTGTAAAGGTCACGCGTGACATAAAAGTACAGAGCATGTGTTTAAAAAGCGAATGTGCAAAGATTAAATCAAAGGCCTTTAAAAATAAAGGTAAAAATTTGAGATTTTGAAGTGGGAGGAGGAAATGAGATGGAGTTTTTCACCCTACTGCAGTACTTCAGCCTACGTCACGTGTGACCTTTCCAACGTGATTATGTGATGCGCGACGTATCGCAGAGCAGGATGAGGATTTGTGGTTAAAAAGTATATAATATAATGTCCGATAGTTTCTCTAGATAAGACTCTTATTCCTCGTCTGGAAGCTGCACAGAAACTGACATTTGGACCTGTTGAACCCCATTGAAGTCCACTATATGGAGAAAAATCCTGGAATGTTTTCCTCAAAAACCTTCAATTCTTTTTGACTGAAGATCGAAAGACATTTAGTGGATGATATGGGAATGAGTTTAATTCTGAAATGCACTAATCCTTTAATATTTTAAATAATTTTGCTTCTCAAGTAAATGTATCTTGATTTAAGAATGATTAAATATTTTAAAAAAGAGACAAAAAAAACCTGCATTTTTTTTTTTTGCAGTGTGCTGCAAACCCCCAACTGATGTAAGTTGTGCTGATTTGATCCGACAGCTTTAACTAGGGTTTTCCAGAAGTTTAGTAAGACAAATGGTTTCATAAACAGGTGCGTGACACCACAAGGTCATTATACACTAGATAATGGGGAATTAAGGGAGAGGTGATAAATCAATATTCTCTTTCACCGACAGCGGCAGCATGTAAAACTACTCTAGCCTCCACATCATATTTCAACCAGGAGTTCAAACCACATTCCCGTAATGCCCCGTTTGGCAGCTGCGTTGTTGGGTCCATGTGCATGCAATGTGTAATTGAGAATTTGCTTTTCCTTCGCAGGCATCATTCTTCAGATGCGGATGGCGTGAGTGGCTCGCATTGTGTCCGGCATCAACGTGATTTCATCACACTACAAAAAAAATACTCAGTATTTATGTCTGGTTTTCCGGTACCAATTTCTAAACATTCTTAAATCAAGATACATTTGCTTGAGAAGCAAAATGATATTAAGTCTGAAAAATGGATCAAAAGTAAGTGAGTTTATGCTTAAAACAGGAAAAAATATCTGCCAATGCGGTCTGAAAAAACTTGTTGGCTCTGAACACACAGAGTCTTCACATACTATTGGAAATATTGCAAATGCAAGTTTCCAAGCGGGAATAGACCCTTCGCAAAGACCCTCCCCCTTTAGTTACTGTTACTATGCCGATCTCACATCATGTTCTCACGAAGTGAAAAATACAATGCGGTGCAAAGAGGACACTGACAACGTATGAAATGGTTTCATATTTAAAATATTGTAACTTTTAAAGAGGTTTAAACAATAGCTCCTCATGAACCGATCATCTCTTCATACTAGTTCATTTATAGCATCAAATAAACGTGAATGAACATCAGAAGGAATGTTGTTTCAAGCGTGGAAAGATGAGAGTACACACAATTTTTCAAGTTCATCAACGTTAATCTACTAACTCCCCTTACCGCTTTGTCGGACAAAATGGCAGATTCGGGGTTATGATTGGTCAGATCGCCTGTCAATCAAACTGCTGGCGAAGGGTCAATTGGACATGAGCGCCCTCTCAAGTCGTATTTACTGCCGTGAAACACTGAGTACCCAGTAAGAATAAACTTTGTCATAAACTTTATGGTATTTTCTGGTATTCTTTATTAGTTTTTTCCACAATAGCTACTGTATTTTTGTTAAATAGTGCATATTTAGATTTTGATCTAAAGTCCAGAATTATCAGCAAGCTGTCCAGAAAGCCGTATGAATGTTTATATGCTTCTACACTGCATTTTATTACAAATTGAATATCTTCAGTACATTTTGGCTTTAATAAGATTTCCTCAAGAAATAAGCATAACCAGGCATCCCCTACGATTCCTGTTCTTTCCGAAGATTCACACTCGAAATCACGACTTTTTCACAAATTTCCAATAGCACGTGAAGCCAGTACTGATACAGACATTGTAGTCTTGGTAGTTGCCTGACGAGAATCAAGAGGGCTTTTGGAGTTGAACCTCATCTGCAAATAGAAAATTAGCTTCTGAGGGTTTCTACATGAAGGGAACATAGCTCCTTATTGACTTCTTTTGGATCTTTATCCAAGCTCTCAAAATGTGGCATTCAGGCTTTGGCGAGCAGCACCACTACCTCAAAAAAAAGAAAAAAGCCTGCTTTCCACTTAAGACATGTCCCAGCATTCAGAGTCGAGGTAATCATGCTGAGAACAGAAGCCAGACTGCGGATTCGGCCCGCCGTATCTGCATACACTGGTCCTGGATTGAAAACGAACATGACTCGGCATTCATTATCCATACCAAACTGTGCCTGAATGGAAGAGAGTTTAGGATTTATGTCGCTCCAGGTTGCTGATTTTATGTTGTGACAAGTCTAGTAAAGGGTGTGTAGATGGTCCAATTTGAGGTCAGTCATGTCTAACCAAAGGCTTTCCATTACAGTAGCGTTTATTGTCAAAGGTGGTCGACGGCACAGCAAGCTGATGTAAGTGCTGCTTTTTTTTAGTTCTAGAGAATGAAACTAAATTTCAATGAGCCCGTTTACGCCTGGTCACTGGACACATAAATGTGTTTCCACAAAACATATATAAATCCAATCTTCAATTGACCCTTCGTAAACGGGTCATTGTGAAGGGTCAGTTTGAGAGAGAGCAGCATCAGCACTGGTAAGATCATTTATTCTCACTACTTTTAATGAAGATTACTGTGTTTTGAGCATCTGCAACTTATTTTATGCTTCACCTGTTTTACTTGAAGCGGGCCTCACATCTTCTTGCGCTCGAAGAAGAGCCCTATGACCCTGTGTGAGTCGGCACCAATAACCCAGTGGTTAGTGCGGCGATATACGGTGCAAATGCGTTCACGGTAACCCGAGTTCAATTCTCATATCGAGGTCCTTTGCCGATGTTTTCCAGAATATCAGTACGATGTGATTGATTTTATTCAATTGTTCAATAAACAAGAAGTTAAAGGGTTAGTTCACCCAAAAAGGAAAATTCTGTCATTAATTCCTCGCCCTCATGTCGTTCCACACCGGCAAGACGAATCTTTTGTTTCGAATCACTGATTCAAAACGAAAGATTCGTAAAGCTTCATGAAGCAGTGTTTTGAAATCGACCATCACTAGATGTTGTTGAAAAGTCGTTATTTTTGTTTTTTTGGCAAACCCCCCAAAAAGTATTCTGGTCGATTTGTGGAATGACATGAGTGTGAGGAATTAATGACAGAATTTTCATTTTTGGTTGAACGAACCCTTTAATGTTTGGCGACTTTCATTTTAGATGTACAACCTTGTCTATTTTTGCTTAATTCCACAACAATTCCACAGTAGAATTTGGCTGTGTTTTGAAGGTATCGTTTGACTGAATGATTGAATGACTCACTCACTAAAACAATGGTTTGCTCCCACCTACTGGCGGTTTTAGTTTCATTACATTTTTTCCCATCATTTCATTTTCTATATTTATATCTCAATAAAATCATACCTGTGGTCCATCATGCTGCATGAAAGACTGTCTACACTTGCCCAGATAACAATTGAAGATGACTTTATGAGATTGCTAGATAGGTATTAACAGCACTCCGTTATCGGACACCCAAGTTCAAAATGTCAAAATCGTAGTGTAAAACATTTCTTCTTGATGTAGCCTATTCATACTCATAGTGTATTAAATCACTTATCTAATCCCTGTTCTCTACTTTTTATTTATTTGCTGTCATGGCCAGGTAATTACACTGTCCAAAGCGTACACTGTCCATTACACAATCGAGCTGAGGAGCTGAGAGAGTGACGAAGATTGACTGTTGATTTTGTTTTTATTCGTGATTATAATACGTGAAGAGTGGCAGATAGAATGCGTTTATAAATAGACTATTAAGAGTGAAAGAAGAGTCACAATAGCCTTGTGGGCAGCGCACCGACATATAGTACGGTTACACACTGGGCGTCCCGAGTTCAAGTCCCCGTCCCCTTCTCTCTCCGACTTCACTTCCTGTCAACTTACTGTCCTTTCATAATAAAGGCAAAAATAAATCTTAAAAAAAGACGGAAAAAAGAGTTAACAATTGTTTGCAGAACCTTCATCAGTAACTGTGTGTGTCCTGAAGCACATGACAGTCTAGGAGGCCTGTAAGGGCTCGAACCGCGGACAACCAGAAGCAAACCTAGACGCCTCTCTTGGGTTTGGCATGCCGGATAAATCTGTTTCCCTGGCCAGGAGAGGGGCTTCCAGCTGAACGCGCTCCTACACAAACACAACCTTGCCCACTGGCTGATTTTATTTAGCCATTGGTCAAGAGTACTTAATAATATTTAAAGAGACAGAAAGACGCTTCGCCAAAACAGAAAAAACTTAGTTAACTTCTCCATTCTCCAGGATTCCCAGTAGAGAATGAGGGAAATGCAAGGAAACAGATTCTATTGGGAGCATTCAGCTGGTTATGACAAGCTCAGGAGGAGAACGAGAATTACGTCAGGTTAGCGCAGATGGAGATCTAGTGGTCAAAAATCGGAGAGTCTAGTTACCGGCAATGACAGACTTAAATACCCAGAACTGCAGTATATGCGTGTTATTTTTCAGGCCTGTACTGGGTTATTATTATGACGAACCTGATTACAGATATAAAGAACATTGAACTTGAGGAGTTCTGGAGAAAGTATCTGTTACACTGCAAAAAAAATATTTTTTGTGTCTTCTCTAAACATTCTTAAATCAATATACATTTACTTGTGATGTGAAATGACCTAACATGTTAAGACTTGTTTTCTAAATGAATCAAAATTAAGTGCGTTTATGTTAAAAAAAAAAAAAAAACTTAATTTAACCTGCCCTAATTTTATCTCCCTTACTGGCAGATATTTTTCTTGTTTTCAGAAAGAGAATGGGGTGCTGGGGTGTTCTAAGTAGTTGCTAGAGAACTGTTAGATGGTTGCTAGGGTGTTGCTAGAGAATTGTGAGGTGGTCGCTAGGGTGTTCTAAGTAGTTGTTAGAGAATTGCTAGATGGTTGCTAGGTTATCGCTATACTGGTGATGGGGTGTTCTATGTAGTTGCTAGAGAACTGTTAGATGGTTGCTAGGGTGTTGCTAGAGAATTGTGAGGTGGTCGCTAGGGTGTTGCTATATTGATGCTGGGGTGTTCTAAGTAGTTGTTAGAGAATTGCTAGATGGTTGCTAGGTTATCGCTATACTGGTGATGGGGTGTTCTATGTAGTTGCCAGAGAACTGTTAGATGGTTGTTAGGATGTTGCTAGAGAATTGTTAGGTGGTCGCTAGGGTGTTGCTATATTGGTGCTGGGGTGTTCTAAGTAGTTGTTAGAGAATTGCTTCCCCCTGTTTTTGCAAGCGTTCGGGAGCTCGTGCTTCTGTAGCGTCTGTCGTTACTATGCAACCATGAACCGTGCTCTCCACGACCATGAGGAAGTTTCAGCAAGGGATAAATTGATTTTTAGCCCTTGTTTTAGCTTTACTACTAGATATATTTATGGAGATGAGATATAACAACCCCCCTGTACAGCTATGATCAGCTGTTCGGCTGAGCTTTCCATGTTTTGTTACGGAAAGGTCGAAGCTGATGGCTTGGTTCTTGTCACATGACCTGCGGTGCACTTGCGGCATTCTGAAAAGTTGAGATGTTTTCATCACACCGCAGCACAGGCGCGCCTGGAAAAAACGAGCGCGCCGCACTGCCCCGCATGCGTGTCCGACCGCGTCGCTTCCATTTTGCGCGAATGAATGCGCGCGATATGTGAACGGCCCCTAAGAGTCTGTACAATCTTGGGCCGAGGTCTACGGCATAGTTTTCTTACAGTGTTTACATGTTGTTTGTGTCTTGTGTGTTATTCTTTCGCTGTTTATTATTTCTACTGGAAAACCAAAATGTTTCCACACAAACGATTTGAAAGTGGCGGGGGCATCTTCAATAATAATTTCACCCTCACACTGATAACACGACGAGACAACTTTTCACCTCGACGAGAAATCTCGTCACGTTTTAGTCTTGCGAGATCTCGTGATACGGGATTTCGTCACACACCTAGTAACCAGAGAACTGTTAGATGGTTTCTAGGGTGTTGCTAGAGAACTGCTAGATGGTTGCTAGGGTGTTGCTATATTGGTGCTGGGGTGTTCTAAGTAGTTACGAGAGAACTGCTAGATGATTGCTCTAAGCAGCTGTTAGAGAATTGATAGATGATTGCTAGGGTTTTGTAGATGGTTGCAAGGGTGTTGCCATATTGGTACTGGAGTGCTCTAAGTAGTTGCCAGAGAACTGTTGGATGGTTGCTAGGGTGTTGCTAGAGAATTGTTAGGTGGTCACTAGCGTGTTGCTATATTTGGTACTGGGGTGTTCTAAGTAGTTGCTAGAGAACTGTTAGATGGTTGCTAGGGTGTTGCTATATTGGTGCTGGGGTGTTCCAAGTACTGACAAAAGCCAGCTGTGTTATCTCCTTGCATTGGCTGCATCTGGGCCAAAAACCTGCACTTGAACACATAGCAAAGACTACAGCTGACTGCTTACCAGCATGTACATTCTGTGCTTAGCGTGTAAGAAAATAACTGTCTATATCAGCAGGCATCAATAGTCTATAATCACCATTGAAAAACGGAAAACGAAAGTAAGACTGCAGATATACAAACTGCAAACAAAGCAGTGCTTGCTTGCCATTTTGAATATCAATCATGTGTGACTGGTCATACTCACACCACGATGAGCGAGATTTGAACCGGAGTCACCGCCCTGGGAAGCAGGCACACTAATAAGGACTCTAAAGACCGCAGCCTCTAGCACCGCAGGCACTGGAATGCTCAGGTAAGATGACATAAAATGACATCTGTGCCATTTTGACTTCTTTGCTGCCTTTAATCTCTTTCGATTTCATTCTCGTGCACTGACTCGCTCGCTAAACTGAACAGCCATTCAGAGCAATCTCTATGTAATTTTGCTTCTCAACTAAATGTATTTTGATTTAGGAATGTTAAGATATTTGTACTGGAAAACCAGACAAAAATACAAAGTAAGAAAATCATTCCCATTCATCCTAATGACAGTTGTTCGGTCACTGGTGAAGCATCTGTGTAATTGCAAAACAAGCACTTTTGTGCCGCATATATACAGGCTGAGGCTAACTGGAACAGTTAACCAGCCAAACCCTGACCTATAATGACAGTCTGGGGTAAATCACCATCTTTACTCCTCTGCTTTGCCCAAGTCAGTTGTGTCATCTGCCTGTGCAAGATACACATAAATTATCTGAAACAAATGAAATGAGTCAAAGTGTGGTTTTCCACAGGACTTTTGTGTAAACTCAGCTATTAGCGTTTACAGTAAATAGAGGCTGATCGTTTCACTGACTCGCACGGTTTGGTATTCAGGACAATTTTATGCATCTTGTCGTTTATTAGCGTTTATTAGTTTGTTACTCTAACACTAAGTACACTGTAAAAATGATTTACATAAAAAATATATATGATTAAAATGTGTTACCGGAGGACGTTTTACAAGAAAATACTGTTTCAGTCTTTCCAGGATGTTCTAGGTGTTCACTTTATCTGTGAACATAATTTTTTTTTTTTTAAAGTCACATGCCTCTTAATCTGTAATTAAAATAACTTCACCTCCCTCTTGCAGCATCTCTTCTCTGATGACGAGGGCGGAGCAACCTGTCACTCACATGAGATCCACCAATAGCAAACCACAACCATCCAATCAATTCCACGCGGACAAAATCAAGCCTACATTTGTGCTTGTTTGCAAAGCGTTTCACTCGGATATTCGTCACAACAGGGAAGAAAATCACCTTCCCTTTTCATGCTGACTTTAATATTTTGGCTTCGTTCTAAAACCTAGTTTTTCTGTCTACAAAGGCAGCTGCCTTCTAAGTCTGCATCGTAACTGGAATGCATCACAAGCATCAGAAATTAAACTCAATCTGGAACACTTAGTAGGCAGCAAAGAGCATTGATTTCAATAGTTTGGTGTACGCGTGTTGCAAGGAATGCGATTCATATTCTAATAAGCGTAAAAATACAGAACTGAACGAATTCGAGCGTGCTTTACATTTCTGCCAACATTAAGGTTTTGGAACAGAGCCAGTGTATCAGAGTAAGTGCTAGTTAACTGTGTGTTTGTTTTTAATAACTGTTTATGTTGCATTGGGGAATTTCACATCTTGCAATTGCATACTTTTTGTCAGCGATACAAAATCTTTAATATTTTGATGAATTATACTTATTGAATAGACAAAAGCTACTGTAAGCTAAGCTAGCCATTCATGGGGAAGCAATCTGTGTGCATTCGACCTGTTTGTCTTTATATGACATCATCCTTTGTCTTTTTGAAGTCCTTTTGGAAACACATTTGATTCAAATAAAGCGCAAAACCCGTCTGCACGCACACAAACATGTGGTGTGAAAATGCATTGACACATGCCGTCCTGACAATTGGACTCCATAAAAGCAGCAGATTGGTTGTCCTTTAAACATTTTAATGAAGCAAAATCAAAAAATTACGGCCATGGTGACAAACAAGACCACGGTTTTACGCGGACGCTTCAAACACCGCCACGCCGCAACAATCACCCCCTGAGCAACTTTATATTGAGTTTCAATCCGTCAAGCGGCCATCTGGTGTAACAGTGAGCTTGTTTTGAAGTGCGCTCTTAAAACTGTAAAAGAAGGGATGTCAGGGAACAAAGCATTTCTGTGGTTTGTTGGTTTTCTCTGTCAACAAAAATGAACCATCTGAACAGATGAGTGACATACTAGTGCCATTAACAGGAAGTACTGGAGAATCATTACTTCATAAGTGTGTGCGTGTGCGCGTCCATCTGTGTGCCGCCACGTTTACATTTGTAGGCCTCAAAATTTCTCAATCTCTCAATTGTTTCTCCTAGGAAGGAGATTCAATGGTGAGCAAAGGAAGACTTTTACTCGGGTCAGTTGTTTCTCCTTATTTAAATCAGCTGGACGGTTGCTATGTTCAATGATATAAAAAGTACTATTAACATTTTAAGGCTTTTTTTGGCTCTATACACATTGGTAATGTCTTTGAATTACCATTATTTGAGAATATTGCAATTAAAGGGATAGTTCACCCAAAAATGAAAATTTTCCCATGATTTACTCACACTCAAGCCATCCTAGGTATATATGACTAACTTCTTTCTGATGAACCCAATCGGAGTTATATTTATAATGCTCAAGTTTTGTAATGGTAGTGAATGGTAACTGAGATTTTGAAGCTCAAAAAAGCGCATCCAAGCATCATTAAAGTAATCCATACGACTCCATTCGGGTTAATAAAGGCCTTCTGAAGCAATGGGTTTTTGTAAGAAAAATTATCCATATTTATAACTTTATAAACTATAATCACTGCCTTTCGGTAATGTACGCGAGTCGATTTCCAGCCGAAGAGTGACCTCTGACCCGACGCATGATGTAGGCGTAGCGTAAGCTTAGGTGAGAATATGTTTAACATTTTAAACAAATAGGGCAACAAATTCAACAATTTCTCTTTAAAAATTCTCATTTTAGATTTCTCATTAATGACCGGTGTTTTGCTTTGCTCTTTCCTCTGCGCTTCCGAGTTCGTCAGTAAGTTATGTGCTGGGTCAGAGGTCACTCTTCCGCCAGAACTAGACTCATGTAAGGATGTTACCGAAAGTCAGTTATTATAACAAATTATTATTATTATTACAAAAACGCATTGCTTCGCTTTAGAAGGCCTTTATTAACCCATTGGAGTCGTATGGATTACTTTTATGATGGATGGATGAACTTTTTTGGACTTCAAAATCTTGAGCCCCATTCACTACAATTAGGATGGCTTGAGGGTGAGTAAATCATGGGTTCATTTTCCTTTTTGGGTGAACTATCCCTTTGCAAATATGCTTGCATATTTTTTTAATTTATATATTTTTATTTTCATGTTAATTTTGCATATTGTTAGGCCTATATAATTTAGTTAATGTTGCTACTGCAAAAAAATATTTTCTTAAGGCCCGTTCACACCAAGAATGAAAACTATAATTATATCGATAACTATATCATACACAATATCGCAGTGTTCATTATAAGCGCGCTGAAGTTTTGTCGTCTGTCACTTTAAATGCTCGAGCTCTTTGAAGCAGGATTGATTCTGATTGGCTGTCGATGTTTTATCGTTCAACGGCTGGAAACAAATAGTTCTGATTCCGTTATCGTTATAGTTGTTTTATTACTATATCTTTATGGTTATAGTTATCGTCCTCGGTGTGAGCGGGCCTTTACTCAGTATTCTTGTCTTGTTTTCCAGTAAATATTAGCATTCTTAAATCAAGATACTTTTACTTGAGATATTAAGTCTTGTTTTCTGAAAATAAAATCAAGTAACTTTACGCTTAAAAATTAAAAGGGAAAACAAACTTTTCTGATCCCACTGGCAGTTATTTATTCTTGTTTTAAGGATAAACTCACTTGATTTTGATCAATTTTTTTTTTCAGAAAACAAGACTTAATGTCTTTAGTAAATTTTGCTGCTCAGTAAAAAAATTATTTCTGCTGTTTTAAAAGTATTTTAAAGCTTGTTTCTTAACATTGACTTTACTTAAAATAGACTCATGACTAGAAATTCTCTAGCTTTGCTTGGATTACTGCATTACTCAATTTAGACTAAGTCATACATCTAGAGACTCCTGTAAACTGATTCAATTGTTGGTTATCAGGAGTTGTAGGGATGCCAGCTGGTATGAACCATCGACCGGCACTGCCATACCACACACACACACACACACACACACACACACACACACAAAATACCACCCAAAACTAAATAAACGCATGTAGAATAGAAAATTCCTTGTGTTGCCGCAGCAACGTTTTTCTACTAAGAATGCAGAGTATTAATTATATGCTTTAAAGTATTAGTTTCTCAGAATATGCTTATTAAATGTTCTCCATATAATCCAGTGAAATCATATGTGTAATCCTGGGCGGTTGCAGTGAGATGTTTGCTCTTTACCACAAGGGGGAGTGTTGTTTTCTCATTGCTCAGATACAGACGGTCTCTTGCTGAACCTGCATAGAAACTGCATGGAAAAGTGTATATTTTAGGTGTTTGTTTTTATTCTAATCAACCTTTTAGCTTTTGTGTAGTTTGCTTGTTTGAAATAGTTTGAAATAAAATGGAGCGCACACACAACCGCTCGAGTTTTGCATCTTTTTTAACCTCTTAAAAGCAGATTTGGTGATTTTTGTCTCTGATTTGTCTCCTAAAGTTCCATAGAGGATTTAAAAACAGACACAATTCAATCAACTCAGTTGTTATTGAGTTCAGAGCTATAAAATGTATGTATTTTGAAGACTTTTTGAGATCTTGAGATCACTAGAAAAGCAGAAACATCTGAGATGCAGGAGACTTCATGTTTCTTTGCTGCCCATTTAACCTGCAATATTAAACAAACAATGCATCCATAAAACCATTGTTTAATATGATGTAAAGCATATCTGAATGTGTAAAACGGAGCGAATCAAGTAAGAAAATCTCCTTCCCGCCTCCCCCAAGTCATGAAATATCAACCATGAAACGTATGCATGGAATGATCATTTGATTGTGCAATAGACTTACGGCCAATTTCATTATGAAAAGAGAGGGTTGAGCCTCGATGCCTTTCATTTGCAGTCTGTGCAGCCGAAGCACGTGTTTCATGCCTGTAAAATGCTCTCATCTGTGAGTGTAAAGCTGAAGGGGCGTGGATAAAGGCTTGTGTTACCTGCCGTAGACTTTCACCTGCGGAGAAATGGAAAGAATTTAACAAACCAGCAGCAGGAGTCGATGAGAGAGAGAGAGAGAGAGAGAGAGAGAGAGAGAGGAGGAACTTGACGCTCACGGCAGGTTCACCTGAAAACATTCGACTCGCTCCTCCTTGAAAACACAGCGCTTGTAACCCTCAATTTGCTTTCAAATCCGAGAGCGAGACGGCAAAGCATCCTCGATCTGAACCCTGACTATGGCTCTCAGATTTCTAACTTTGCAGGGAATCAGAAAGACCCGTCAGAGAGACAGAAACAGTGTGTTTACCTGCGCAGGTGGAACGGAGTGATTTCTGGACACCATGGTCAGACCCCACCGCTTGTGGATCTTTAACGTGCTCCTGTGTTTCGGCATCATTTATTCTAGGCTCGGGTGAGTGGAGGAGATGCGTTATGTTACGTCAATGCGCTTTAAACGTGCCTTGATGTTTACATTCTGGTAGTTGATGCATTACATCAAAATCAACATGATTTGAAGATAAAACTAAAACACTTTTTGCCTTTTTTTTAACTTCTACTGCACTGTAGATTTGTTATCACAACTTTTTGTCTTTTGTAAAATCAACTTAGATACTTAATGTGGTTCAGATAAGATAATATTTTGAGTTTCTGTTGATTACACCAATCGCCTTCCTTGTATGAACTCAAATTTTTAATTTCAATTAACTCAAAATTTTAACTTCATTTTTTAAGTTGAACCAACAATTCTTTTTTTACGGTGCGGTGTGATAATGCATTTTTATTATCCCAATTAGTGTGACTTTTTTTTTTTGGTCAAACATGTTTTCTAATGGAAGAAAGTACACACACGCACTTTATGTATAAGCATTTCGCTCCAAAACACTAGCCGTAAATTTAACAAATGCGACATTTTGGATCACGTTTGTTGAATAAAATCTTTTTTTGTTGCTTTGTGTCCTGCTCTTGGTTGGCACGCTTTATAATATAGTGGTTTTGCGTTGCATTTATTGCGATTAAAAATACATGAAATGATCAGTGTGTACACCTGCTGCAGCTCTTGGGTTTGAAAGTTAATAGATTTGAAGATTGAGGAGTTTCAGTATGTTCTTATGAGTGAGTTTGATCTATTTTTCCACCATGTTTACTAGTTTAAAGGAAGATTCATGTTTGGTTTGCTTTCACCTCTTTGTAGCCTCAGTAATAACAGCATGCCGAGTTGTATTTCCACATTCCTTTACCCTCCAGTTTTGCAAGACCTCACCTGAATTCTTTAGGGATTTGTTCGTATTCCAACAGAGGGTCGCCTGTCATCTAGTCTATTCATGATTTACTTTTATATTCAACTCTTATTTTTACGCTGTACAGTTGAGAAATTATACTCTTAGCAGTGTAAAATGGAATTAGTATATCATATCTAGATCTATGCCTTTCTGCATGCACAAACAGATAGCTTTATCCATCTTTTGAAGTGGAAATCCATTCATGCCGCTGTTATTTATCCAAAACGGGTGATTATATGCAGCTTACAGTGACTTATAAAATAGAAAACCTCTTTTTTCGCCTCATTTTTTGCAGGCACATTTGTCATTATGTCAAAGCTCTGAGATTAATCATGCAATCTTTAGAAGATGGAAGATCGCTCCCAAGACCTCATATGACTGAAAGCATGCTTTGAGATCTTCAGATAATGTGGGGTCTCGTCAGGTCAAACCTGTTTTGTCACCCCTGAGGCTTGATATCTGTCACTATACCCCCTTCACCCTCTTTCACTAAGATATACAGCACATGCAGGTACAAGCATTGCATTTCACTGAGCGCATTAATAAAGCCGACCTACAGATTTATGGGTTATCTTTGGACTAGTGTATGTTAACTTAACCGTACTCATTTTTTATCTTCTAAAAATGTTCCTTAATGTTTCAATTAAGGAGCTATAAACAATAAAGGTTTAGCCTATTACCAAGAATGGTTCTGTTGTTGTTATAAGCCAAAATCTAGTGGAAAAGTAAAGTATTTATGTTCTGTCAATTCGAAGATTCCAACAGAGAGCTTATACTGTTGCTATGGTGACTCCCGCGGAAAACGCTGTGATGACGCGTTTTAACGGTCATCAATATCGTAAATGCTGCAAAGTTTTTAATAAATAATGTTTTTTTTTATTACGTACATTTATGACACTATAATTAGTATTTCATTAAATTAGCATTTAATTACAAAAAATAAATAGGCTAAATAGTTAACGCTGCTGTGATCTTGCTGAAATCAATCTCTCTTCCTTAATCAATCGTTCTCAATTTGTGTGGAAAGTTGTGAAAACACTATTATGGAGTTTTTCTTTTCCTATTTGCGCAAATTGAAACACACACACACACACACACACACAAATACATTTAATGTACGTCTCTCAAAATTTTACCCGACTATGACGACTTCCGCTGCTGAGAAACAGGGAAATTGTGAAAAGGTCAAAATAACCTACATATTTATTTGCAAACATGTTGTCAGATGGTCGCGTTACCACAAAAAAGACAGCAAGGAAGCATAGCTTTTCACTTAGCCTATACTCAAGTCACATCGCTAAACAGACAAACGATAGCTAGGCTATATGTCGTTTTATCACATTATTTTAGACGTTTAATGTGCATTCTCAGCTTATTTCTTTGATTTGAAAGTCTCCTAAATGACTTTTGGATGGTATACAATACAAATTTGTTTGCGCGTGACGAGACACGATTTCGCGCCAAAAATCCAGGACGCTGTTGTAGAAGTAAACAAAATGTCTATTTTCTGTGGAATAAATACACGTCAGACAAAACTTGTGTGGTAATATTTTAACCTTTGAAGCTGTACTTGCATTAGTGCCTCTCCAGCGGGCACGACGCGATGTCAGTGTGGCCCCTAGCGGCCCCTTTATCCAAAAGTGGGCGGATGGTGGTGTGATGGTGCCGTCCTCTGCCCAATGGCAGCCCGGAGTCTCCGGAGAGGAGAGAGCCACTTCTGTTTCCATCCCCAAATCCCCCCAAAAACCATCAGCCCGCTCCGACCGAACGAACTGCGCGATGACACAGCGCGTCTCCTTCGCACACACACGCGTCTGGGAGTTACGCGCGGCGTAAAGGAAGCTCCGTTCCCGAACATCACGGACGCGCAACTGGAACTAAACGCGTTTCTTTCTCTCAGTCCGTCAGAAAAGCGTCCGTTCGCTCCATATGTCACCATGATCCTTTTCTCATCGCGCAGTGTGCTGCTGTCTGTCTACTATCCGCAGATCTTCCTCATCCTCACCAGCGGGAGCTACCTGTAAGTTTACAAACGTCTAAATCATGTTCATACAAGTTTGGACACTCTTTATCGTGTCTTACGATGGCTTCGGCATAGATGCTTTAAATCAGTTTCACAGAAAGCGCGTGAATGTCTTTACAAAACTATCATTTAAACGCATGTGTGAAGTGGATTAGTTGGACAGTTGATGGAAAACCACCTAACAAGTGTCTAGCACGCATGGGAACTCCACAAAATTCCAAAGGAACGTGTGTTCCAATTTGGAATCCCAATGGAAAATCAAACAAATGAATTCCTCTTATCTGAGAAAATTAAAAAACAATCTTATTTGAGTCTTGTTGCATGCCATGAGCTGTCTCTGTTGGGAATTGCATGTTTTAAAAGATCTAGTTTTTGTTTCATCCTATGAAAGAAATGATTTAAAAAAAAAAAGAAAAGTTCTTTAGGATTGATCCAGAGTTCTAACCTATCATTCCCAGATTCCATTTGAGATATTCCAGAGTTTTGCTATTATACTATAATAGACATGTCCAAACCTTTGAGTGATTGTGTGCAGGGATGGATTAATAAAACATTAACATTGATTGGGAGATTTCTGCATCCGGATGGGGTTTTTATTGAATGAACTCATGATTGAGTAAATATGGAAGTTAATATTTAGAAAAGCTTAATGAATGATGGTGAGGAAGCTCCACTTGCGTTCAAATGCAAGATTCCGTTTAATTCGACTGCATTTTGATGGATTGTTTGATCTGAAAGTTTAAAGGGCGAAGAGAAGTTCATGAAGCTGATAGGTGTAGAAGAGGATATTAAAGTGCAAAATCTGGTTCTGGTTGGTAAAAGTAAGTGTTGTTCAGTGTTGAAGTTGAATGGAAGAGAATTTCATTTGGCCACTGAGTGGCAGAGAAGTTCAGTGAGATTCATATATAAACTGTGTGTGTTCAATTATGAGTTTCTCTGGCTTTGCAGACAGACCTGCTCTAAACACCGCCAGCATCTATCTTACACCTTCAGCGTGCGCATGCAATCGATCACAGTAATACTAATGAAGTAGGGGCTAGTTGTCACACTGGAGTGATTTTTTAATTCTGTGTCGTCACAAACCTTAAAGTCTACAAACAAGCAATGTTATTGGAAGGGGCAAGTTGTCACACTATGAGCTTTATTTCATTTATATTTGAAAGACTTTTCGGCTTAATCATGCACAAATCGCAGCAAAAATGTAGAAGTTAAGAATTTAGAAGTTTTGGGTGAAAAACAATCCAAGTTGGGACTAACCCAGCGGTTGGGTTAAATGTTTGCCCAACCTTTTGGGTAATTTTATTTAAAACAACTATTGTTTAAAAATTTCTATGAAATGAACCCAAAATATGTTGGAAATGAAAAATCAGACACATAATTAGAGGCAACAATAATCATCAAAACTCAAAATTTATCAATAAGCAATTATTATTCATTAAACTTATTCAAAGATGTCTATTTATTAAACATTAATTTGTAACATACAGTCATTTTGAACATTAGTTGAGTTAAATAAAACTACCCAGCAGGTTGGGCAAACATTTAACCCAACCACTGTGTTTGTCCATTTTCAACCCAATTTGGGTTGTTTTTAACCCAGCATTTTTTAGAGTGCATATATTATTAATAAAATGTATGTGACAACTTGCCCCGACCTGACTTTTATTTAAAAAAAAAAAAAAAAAAAAAAAAGCCTCTTGTCCAATCCTTTCTGTTGGTCCATATGGTTAATTAGTGTTACTTCTGTAAATAAAAAAGGAACGTGAACGTTCGTCTTCTCCCAGTGAACTTCAGAGCAGCACGTTTGACTGACAGCGACGCGTTTGGTCTGTCAAATTATTTTCCTAATCATTTCTTCCCGAAGCCTTGTTGTGTCTCTTTGTTAAATGACCTCCAGACCAAGGTCTAAATTTAGCTGCTGGAGACCCCAAACTCAATCTTTAAAATAGATGTGGGTTTTTGTTGCCATTGAGTCTATGTATAGCGAATTACACTATTGTTTGCTTTTACATTTTAAACCGCCTTTACTCGGCACATTGCACATTTGATACATTTTGTGGAATTAATGGCTTTTAAAGGGAAGTTAAAAAGAAAGTACGTGGCTCTCGCTAATAGTTGTGGGCACGTCTGAGTTCTTTAGGATCAAACGCATCTACTTCATCTGGATGTGTGTGAAAAGTACATTTGGTCTCCTCCAATTCTACATTAATTGGATACTGAAATGTAAACTAAAAAATGGTTTTGTCGTGTTTTCCTGTACATTCTTAAATCAAGATGCTTTATACTGGAGATGCTAAAAAATGATATTTAGTTTTGTGTTCTGAAAAATATATCAAAATGTTGCTGAAAATGAGAAACAATTTCTGACATTAGAGTCAGAAAAATCAACGTTTTCCCTTTAAATTAAGTTTTTCTTTTTCCACTGGCAGATTCCCCCCCCTCCCCATCATTTTTCAGACTTTTCGGTCATTTTGCATCTCCAGTCTAACATTTAGATATTTATGGTGCCCATTTCCGCCACTGAAAAAAAAAGATTTTTGCGACTTTTTATCTCAGAATTCTGACTTTTTTTCTCCAAATTCTGAGATATAAAGTCGCAAAAAATCTTCTTTTTTTTCAGTGGCGAAAACGGACTTCCATAGATATTTGTGCCGGAAAACAAGTCAAAAATACCAAATAAGAACTTAAGACTTTCCTAGATATTAGTTCATTTTCAAACAAAACCCACAATTTAACCTCCTAAAACCTCACAGCAGTATAACAGTTTAATCTCAGGTAATAAAAAAGATCTTATTTTGTTAAAAATATCAATTCATTATGTCCCATTATTAGCATGAAAGATGTTTCGCTGTTCTGAACGAGACGTAGTTTTAATAAACTGCCGTTGAAGACGTATAAATAGTCCCATAAAAGTCACATTTCCTCTTTTTCCTGAATGCTTAGAAATGTAGTCTGAGGTTTGAGAGTTTTCTGGTGCCAGTTCATCCATGTTGGTAGTTTAGAGTTTGTTTTAGCAGGATTTGTTTTAAGTAGAATGGACTGGGTGATAGCTGGAGCCAAGCGCACAGGGAACATTTATTTTCTCGTGTTTAAAAGTAGAGTGCATTTACTCATCCCGGGGATTATTTATTCCTCATTTACCAGGAAATCCTACTCATGTTTGAAATCTTCCTTGTGAGACAGAACTGATTTATTTTGTCATATTTTATATGGACCACAATTAAACTTACATTTGGGGCTATTTAAGTGTAGGGTCACTTGGTAAAAACATGCTTATTTTCAGATGGGAAAATACCAAGGGTATTTCGTAGGAGTTATTACCTGTGTGGTCAGAAAACACGAGGACTTGTTAAGAAGCCATTAAACATGCAGCGAGCAGGTTGCAATTTGTAATTGAAGGCTGAATAGTTTATTCTTAAACGATCGTTTTAAAGTCATTCCTCAGTTCAGAGCTATAAAGAGGAGAAGGTGAATGTGTTAAAGCTCAGATCTATTACTGATCTTCACATCTTTTTTTCTCATGCAAAGTTTCTGAGAAACAGAAGACAAGCAAAAGCGCATTCTGATTGATGTGATTCTGATGTGTTAAATCTTAATGTGTGACTTTTCTTCAGGTCATTGCGTTGGACTTTACATCACAATAACCTGCTCTGAGGGATACGGTCTATATTCAACTTGTTTAACCAAAGACATCACTTGTTTAACCAGAAACAACGTCAGTCGGTACTTTATGACTGTGGATGAGCAGGATAGCCATAATAAGAGGTTTTAAATGAAAGCCAAATAAATACAAAAAAAAAGGGTGGAGCATTTAATTTGTTTCTAGAGCAGCATGTTCTGCGGCTCACAATCTGATTTATGGAGCTATGGGAAAAAAAAATTTGCAGATGAAACTATGTGAGGACTATATCATATCATTAGTTTAGCAAATCCTGTAGTCTCATCATACAGAATGCACATGGCAAAAAAATACGTTATGTGTGTGTGTGTATTTTGGCATTTGTGTTTTGCACATTATACAGTTACTAATTGCTTTGAGTGTTTTGTTGCTCGATATGTTGTTGCCAGGGTGTTGTTATGCAGTTGCGAAGGTGCTTTGAGTGTTTTGTATCACGCTATGTTGTTGCCAGGGTGTTGTTATACAGTTACTAAGTGCTTTGAGTGTTTTGTAGCTTGATATGTGGTTGCCAGGGTGTTGTTATGCAGTTACTACAGTGCTTTGAGTGTTTTGTAGCTCGATATGTGGTTGCCAGGGTGTTGTTATGCAGTTACTACAGTGCTTTAAGTGTTTTGTATCACGCTATGTTGTTGCCAGGGTGTTGTTATACAGTTACTAAGTGCTTTGAGTGTTTTGTAGCTCGATATGTTGTTGCCAGGGTGTTGTTATAGAGTTACTAAGTGCTTTGAGTGTTTTGTAGCTCGATATGTTGTTGCCAGGGTGTTGTTATGCAGTTGCTAAGTGCTTTGAGTGTTTTGTAGCTCGATATGTTGTTGCCAGGGTGTTGTTATGCAGTTACTAAGTGCTTTGAGTGTTTTGTAGCTCGATATGTTGTTGCCAGGGTGTTGTTATGCAGTTACTAAGTGCTTTGAGTGTTTTGTATCACGCTATGTTGTTGCCAGGGTGTTGTTATACAGTTACTAAGTGCTTTGAGTGTTTTGTATCATGCTATGTTGTTGCCAGGGTGTTGTTATACAGTTACTAAGTGCTTTGAGTGTTTTGTAGCTCGATATGTTGTTGCCAGGGTGTTGTTATACAGTTACTACAGTGTTTTGAGTGTTTTGTAGCTCGTTATGTGGTTATTATGGTGTTGTTATGCAGTTACTACAGTGCTTTGAATGTTTTGTAGCTCGTTATGTGGTTGCCAGGCTGTTGTTATACAGTTACTGAGTGCTTTGAGTGTTTTGCAGCTCGATATGTTGTTGCCAGGGTGTTGTTATGCAGTTGGGAAGGTGCTTTGAGTGTTTTGTATCACGCTATGTTGTTGCCAGGGTGTCGTTATACAGTTACTAAGTGCTTTGAGTGTTTTGTAGCTCGATATGTTGTTGCCAGGGTGTTGTTATACAGTTACGAAGTGCTTTGAGTGTTTTGTAGCTCTATATGTGGTTGCCAGGGTGTTGTTATGCAGTTACTACAGTGCTTTGAGTGTTTTGTAGCTCGATATGTGGTTGCCAGGGTGTTGTTATGCAGTTACTACAGTGCTTTGAGTGTTTTGTAGCTCGATATGTGGTTGCCAGGGTGTTGTTATGCAGTTACTACAGTGCTTTGAGTGTTTTGTAGCTCGATATGTGGTTGCCAGGGTGTTGTTATGCAGTTACTACAGTGCTTTGAATGTTTTGTAGCTCGTTATGTGGTTGCCAGGCTGTTGTTATACCAGTTGTGAAGGTACTTTGAGTGTTTTGTATCATGTTATGTTGTTGCCAGGGTGTTGTCATAAAGTTACTAAGGTGTTTTGAGTGTTTTGGAGCTTGTTATGGTTATTAGGGTGTTGTTATGCTGTTGCTGAAGTTCTTTAAATGTTTTATAGCTCGTAATGTTCATTTTTTGTATTTCATTATATGGTTGCCAGGGTGTTGTTATGCAGTTGATACAGTGTTTTGTAGCTCGTTATGTGGTTACCAAGGTGTTATGCAGTTGTTAAAGTGCAGCACTTAGGCTAGATATATTTATACAAATTTGAAACAGCAGGAAATGTGGACATCACACAAATAGTGAAGCATATTGACAATTTGATTTCAACAGAGTTTGGCATTGGTGCTATTTTTTAAATATTCATTATTTACCACTCAAAAATGTTCTTAATGTTTTTGAAAGAGTCTCTTCTGCTCACCAAGGCTGCATTTATTTGATAAAAATACAGTAAAATCTGTAAAATATTTCATATTTAAAATAACTGTTTTCTATGTGAATATATTGTGAAATATAATTTATATCCAGTGATCAAAGCTGAATTTTCAGCATAATTACTCCAGTCTTCAGTGTCACATGATCCTGCAGAAATCATTCTGATATGATGATTTGATGCTCAAGAAACATTTCTGATTATTATCACTGTTGAAAACAGTTGTGCTGCTTCACATTTTGATGAATAAATGGCAACAGAATGTTTTTTAACCTTTTAAATGTCTGTACTTTCACTTTTGATCAATTTAAATGCTGAATGACCCCAAACATTATTGTAACTACATTTACAATTAATATTTATCGCACTTTGTCTGGCGTTTAGAAGCATTTTGCCATGCACCAAAGATACATAGGCCTTTAGAATTTGGCCAAAATCAGGTACGCATATGATGCTCTCTAGGTAGGCAGCTCACTAGGTTTGGAACAGATCTATGGATTTGGCAGGGAAACTTCATAGTCCTCATAGCGGCTCACCTAATGCCCAAACACATGGGTTTGGAAGGCTTTGGAGGCGCTGCATTGTGCCGCTGTATTAACGTGTGGTCGAGTGTTAGTTTGTGTTCGCAGAAGGGTTTAAATAAACACACACTTTTAGCTGCTCGCCCCTCGATTATATGCAGAAACAGGAGATGTTTCTTCAACACAGAGCGAGAGGGGTCCCTCGACTTCATCACACATGTGCTTTTGTATTTAAGAGTAATTCTTAAGCCTTTGTGGACATGGAAACGCAACCAGAAAGGAATCAAACCAGCCGTATCCAATTTCCAATGAACATTCCTCGTCTTTGTTCCGCACTGTTTGATCTATTTTGACGTGGGATCAATAAGTCGCAGCTATTCTCCCAGCAGCGACAGCGACCCGTCCACTCCTGCATGCCTTTTTCGCTGACACACGCATTGCTTGTTGCAACTCGCCTCGCTTGCGGTGGAGTCCTCGGTGGCCGGTGACGTCATTCTTCACAGTTGGCATGCGTCTTGCTGAGTTTTTACAGCGCTCGTCTCTGACATGTTTGAAAGGCACATATCTGAACGGGTTTCAGTGCTCGTAAACATAGAAGCCCGTTTGTTTAGCTGCGCGGGTTCATGCGAACACAGAGTGGCGAAAATACTCATTTTAAGAGCGCTGTATCAACACGGAAAGCCCTATGATGACAGAGATGTGTGGATTTGGAACACGACCCACTTTGTGTGGTCACAGTTGCATGAAAATATGACTCGAATCAAAAAGAGGCATGAAAAATCTGATCTTTATAAGCAGTAACATATTGTTCTATTCTGTTATGTGTGTAGTATTCCGATTCCAACTCTATTTTATTCAGTTATGTGTTATTCTGTTCAGTGGTGGTTCTATTTTATTTTATTCTGTTCTGCTCTATCATGTTCAGTTCTATTTTGATTTGTTCAATTATATTCTGTTCAGTTTTATTCTATCATGATGATTCATGTCAGGCTCAGTTATGCTGTTCTGGTCTGTTTAATTCTATTCGGTATTATTCATTCATACACAGTTATGGTTTTCTTTTCTGTTCCATTTGTTTTTTTCCTATTCATCTCTACTGTTAAGTTATTCTATTCTGATTCTATTTTAAATTACAGTTATGTATTTGCATAGTCACCTCTGTTCAATTCTATTCTTACATTCTGCTCACTTTTATTCCGTTATGCTCATTTATGCTGTTCTGGTCTATTCAATTCTAATGTATTTTATTCATTCGCATTCAGTTGTTTTTTATATTCTATTTGTTTTTGTTCTATTCTGCTCTGCAGATATGTCTTGTTTTATTCTATTATGATTCTATTTTATGTTACAGTTTTTCTTTTGCATATTCACTTCTGTTCAGTTCTATTCTGCTTTGTTCTCTTACATTCTGCTCATTTTTATTCTGTCATGTTCGATTATGCTGTTGTAGGAGCTATTCAATTCTATTTTATTAATTCACGTTCGGTTGTTTTTTCTATTCTTTTTTGTCTAATTTGCTTTTCGGTTATATTAAAGTTTTTCGTTTGCTTATTCACTTTTGTTCAATTCTATTTTGTTTTGTTAAATTTCGCTCTACTCACTTTTATTAAATGTCATGTTCAGTTATTACTGTTCTGGTTTATTCAATTCTATTGTATTTTATTTCATTTAATTCATGTTCTCTTCATGTTTTTTTCCATTCTATTTGTTTTTGTACTACTCTGTTCCACAGTTATGCCTTGGTTTATTCTATTCTGGTTCTATTTTGTTGCGGTTATGCTTTGTGATATTCACTTCTGTTCAGTTCTATTCTATTTTGTTCAGTTACATTCTGCCGTGTTCAATTACGCTGTTCTGGTCTATTCAATTCTATTTTATTTATATTCAGTTATGTTTTTCTTCTCTATTCTATTTGTTTTTGTACCATTTTGCTCTAAGGTTATTTCTTGGTCTATTCTATTCTGTTCTGTTGATTGGCTTATTCATTTCTGTTGAATTTTATTCTGTTTTGTTCAGTTATATTCTACTCACTTTTATTCAGTGTCATGTTCAGTGGTGGTGTTCGATTCTATTCTGTTTTGTTCAATTATACTTTGTTCAGTTTTATTCTATCATAATTATTCATGTCATGTTCAGTTATGTTGTTCTGGTCTGTTTAATTCTATTCTATTTTATTAATTCACGCACAGTTATGGTTTTCTTTTCTGCTCTGTTTGTTTTTGTCTTATTCTGCTCTACTGTTACATTTCAGATTATTCTATTCTGATTCTATTCTATGTTACAGTTATGCATTTGCATGTTCACTTCTGTTCAATTCTATTCTTACATTCAGCTCACTTTTATTCTGTCATGAACATTCATGCTGTTCTGATCTATTAAATTCTATTGTATTTTATTCATTCACATTCAGCTATATTTTTCTTTGTCTACTCCATTTGTTTTTTTGTCCCTTCTACTCGAAAGTTATGTCTTGGTCTATTCTATTCTGAATCTATTCTATTTTACTGTTATGCTTTTTCCTATTCACTTTTGTAACTGTTACATGCTATTTTGTTTTGTTCAATTACATTCTGTTCACTTTTATTCTGTTATGTTGAATTATACAGTTCTGGGCTTTTCAATTTTATTTTATTAATTCACATTCAGTTATGTTTTCCTGTTAATTCTATTTTTTTTGTCCCATTTGTCTTGGTCTATTTTATTCTGTCCTGTTGATTCTATTCAAAATTAAAGGTTTTTGCCTATTCTATTCTATTTTGATCAATTTTATTCTACTCACTTCTATTCTATGTTAGGTTCAGTTATGCAGTTCTGGTCTATTCAGTTCTATTTTATTCATTACTGTTCAGTTGTCACGCTGTAGTGCAGGCAAACAGGACGAGAACACGAAGATATCAATATATATAAAGTAGTTTTAATCCATACGGGCAGGAACATCAGACAGGCAGGAAACACACAGCATACATTGACAAGAACCGACAGAGACTGAACAAACACAAGGAGAATATATAGGGGAGAACGTAATTAGGGAGAACTGAAACAGGTGCAGGTGATTAACTAAACAGGTTACACACATGGAGGGCAAATGAACAGCGAATGACAGAACTAAACTAAACACAACAGTCCATGGGTGTTACAGTACACCCCTCCCCGGAAGGCGCGTCCTCGCGCCATAGATGAACCAACTGCGGAGGGAGGGAGGGGGCTCAGGTGGAGGACGAGGAGACGAAGGGCGGACAGGACAGCAGACGAACATCATGGCAGACAACAGGAGGAACCAGGGTGTAGCAGATGGTGGGAGGAGCCAGGGAGGAAACAGACGGGACTTGGAGGAGGAGGATGGTTGGACCCAGGCCACAGTCACGCCCACCGCCCATGGTGGAGCCGCAGGAGGAAGCAGTCATGGTGGAGGAAGGGCTGGCGACACCAGGGTGGCGACTGACTGTGGCAGAGCAGGTGGCAGAGAAGAACAGGACATCGCTGAGGATCCGGCGGGACGCGGCGACGCTGGCCGCTCTAGCGACCGAGGCGCAGATGGGGATCCTGAAGGCGACAGAAGACCAAGGTGACGTCGGAGTGAGGGAGGACGCCAACGGAGCCAGAGGGATGAAGGGACGAGGCGCAGCCAGAGGAGTGCAGTCCCGCGGCGAGGGCAGGTCGACGAACGACCAAGGTGGAGCCGGAGGGATGAGGGAGCCCGGGGTAGCTGGTGGACAGTAGGGCCACGGTGGAGACGAGGGAGGTTGGAGCCAACGAGGAGCTGGTGGAACTACGGGCCGAGGAGGAGTCCTGGTCGAGGAGGTGGGAGGCGGAGACCCAGGATCCACTGACCCCACTGGAGCCGAAGGCTGGCAGGCCCACTGCGTGCTCTCGCCGTAGATGGAGGACTGAGGGTGAGCAGAGGGGCTGGCAGGGTGCAGCGGAGATGGTGGCAGATGGATACAAGGAGGTGGGAGATGGTGGCTGGTCTCGCTCTGGGTCCGGAGTGGGGCTGGCGAGATGTTCTCCCAGGCAGACGGTGAATGACGAGTTGCAGCTCGCCAGCACCCACTCCACAAAGGCAGCAAAATCCACACGCGGACCCTCTCCGGACAACTGCGCTCTGCATGCGGCATTCAAGCTCGCCTGGTAGAACGAGCAGAGGCAGTTGTCCGGGAAATGTGTAAGATGTGCAATGTCCAGGAAGGTCCGCGTGTGGTCCTCTAATGTTTGTTCCCCCTGCTCCAACAACAGGAGACGAAAACCGGGGAGATCCATGAAGGATAGGGAAAACACAACACACAAAAACGAAACTAACAAACGGGAAAACAAATGGAGAACACGCTGCTATAAACTTCACAATTGTGGGTCGGTTCTTCTGTCACGCTGTAGTGCAGGCAAATGAAGATATCAATATATATAAAGTAGTTTTAATCCAGACGGGCAGGAACATCAGATAGGCAGGAAACACACAGCATACATTGACAAGAACTGACAGAAACTGAACAAATACAAGGAGAATATATAGGGGACAACATAATTAGGGAGAACTGAAACAGGTGCGGGTGATTAACTAAACAGGTTACACACATGGAGGGCAAATGACCAGCGAATGATAGAGCTAAACTAAACACAACAGTCCATGGGTGTTACATCAGTTATGTTTTTAAGTCTGTTTTATTAATTCTTATTCTCTTCTGCTCTGCAGTTGTGTATTTTTCTATGCTATTCTAATATATTCTTTTCTTTGTAGTGGTCAAATATTTAATACTTGTTTTACTTCTACATTTTGAACTACTATGAATGAATCATATCTGTTGAGCAATGCGTTTTTAGGGGAAATTTGCAAGTCTTAATTTGCGAGGCAGCCATGTTTGTTCACTCACAGTTAATCCGCATGAAACAATTTAGACATTAATAGAAATCTCATTTTTGATTTTTTTTTTATGCACGCTTTGTTATTGTTAAAAAGAACTTTAAATGCCTGAAAGTCGGCATGAAACAGAAGTTGTGCTAGTCTTTTCTTCCCTATTGGGACGCATATTCGAGGGAAACTGCTTCTCAAACAAGAACAAATGTAGGGCGGGGCTTGATTTTGTCTGTGGTGAATTGATTGGATGGTTGTGGTTTGCTATTGATCGATCTCATATGAGTGACAGGTTGTCCCGCCCTCATCATCAGAGAAGAGATGTCAATGCAAGAGGGAGGGGAAGTTATTCTAATTAAAGATTACGAGGCACAAAAAAATACTGATGTGCACGGATAAATGATTTATAATAAATACTGCAATATTCCATAAAAAATAAGAATTGTCAATTTTGATTTCATGGTGACTTTATGGCTGGTGTGTGTTTAAGTTGTAAACCAGCCATCAACGCTGTGATGCAAATATCTCATTAATGTTCCTTTATAGTTTGGTTTTGTGTCTCTTCTGTCCCACAGGGCTCTATCCTCTGTGGTGGCCCTTGGTGCGAACATCATCTGCAATAAGATCCCCGGTCTCGCACCCCGTCAGCGTGCCATCTGCCAGAGCCGGCCCGACGCTATCATCGTGATCGGAGAGGGGGCACAGCTGGGCATCAACGAATGCCAGTACCAGTTTCGATACGGCCGCTGGAACTGCTCGGCGCTGGGTGAACGCACAGTCTTCGGACAGGAGCTGCGAGTAGGTCAGTGGTCGTCGCAGGTTTTTGTCATTCTTGGTTTGTTTTCGCGGTGGCGTGGACCAAGATCTGCATTCAAACAATATTGACACTCAGACTTGCAAATATCTGTTAGCATTCCCATTCATGTTAATGTCAGGTGCATTAACCTTAAGGTTGATCCTGAACTTGTTGTCACAAGACAATTGACCATTTGCCAGCAATTTGATTGACAGGTGATCGGACCAATCATAAGCCAAAATTGGCCATTTTGTCCGACAAAGCAGTCAGGGCAGTTAGTAGATTAACGTTGGTGAACTTGAACTTAAAAAATTGTGTGTCCTCACGTCTTTCCACGCTTGAAACAACATTCCTTCTGTTCATTCATGTTTATTTGATGCTATAAATGAACTAGTATGAAGAGATGGTTGACTGTCGAAAAAAATCAGCCATATTTTTTTATGTAGCACATTTAAAAACAACACACATTGGCCAAAGTGCTTTACATACCTAACACATACAATCTAAGAGTATAAAACAATTACAAAATTAACGCCAAGAGGATGTATGTTGCTGAATAAGTTCGCTAAAGTACTGTTACTTGCTAACTTAAACTTAACATTTAATCCCTTATAAACAAATAATAACATCTTATACTTAATCCTAAATTTGACTGGAAGCCAATGGAGGGATCCTAGTACAGGTCTTATATTTGCATATTTCCTAGTCCCGGTTAAAAGCTTAGCAGCAGCATTTTGAACCAACTGCAGACGTGAAAGTGATGCATGAGAAACACCTTAACACAATGATTTACAATAGTCTGGACGTAATAAAAGCATACATAACAACTTCCAAATCATTAAACGACAAAAACGTTTTTTCCTTAATTAGAGAAAAGCACCTCTAACCACAGAATAATCTCTTTAAAACAATCAAACAGAGACTGTAAGGCCGAATTATCCCCTATTTTTATTGTGAGATAAGGCTGAGTATTATAAAGATCATAAAGATGATAATATACATTATGTTTCTGACAAATATCAGCCAATTGAAGCATGTAAATAGAAAATAACACAGGACCAATGATCGATCCTTGGGGAACCCCACACTTCATTAGAGCAAAAGAGGATGAAAAATTTCCCAATTCCACAGAAAAAGTTTTCCCAGAAAGATATGAATTAAACCAATTAAGAACATTTCCTTGAAACCCTGCCCACATTCTTAAATGCTTAAAAGTATATCGTGTGAAATGCAGCAGTCAAATCAATTAAAAGTCAAATTGTACACTTTCTGCATCGCTGGCAAAAACAAATCATGTGTATGTATATATATATATTATTCTAAAATAAAAGATAAAAGTTTGTGTTTACATAATATATGCGTGTGTGCTGTGTATAATTATTTGGTATATTTAAATACACACACATGCATGTATATATTTAATAAACAATTGTTATATTTATATGTAATATGAATATATGTGTACAGTATATACATGCCAATATTTCTATGTGTGTGTATTTAAATATACAAAATAAGTATACACAGTGCACACACATATTATGTAAACAAAATTTCACTGCACTACTATTAATACATAATATTTCGTATATTTTTTTGAATTTAAATGTATTTTAATATGTATATATTAAACCCAGTAGAGGAAATACTACAATGATATATAAATATGTGTAGGAAAAAAATTATGAATAATGTTGAAATGCATTTTAGTGCAAAAATGGTCATGACCTGCCTCGTCTTAAAAATTCTTTATGCAAAACATTTTGGGGTGAATGTGACTAATATGAATATTAGTCAGCTTAATGTTGATTTCTGTGAAGCTTTAATCTAATTGGTGTAGATGTGGATGTTGTTGAAGTATTTTGGGACGCCTGTAGCATGTTTTTTGACTTCAGTCCTGCGCGAACTAGAAACAATGTTGTGAAGATAAGCGTCTAGTATAAATGCTGCTTTGATTACAGAGGATTCAGTCTTTTACTGTGACAAAAACTCTGAACTCAGAAACGGGCAAATGTGGTGAGATGAAAGAAGGCTGTCTTTGTGCTGTGGGCAAACCCTGGTTACACACAACATGGTTTGCATGCACACACTTGACCCTCGAAGGCTTGCGAAAGCATGTTTGTGTTGCTGTGATTAATATAGTGCTGATTCACCTCTATTCATTTGATTACACATTGACCGTACACACACACACAATAGGTTAAAAAGATGCTATCAGCTACGGCTTAATGCACAGGCTATGTTTGGAAGAGCATACTTACTATTTCTGCAATATGTAGTATGCTTTTTTGTGCTGTTTTGCACTAGAGTTGAATACTTTTAGACGCTTGCTGTAGAAAACATCAGCAAAAGGGAAATTGTGAATGCATTGACCATATTGGAGACTCTGCCACAATAGTTCTGTTGCTCTCTTTTTCACGCTCTCTCTCTCTGTTGTATTTATACAGTCGAAATGATCTACAACCAGGCAAACATTTGCATTTTCATGGCTTTTGTGTGGAGGCATTCCTGAGTGGGTTGCAGGGCGCTTTTCTTTTTTACACTGTCGTTTATACATTTCCCCTCATTTGAAAGTGTTTTGTCGCTGTTAAACTGCGGTCAGGCTGTGACTTCACTCCAAACGCTCTGTAAACTTCCATCACTTCAGCCCCACAAAACGCATCCCAGTTCTTTGAAATTTTACACTTCTGTGGCGAATCTTTGAACTTTGCTGAAGGGTTTGTTTACTCTCGTCCAAAATATGAACTGATGGTCTTCTCATTTATAAACTACTTTTATTGGATTTTGCAGTGTGTCCAGTTGTCTAAAGCAAGGCCGTATCCATGTCTTGAACATTGGGGGGACCACAAAACTTTTTCTCAGAATTCTGACTTTATATCTCACAATTCTGGCTTTATAACTCGTAATTCTGACTTTATATCTCGCAATTCTGACTTTATATCTCGCAATTCTGACTTTATATCTCGCAATTCTGACTTTATATCTCGCAATTCTGACTTTATATCTCGCAATTCTGACTTTATATCTCGCAATTCTGACTTTATAACTCGCAATTCTGACTTTATAACTTGCAATTCTGACTTTATATCTCGCAATTCTGACTTTATAACTTGCAATTCTGACTTTATATCTCGCAATTCTGACTTTATATCTCGCAATTCTGACTTTATAACTCGCAATTCTGACTTTATATCTCGCAATTCTGACTTTATAACTCGCAATTCTGACTTTATAACTTGCAATTCTGACTTTATAACTTGCAATTCTGACTTTATATCTCGCAATTCTGACTTTATAACTTGCAATTCTGACTTTATATCTCGCAATTCTGACTTTATAACTTGCAATTCTGACTTTATATCTCGCAATTCTGACTTTATAACTTGCAATTCTGACTTTATATCTCGCAATTCTGACTTTATATCTCGCAATTCTGACTTTATAACTCGCAATTCTGACTTTATAACTTGCAATTCTGACTTTATATCTCGCAATTCTGACTTTATAACTCGCAATTCTGACTTTATAACTTGCAATTCTGACTTTATATCTCGCAATTCTGACTTTATAACTCGCAATTCTGACTTTATATCTTGCAATTCTGACTTCATATCTCGCAATTCTGACTTTATAACTTGCAATTCTGACTTTATATCTCGCAATTCTGACTTTATAACTTGCAATTCTGACTTTATATCTCGCAATTCTGACTTTATATCTCGCAATTCTGACTTTATATCTCGCAATTCTGACTTTATAACTTGCAATTCTGACTTTATATCTCGCAATTCTGACTTTATATCTCGCAATTCTGACTTTATATCTCGCAATTCTGACTTTATATCTCGCAATTCTGACTTTATAACTCGCAATTCTGACTTTATAACTTGCAATTCTGACTTTATATCTCGCAATTCTGACTTTATAACTTGCAATTCTGACTTTATATCTCGCAATTCTGACTTTATAACTTGCAATTCTGACTTTATATCTCGCAATTCTGACTTTATAACTTGCAATTCTGACTTTATATCTCGCAATTCTGACTTTATATCTCGCAATTCTGACTTTATATCTCGCAATTCTGACTTTATAATTCGCAATTCTGACTTTATATCTCGCAATTCTGACTTTATAACTTGCAATTCTGACTTTATATCTCGCAATTCTGACTTTAAAAACTTGCAATTCTGACTTTATATCTCGCAATTCTGACTTTATAACTTGCAATTCTGACTTTATAACTCGCAATTCTGACTTTATAACTTGCAATTCTGACTTTATATCTCGCAATTCTGACTTTATAACTTGCAATTCTGACTTTATATCTCGCAATTCTGACTTTATATCTCGCAATTCTGACTTTATATCTCGCAATTCTGACTTTATATCTCGCAATTCTGACTTTATAATTCGCAATTCTGGTTTTATATCTCGCAATTCTGACTTTATAACTTGCAATTCTGACTTTATATCTCGCAATTCTGACTTTATAACTTGCAATTCTGACTTTATATCTCGCAATTCTGACTTTATAACTTGCAATTCTGACTTTATATCTTGCAATTCTGACTTTATATCTTACAATTTTGACTTTGTCACATAATTCTGACTTTATATCTCGCAATTCTTACTTTATAACTTGCAATTCTGACTTTATATCTCGCAATTCTGACTTTATATCTCGCAATTCTGACTTTATAATTCGCAATTCTGACTTTGTCACATAATTCTGACTTTATATCTCGCAATTCTGACTTTGTCACATAATTCTGACTTTATAACTTGCAATTTTGACTTTATATCTCTCAATTCTCAATATGATTACCCTGTTTTACTTGAACGAGTGCATGTCGATAGATGTAGGTGCATTTATCAATGTTTTGCATGTCTCTGTATTGATTCGATCGCCTTATTATGCTTTATTGATTATGTTAATGGCCAGCATTTACAATAAAATCTTAAAAATGTAGGTTACATAAGTTTTACATAAGTTAAAGACAGCTATATTGTAGTGTTTTAATGAACATGGAAACCAATATACTGAACCATATAGCAGCGTGAGATCCCTTTACAAACCAAATGGGTCTTTACTGAAGCTCAAGTGCTGCTAAACCATGTTTTTAAGAGTGTAGAGCATCTCTGAACTAACCGAGGTCTTTGAACTGTTAGTAATGTCATGCATATGTGGCTCCTTTTCCATTTCAGCAGGACGATAAGTGAACTTTTTCTCATTCCCTGCAAAATAAGCATATGGTTCTGTGCGTGAAGCTTGTGAAGTGTCCATTTGTGTTGCAGTCGAAGTAAACTGAAAATGACTACAGTTTCAATGGCTACCTTGTGTTGTGACGCTTTTTCGATGTTGTGTGCTTGCGATTTAAAAGCATTTTGAGAGTTGATTTTGTATGGTCTGTTGGTAAATGAGATTTAGAGGTCGCTCTTTAGAAGCTGCGTCTGAGGATGAAGTCGATGCCAGGAATATCTCAATCCATTCATAATGGACTGTATAAAACGCCTCATGCACTGAGACTCCAGGACTTTTTCTAATTGTAAATCCTCCAGATTGTAACCACTAAATTGTTCCTGCTCGTAAGGAGCGTCGGGGCGGCCACTGGATTCCGTTGTTTTCGAAGAGATGATGATCAACTGACCGCAGAGTTAATTCTCTTTCTGTCTCTCTCTCTCTCTCTCTGGTCAGTTTGGGTACGTTTGGCTCTCTGCGGCGCACATTAATAGCTGGGTTATTGAGAATTTCTGAGCGCCCGAAGAATTGACTCAAGGAAGGATTCGGTTTCAGTCAAAAGAAAAGCGCCAAAGTGGATCCTCAATTTCAAAAAACGGTCCGTAAATAAATTTCAAGCTGGCAGTGCATATGTACAGTGAGAATGACACGTCCAAATCCCACGAGCTGCCTATCTAGGCATCACATTCCAACGCGAAGTAGAAGACGTTTCAGTGAAAACATCAATCCAACATGGAATATATTTTAGAAAATATAATTTTACTGTATTTTTTAAGTATGTTTCATTCAATACAAAAATGATCAAGATTTATATATAATCATATAATTTATGTAATAATAATATTATAAATTATTAATAATAATAATTTATAGTCTCTTAACAAATTCTGTAGTAATGCAATATTAAAATAAATGTAAACGTTTATAAATTTATATGCCATCATATCATTCATGTATAATATTTTTATTTATTTTATAATATATATATATACATAGAGAATTATTTTTAATTACATTTTATATTATATATATGTTAATTCAATACAAAAAAGTATATTATTATAATTAATATGTGATAACAAATACACATATATTAATTTTTTTTTTATATATTTATTTTTTTTATTCACTACCAACTATTTTTCATCTTATTAAAAATACTCTTGTAGAGAATGTAATTTTTTTGCACAAACTGTTTCTTTAATTGTTCATGCATATCTAATCTAAGTTCACAAAAGTGAAAAATGAAAATTAAAAAATAGATATCTTTTAGTTTTTAATGGGATTAAGGTTCTGTTGTGTGTGTGTGTGTGTGTGTATTCCTTACGTTACGGGGACCAAATGTCCCCACAGGTATAGTAATACCAGTAAATTTTGATCTTGTGGGGACATTTTTTTGGTCCCCATGAGGAAACAAGCTTATAAATCATACAGATTTATCTTTTTTGAAAATCTAATATAGCAGAACATATTCTGTGATGGGTAGGTTTAGGGATAGGGGTAGTGTAGGGGGACAGAATGTACAGTTTGGACAGTATTAAAACCATTACGGCTATGGAATATCCCCATAAAACATGAAAACACAACGTGTGTGTGTGTGTGTGTGTGTGAAGGTGCTGACAGAATGAAGCGCTCTCTCACTCACACACCTTCTCCTCTCACGGTGTGTGTGTCATCCAGGTGATTCATAGCGCTCGTGTGAAAGGAGTTTGTCGGCAGTTTCAGAGAAATATTATCAGAGTTCGACCTCTCTCGCCCTTCCTCGTTTCACAACACGCTCTACTCTCGGGCAGGTGAGCCTCTTCACCGCATGAAGAATGCCCAGTCATTCCCAAACCGCACTAAAAGCCCCGGAGAAGATTAATACGGCTGCCGGAATCCAGAGGAGCTCCAGAGCATGCCGACGGCAGCGGACGATTTACTCTCGCTTTCTTCTTCTGTATCTGAATCACGGACAGAACCTGCAGACAACCTTTTCCTTTATTATGATTCCGTATTATAATACAAATTAATATATATATATATATATATATATATATATATATATATATATATATAATGCAAATTATATTTATACTTTTAATCCTTATATTTTTTACTTCATTTACTTAATTAATATTTAATCCATTACATTTTATATATATTTAATTTTATGCATACTATTTATACTTTTAATTCATAATTTCATTTTATACATTTTTGTTTAACCAAGCTAAAAAATTTTTTTTTAATTATTAAGAAATAAACCCAGTAAGAGTCTAGAGAATAATTTGATATTTTTATTTTAAAAAATGTAATTTATATATAACATATAAAAAATATATAATATATACAATATATAATATTTTAGTAATTATCGAAAAATATTAAGTTATATTTTTTTAGTTTTTGCTTTATTATGATAGAAAATGAAGCGGAGCAGGACGTGATAGAAGAATGTTATATCTTATTTATAATTATTATACAAATATATATATTAATTAAATTGATCAGAAATAAATAAGTGAGATTATAGAGCTATGAAATGAACATGGAGCCGCTCCGATCATTTGATCAGAAATATTTGAGTTCATATTGAGACAGTTTTTAGTATGATTAGATGTTTTATAAACAGCAGAACTGCAGTTGTTTTACTCTATTTTATTTGCTCATGAAGGTTTGTCTAGAAAATCAGCGTTCTTTTTATATTTTGCCTGAATTTCAGTATTGAGTATCAGACCACAGAAGAAGAAGTCAGCGTTGTCCGCGGCTCCTGAGATGAAGCTCTGGATGTTCCTCCTCATTGTTCTTCATCGATCGCCAGCGCTCGAGACGAGCTCTGTTCAAACGCACGTCTTTCTCTCTCTTCATTTGTGGTGAAATCATATCCTCCTGGAACGAGCAGGGCAGAATTTTGCAAAAATCTGAACCTAATTGCAAATTACTCTCCAGTGAAGCCGAACAACATACTGCAGAACCATGAGGTCTGATTTATGACCAACTGACTTCATCAAACACAAGATTCTGCAGAATGGCTTTTGATTTCACGCCACAGCATCTGTGTAGACACTGAGTCGCTGCGGAATCCTGCAGTTTGCAGAAGTATTAAATTTAATGCATCAGCTCCTCAAAATGTGAATGACAGGTGCTCTTATATATGTATATATATATATATTATTGTTTATTATAATTTTTATTTATTTTTAATTGATTGTTTATACACATATATATTGTATCATATAAAATAAAAATGATAATATATATGTATATATATATGATTTTTATTGTTTCTTATATATATATGATATATTTATAATATTTATGTTTATAATATAATAAATTACAAAATAAGTTTTTTCATATAATATATATTTTTATTATTTCTTATCATTCGTATATATTTTTAATTGATTGTATACATATATATTATATAATATATTCGTAATATTTATATTTAATCAATTACAAAATAAATTAAAACAAAAGAATGAATAGTATACATACACATATAATAATAAAACAATATATTTTAGTTTGTTTGATGTTTATATTGTTTAATAATTATTTATTTATTATGTATACTATTTATATTGTTATTATTGTTTATATTTTGTTATTTATTTTTAAAATGTCTTTTTATTATCTTTTTAAAAAACAATTTTATATAAAATATTATAGATATTAATTATAATTTAGTTTTTTAAATGTGTATATATATATATATATATATATATATATATATATATATATATATATATAAAATATATATATATATATATATATATATAATAATGTTAATATTTAATATAAGACTTATTCCATTTATGTATTCTATTTAAAAACTAATTTTTATGATTTTAAAATAATTAATATAAAAAATATTTAAAATTATTGTTTTTATTAATTAAAGGCTTGCATTAAATCATGGCATATGCTGTGAGTTGTGAGTCGAGCTTTATCTTGAAGGGTCGAGCCGGCGTCTCCACAGCTACTCATCGATGAATGAATGAATCACATCAAGAGATAGACATCTGCTCTGGAGGGATTCCTGAGTGGAGCGGCCTGTATATCTGTATGGAAATGTGTGCGTTTAGTGCGGGTCAGGGAATAGATGTTCACATCAGGGATCGAGTGAGAACAGAAATGAAAGGAAAATAATCAAGAGGTCAGTTATTTTATGATGTACCTTTTGAACTCGTGTGGGTAACTCATAAATGGATATTTTATAACTATATATTTATTTATTCTTTTTAATTTATATATTTTTCCCTGTATTATGACAGGAAAGTGATGCAGAGACATTTTATATATTTTAATTTATATTTTTAATAAATAGTCAGATATATATTCAAGTAATTTGTATGCATATTATTTATGATTTTATTCATTTTATGAATACTATTTATATTTGTATTATTATTTTTGTAGAATTTTTTATTTATTTTAAATTGATTACATTAATATATAATATATGTATATATGTACATTTATAAAAATAAACAACAATAAAAGTAAAAATAGTACACATAAAGATATATAATATTTTCTGTTTCATATTTATTTAATTTATACTATGTATAATTTTATTGTTTCTTATCATTTTTAATTCATTGTTTATATGTATTCTGTATATATTTACATTTATAATATAATAAATTGAAATAAATCAAAAGTATAAATAGAAGACATAGAGATATGATATAGATATTTTAGTTAATATTTATAGTTTTTTTTACATTTTTCATTATAATTTAGGTTTTTAATTATATATATGATATTTACATTATAATATAATGAATTCAAATAAATTTTAAACAAAAGTATAAATAGTATACACAAACATATATAATAATAAAACAATATATTGTTTAATATTTATTTATTTAGTATGTCTAGTATTTTTTTCTTACATTTTTAAATTTTTTTAAATGTGTTTTTATTTTCTATTTAAAAATAATTGATTATAGTTGATTATATGTAATATACATATTTTTTTACATTTTCATTATAATATAGTTTTCTTCATTTTATACGTATATATATATATATATATATATATATATATATATATATATATATATATATATATATATATATTATATATATATATATACACACACACACATATATATATATATATATATAATTATTATTATTATTATTATTGTGTGTGTGTGTGAACAGAATTCAGTGCTGGTGTGAGAACATCCTATGAAAGCTCAGTCTGTCACAATCTGATCATCATCGCTCCACTCTGATTAGACAGGTGGACAGACTTCAACTCTTATCATGGACACTTTAAACATAAAGAGCTTAAATTAAATGTGTTTGATCTCTGATCTTAAAGATGGATCATATCTGAGCGCCTGATAGAGGAGAGCGCATCTGGATGGAGTCGTGATTAAAGACAAGAATGATCTAGAAACGCTCAAGATGCAGGAGAACTGAGAGTGTGAACTTGATCAAATCATGAGTGTGTGTGAGAGTGTGTTTGTGCGAGTATGTGAGCATGTGTTTTTGTGAGTTTGTGAGTGAGAGTGTGTTTGTGTTAGTTTGTGTGTGTGAGCATGTGTTTTTGTGAGTGAGAGTGTTAGTTTGTGTGTGTGTGAACGTGTTTTTGTGAGTTTGTGAGTGAGAGTGTTTTTGTGAGTGTGTGTGTGTATGTGTTAGTTTGTGTGTGTGTGACCATGTGTTTTTGTGAGTGATAGTGTGTTTGTGTGAGAGTGTTTGTGTGTGTGTGTGAGAGTGTGTTTGTGAGAGTGTTTGTGTGTGAGAGTGTTTGTGTGAGTGTGTGTGTGAGTGTGTTTGTGTGAGTTTGTGTGTGAGAATGTGTTTGTGAGTGTGTGTGTGTGAGAGTGTTTGTGTGAGTGTGTGTGAGAGTGTTTGTGTGAGTGTGTGTGTGAGAGTTTGTTTGTGTGAGTGTGTGTGTGTTTGTGTGAGAGTGTGTTTGTGTGAGTGTGTGTGTGAGTGTGTTTGTGTGAGTTTGTGTGTGAGAATGTGTTTGTGAGTGTGTGTGTGTGTGAGAGTGTGTTTGTGTGAGTGTGTGTGTGAGTGTGTTTGTGTGAGTTTGTGTGTGAGAGTGTGTTTGTGTGAGTGTGAGAGTGTGTTTGTGTGAGTGTGTGTGTGAGTGTGTTTGTGTGAGTTTGTGAGTGAGAGTGTGTTTGTGTTAGTTTGTGTGTGTGAGCATGTGTTTTTGTGAGTGAGAGTGTTAGTTTGTGTGTGTGTGAACGTGTTTTTGTGAGTTTGTGAGTGAGAGTGTTTTTGTGAGTGTGTGTGTGTATGTGTTAGTTTGTGTGTGTGTGACCATGTGTTTTTGTGAGTGATAGTGTGTTTGTGTGAGAGTGTTTGTGTGTGTGTGTGAGAGTGTGTTTGTGAGAGTGTTTGTGTGTGAGAGTGTTTGTGTGAGTGTGTGTGTGAGTGTGTTTGTGTGAGTTTGTGTGTGAGAATGTGTTTGTGAGTGTGTGTGTGTGAGAGTGTTTGTGTGAGTGTGTGTGAGAGTGTTTGTGTGAGTGTGTGTGTGAGAGTTTGTTTGTGTGAGTGTGTGTGTGTTTGTGTGAGAGTGTGTTTGTGTGAGTGTGTGTGTGAGTGTGTTTGTGTGAGTTTGTGTGTGAGAATGTGTTTGTGAGTGTGTGTGTGTGTGAGAGTGTGTTTGTGTGAGTGTGTGTGTGAGTGTGTTTGTGTGAGTTTGTGTGTGAGAGTGTGTTTGTGTGAGTGTGAGAGTGTGTTTGTGTGAGTGTGTGTGTGAGTGTGTTTGTGTGAGTTTGTGTGTGAGAGTGTGTTTGTGTGAGTGTGAGAGTGTGTTTGTGTGAGTGTGTGTGTGAGTGTGTGTGTGAGTGTGTTTGTGTGAGTTTGTGTGTGAGAATGTGTTTGTGTGAGTGTGTTTGTGTGAGTGTGTGTGAGAGTGTTTGTGTGAGTGTGTGTGTGAGAGTGTGTTTGTGTGAGTGTGTGTGTGAGAGTGTGTGTGTGAGAGTGTGTTTGTGTGAGTGTGTGTGTGAGAGTGTGTTTGTGTGAGTGTGTTTGTGTGAGTGTGTGTGAGAGTGTTTGTGTGAGTGTGTGTGTGAGAGTGTGTTTGTGTGAGTGTGTGTGTGAGAGTGTGTTTGTGTGAGTGTGTGTGAGAGTGTGTTTGTGTGAGTGTGTTTGTGTAAGTGTGTTTGTGTGAGAGAGTGTGTGAGAGTGTGTTTGTGTGAGTGTGTGTGTGAGAGTGTGTTTGTGTGAGAGAGTGTGTTTGTGTGAGTGTGTGTGTGAGAGTGTGTTTGTGTGAGAGAGTGCGTTTGTGTGAGTTTGTGTGAGAGAGTGTGTTTGTGTGAGAATGTGTTTGTGTGAGTGTGTGTGTGAGTGTGTTTGTGTGAGTTTGTGTGTGAGAGTGTGTTTGTGTGAGAATGTGTTTGTGTGAGTGTGTGTGTGAGTGTGTTTGTGTGAGTGTGTGTGTGAGTGTGTTTGTGTGAGAGAGTGTGTGAGAGTGTGTTTGTGTGAGTTTGTGTGAGAGAGTGTTTGTGTGAGAATGTGTTTGTGTGAGTGTGTTTGTGTGAGTGTGTGTGTGAGAGTGTGTTTGTGTGAGAATGTGTTTGTGTGAGTGTGTGTGTGTGAGTGTGTTTGTGTGAGTGTGTGTGTGTGAGTTTGTGTGTGAGAGTGTGTGTGAGAGTGTGTTTGTGTGAGTGTGTGTCTGTGAGTTTGTGTGTGAGAGTGTTTGTGTGAGTTTGTGTGAGAGTGTGTTTGTGTGAGTGTGTTTGTGTGAGTTTGTGTGTGAGTTTGTGTGTGAGAGTGTGTTTGTGTGAGTGTGTGTGTGAGTGTGTTTGTGTGAGAGTGTGTTTGTGTGAGTGTTTGTGTGAGTTTGTGTGTGAGAGTGTGTTTGTGTGAGTGTGTGTGTGAGTGTGTTTGTGTGAGTTTGTGTGAGAGAGTGTGTTTGTGTGAGTTTGTGTGAGAGTTTTTTTTGTGAGAATGTGTTTGTGTGAGAGAGTGTGTGTGTGAGAGTGTGTTTGTGTGAGTGTGTGTGTGTGAGTGTGTGTGTGTGTGTGAGTGTGTTTGTGTGAGAGAGTGTGTGAGAGTGTGTTTGTGTGAGTTTGTGTGAGAGAGTGTGTTTGTGTGAGAATGTGTTTGTGTGAGTGTGTTTGTGTGAGTGTGTGTGTGAGAGTGTGTTTGTGTGAGTGAGTGTGTGTGTGTGAGTTTGTGTGTGAGAGTGTGTGTGAGAGTGTGTTTGTGTGAGTGTGTGTGTGTGAGTTTGTGTGTGAGAGTGTTTGTGTGAGTTTGTGTGTGAGAGTGTTTGTGTGAGAGTGTGTTTGTGTGAGTTTGTGTGTGAGAGTGTTTGTGTGAGAGTGTGTTTGTGTGAGTGTGTGTGTGAGAGTGTGTTTGTGTGAGTGTGTTTGTGTGAGTGTGTTTGTGTGAGAGTGTGTTTGTATGAGTGTGTGTGAGAGTGTGTTTGTGTGAGAGAGTGTGTTTGTGTGTGAGAGTGTTTGTGTGAGTGTGTGTGTGAGTGTGAGAGTGTGTGTGTGAGAGAGTGTGTTTGTGTGAGTGTGTGTGTGTGAGAGTGTGTTTGTGTGAGAGAGTGTGTTTGTGTGAGTGTGTGTGAGAGTGTGTTTGTGTGAGTGTGTGTGTGTGAGTGTGTTTGTGTGTGAGAGTGTGTTTGTGTGAGTTTGTGTGTGAGAGTGTGTTTGTGTGAGTGTGTTTGTGTGAGTGTGTTTGTGTGAGAGTGTGTTTGTATGAGTGTGTGTGTGAGAGTGTGTTTGTGTGAGAGAGTGTGTTTGTGTGTGAGAGTGTTTGTGTGAGTGTGTTTGTGTGAGTGTGTTTGTGTGAGAGTGTGTTTGTATGAGTGTGTGTGTGAGAGTGTGTTTGTGTGAGAGAGTGTGTTTGTGTGTGAGAGTGTTTGTGTGAGTGTGTTTGTGTGTGTGAGTGTGTTTGTGTGAGTGTGTTTGTGTGTGTGAGTGTGTGTGAGTGTGTTTGTGTGAGTGTGTGAGTGTGTTTGTGTGTGTGAGTGTGTTTGTGTGAGAGTGTTTGTGTGAGTGTGTTTGTGTGTGTGAGTGTGTTTGTGTGAGTGTGTGTGAGTGTGTTTGTGTGAGTTTGTGTGTGAGAGTGTGTTTGTGTGAGTGTGTTTGTGTGAGTGTGTTTGTGTGAGAGTGTGTTTGTATGAGTGTGTGTGTGAGAGTGTGTTTGTGTGAGAGAGTGTGTTTGTGTGTGAGAGTGTTTGTGTGAGTGTGTGTGTGAGTGTGAGAGTGTGTGTGTGAGAGAGTGTGTTTGTGTGAGTGTGTGTGTGTGAGAGTGTGTTTGTGTGAGAGAGTGTGTTTGTGTGAGTGTGTGTGAGAGTGTGTTTGTGTGAGTGTGTGTGTGTGAGTGTGTTTGTGTGTGTGAGTGTGTTTGTGTGAGTGTGTGTGAGTGTGTTTGTGTGAGTGTGTGAGTGTGTTTGTGTGAGTGTGTGTGTGTGAGTGTGTTTGTGTGAGTGTGTTTGTGTGAGTTTGTGTGAGAATGTGTTTGTGTGAGTGTGTGTGAGAGTGTGTTTGTGTGAGTGTGTGTGTGAGTGTGTGTTTGTGTGTATGTGTGTGTGTGAGAGTGTGTTTGTGTGAGTGTGTTTGTGTGAGTGTGTGTGAGAGTGTGTTTGTGTGAGTGTGTTTGTGTGAGTTTGTGTGAGAATGTGTTTGTGTGAGTGTGTGTGTGAGTGTGAGAGTGTGTTTGTATGAGTGTGAGTGTGTGTTTGTGTGTATGTGTGTGTGTGAGAGTGTGTTTGTGTGAGTGTGTGTGAGAGTGTTTGTGTGAGTGTGTTTGTGTGAGTGTGTTTGTGTGAGTGTGTTTGTGTGAGAATGTGTTTGTGTGAGTGTGTGTGAGAGTGTGTTTGTGTGAGTGTGTGTGTGTGAGTGTGTTTGTGTGAGTGTGTTTGTGTGAGTGTGTGTGAGAGTGTTTGTGAGAGTGTGTTTGTGTGAGTGTGTGTGTGAGAGTGTGTTTGTATGAGTGTGAGTGTGTGTTTGTGTGTATGTGTGTGTGTGAGAGTGTGTTTGTGTGAGTGTGTTTGTGTGAGTGTGTTTGTGTGAGTGTGTGTGAGAGTGTTTGTGTGAGTGTGTTTGTGTGAGTGTGTGTGTTTGTGTTTGTGTGAGAATGTGTGTGTGAGTGTGTTTGTGTGAGTGTGTGTGTGTCAGTGTGTTTGTGTGAGTGTGTGTGTGAGTGTGTTTGTGTGAGTTTGTGTGAGAGTGTGTTTGTGTGAGTGTGTTTGTGTGAGTGTGTGTGTGTGAGTGTGTGTGAGAGTGTTTGTGTGAGTGTGTGTGAGAGTGTGTTTGTGTGAGTGTGTGTGTGTGAGTGTGTTTGTGTGAGTGTGTGTGTGTCAGTGTGTTTGTGTGAGTGTGTGTGTGTGAGTGTGTTTGTGTGAGTGTGTGTGTGTCAGTGTGTTTGTGTGAGTGTGTGTGTGAGTGTGTTTGTGTGAGTTTGTGTGAGAGTGTGTTTGTGTGAGTGTGTTTGTGTGAGTGTGTGTGTGTGTGAGTGTGTGTGTGAGAGTGTGTTTGTGTGAGTGTGTGTGTGAGTGTGTGTGAGAGTGTGTTTGTGTGAGTGTTTGTGTGAGTGTGTTTGTGTGAGTTTGTGTGAGTGTGTTTGTGTGAGTGTGTTTGTGTGAGTGTGTGTGTGTGTGAGTGTGTGTGTGAGAGTGTGTTTGTGTGAGTGTGTGTGTGAGTGTGAGTGTGTGTGAGAGTGTGTGTGTGAGTGTGTTTGTGTGAGAATGTGTTTGTGTGAGTGTGTTTGTGTGAGAATGTGTTTGTGTGAGTGTGTGTGTGAGAGTGTGTTTGTGTGAGAGTGTGTTTGTGTGAGTGTGTGAGTGTGAGTGTGTGTGAGAGTGTTTGTGTGAGTGTGTGTGAGAGTGTGTTTGTGTTAGTTTGTGTGTGTGTGTGTGAACATTTGTGTTTGTGAGTAAGTGTATGAGTGTGTTTGTGTATTCTTGTTTGTGTGTGTGAGTTTATGTGTGAGTGAGTGTATGTTTGAGTGTGAGTTTGTGTGTTTGTTTGTGTACCTGTTTGAATTCATGCGAGTGTAGTTTTTTTTTTTTTTTAATTTGTCTTCAGTTATCTGTTTTTTGAAATATTAAATATTGTAAGAAATAATGCCAAAATATGATATTTTAAGTCCGGTCAGCAGTGAGTTTACAGTGACTCTCTGACCTCAGATGAGGGGCGGTCAGAAGCAGCTCTGCGTCTCTTCAGTCGGGCTGCCCAGGCCATCCCAGGGTTCAGCGGGATTGTTTGTCCGCTCTGAGGTTGTAAATCTCCTCAGCCGTGTCAAACGTGATTTGTTTAGCGGTTTGCTCTCGTCCGTCCGAGCCAAAGCGGTCGGTTGGCATGACGGACGCAGTCTTCATCTCGCCGTCTCTACGTAAGCTCGGCGGATGTATACGTAAAACGAGGGTGAACGGAGACAGAGCGCTACTCTTCCACAGCGCTCTTGGATTCTGTCGCAGACACTTGCCACTAAACTCTATTAGACATCTGTTTTAATATTCCTCTGTTCTTCCCTTCCAAGTTCTTTGAGGGTTTTCTGGTCAGTCCAGTTTTCCACTGGCAGGGTTCGAGGCTATCCCAGGGTGCTTCTAGCTGGAGTCGAGTCAGGGCTTTGGTTCTGGCCTCCTCAGATGTGCTTTATTCACTTTGGCGTTGGTGAGGATACGGCCCTCGCGCACCGTTAACCCGATGTGGACAGCGCCCTGATTGGGTGCCGCCTGCGCGACGGATAGGAAAGATTGCAGGGCAAGACTATATTTTAGGACAAATCTGGAAATTGGGGAGTTTTGTTTGTGAGCTTTTGTTCTTGCTTTCGAAGAGGTAGTTATTTTTATGCTGTGCTCATTGGGGACATGGTGAGATTATTAATATTTTTTTTAAATTTATTTATTCAGTTGTGTACAGGTAAATGTATTTTTAATTATATTACTATTGCATATATATATATATATTTAATTTATTTATTTAATTTATATTAAAATCTCAGTAATTATTATTTTTATATTTATTGTATATACACTAAATGGAATTATTAAAATATAATTTTATAAATTTTTTATTATATATATATATATATAGTGTAGGGATTATTTAAACAAATTTTAAAAATCTAATAAATATTAAAATAATTTACACGATGTATTATTTGCATGAACTATTATTTTACATACAAGTATTTTTATTTAATTGATATTAATATCTTAATAATGACTATTTTATATATTTTATTATATATACATTAAAGTTTTATTAAAATAGTTTTATAATATTGTACTTTTTATTATATTATAAATAATATATATGATTATATAATTAATATACAACTACATATACATATTTTTATTTAATTAATATTCATAGCTTAATAATGATTAAAATATGATTTTATTTTCATATGTGTATAATTGTGTATATATTTAAGAAAAAATGTTATATTCATATATACATGCAAATATTTTTTAGTTATATGCATGTTTGTGTATTTAAAGACACATAATTATACACAGTACACACACACACATATAATGTAAACACAAACTTTTATTTTAACATTAGCATATGTGTTATGATTTTGAATAAAAATGGTAAGCCAATCAAACAACAAGTTTGTCACACTAGAAACAGAAGTACAGTTCATAATTTTAGCCGCTGTGCTCCAGTGTATGCTGCACATTTTGGCAAATATAATACATAAATGTGGAGAAACATCCAGAGAAGTATGTTGCTTTGCTCTCATTAACAGAGTCCACACACAACAGGGCTGACAGTTCATCAGCAGCCATTTTCTCTGCTCCATGGCAGTCACTTTTCTTCTGGCAAGCATCTTTTTTTCTGCTTTTGTCGTTACACTGGCACTGAGTGTACTTGTGTTTGAGTCTTGAACACTTGCCGTCACAAGTTGGCTGGTTTATAGCAAAGTCTATAGTGGACAAAAGATGGTCCACTATGAACGGGTGAAACTGCAACGTGCAGTACGACGGAATAAGTCCCGCCTTCTAAATAAAAGCCAATCGGCGATTGGTTAAGTCATCGCATCACTCCAAAAGATTTTTAATTTATTGCAACATTTAACGTTCTCCTCCAAGTAACGTTAGCGAGCAGCGTTTGACTCACAGTTTGCTTTTATCAGAGAACTCATTTCTCCAGATCGCTCAGCTGACGCACTGCGTTTGCTCCACGCGCCATGTGAAATAGAGCTCCAGATGTGTGTGTGGAGCAGCGGCGGGCCGCTCGGACCTCGCTGCGTTTCATGTGGTGGGCTGTAAGGTGCTCTGGCAGGAGAATTCAGCACTTTGGACAGCACCGTGGCTTCGCTTCCTCACACTCTGAGAATCCTCCAGCTGTTCCACAGCTGCCGGCGTCTCGACGAAGGTGTTCGGAAACACTCTTCAGAGGCCGGGATGAATCCTCATCACGTATCTTTCATCTTTGGAAGCTAAGCATGAATTCTCATTTGGTAGAATTCACGATTTTTTTTATGTCATTTTTCATCATTGAGTCAAAGATACAGAATCATGTTTTCTTTAAGATACGAGCGAATATCTGAACACATCAACCGATTCTGTTAATTAGGAGTAAATGTGAGGGGTGTTTGCAGGCAAAGGTTACTGGAATTATATTAGGTGTTCTGACTGGTTGCTATGCAGTTACAAAGGTGTTCTTTTATCAGTTATGTAATTGTCTGGGTGTTCTGTTCTAGCTGGTTGCTAGGGTGTTGATATGATGTTTCTTCTGCGTTCTAATTTGTTTTTTTAGAACAATGTTATGTGGTTGCTAGGGTGTTTCTTCTGTGTTTTAATTTGGTTTTTTTTAGTACAATGTTATGCGATTGCTAGGGTGTTTTGGCTGGTTGCTATGTAGTTGCGAAGATGTCCTTGATTTGTTTTTTGAATAATGTTATGTGGTTGCACAGGGTATTTTGGCTGGTGTTGCTATACTGTTGTTTCATCATCTAGCATGTGAAAATCCCTTAGTAAAGTAACAGCACACCTCTCCTTAGTGATGATGGTTTAATAGACAGATATACTTGGGTTTGCTTAAATCTCTAACCTATCATGTGAGCAGCTGTAAAAGTGATGCTAGCTTTACTACTATCACAGTTTAAATATTGATTTTGCTAGTTTGTGCATGCAAATATGTTGGTATTCGAGTCCCGTTGGGCAGATATCACAGCTTGTTCCCTCTTCCCCCCAGGCAGCAGGGAGGCGGCATTCACCTACGCCATCACCGCCGCTGGGGTCGCCCACGCCGTGACGGCCGCATGCAGCCAGGGAAACATGAGCCACTGCGGATGCGACAGGGAGAAACAGGGCTACTACAACCAGGAGGAGGGCTGGAAATGGGGCGGATGCTCCGCGGACATCAAATACGGCATCGAGTTCTCCCGAAAGTTTGTGGACGCCCGGGAGATTAAAAAAAATGCCAGACGGCTGATGAACCTTCATAACAACGAAGCTGGGCGAAAGGTAAGGCTTTATTCCTGAACATTCAATATTTAGCGACCTTGTTTCTGCGAGACCATTCATCCGATGCTTTGTTTGACTGCACGGTTGGGAAAGTCGTCCAGACAACGCCTCTTAATCTGTTTTACGCTTTTCTGAGAACGACAGAGTTTTTTAGCCAACGCCGACTTAAAGAAACTTTAAAAATCTTCAGGGAAAAGTTCTCATTTGTTATTTCTCAAGAGCGTTTTAATTTGACAATTTACCAACATTGGTCGTTTTGCAGAAGCATTTATCCATTTTGTTTGACGGCACAGTTGGGAGAATCTTCCAGACAATGCAGATTAATCTGGTTTAGATGTCAGAGGCTTTAGCTTGGAAGCACTTTTTGGCCGACATCTAGTTGAAGAAACAACGAGTTCCTTGAGAAAAGTCCATTAATTCTTGTTCAAGATGCTTTTCGAGCGTTTCAGCAACTGGCGTGGTTCGTCCTCACAGTCCTCCGATACAGTTCGCTCGAGTGTAGTGTGTTCTTCGTATATAAAACGCTCGTTTCAGGTGGCATTCGTTCGCCAGACGAGTCAGCCATTTTCAGCAACTCGTTTCGCTTCAGCCAATTACTGTGTGCTTTCTCGGTTCGCGCCTTGATGCCGGTTCAAGCTCGGTTTGGCTGCTCGCCGCTTTGGCCATGTTTGTTTGTTTGATAGCTGTTAGTCATCCAAGAACACAAAACAACATGCACTGAAACAGCAGAACCGCATGCACTCCGGTGACAAATGGATCTAATTAATAACACAGGGCTTTATGGTGTGAGCGAGCCTGAGCCGAGCCGGGATTGAGCCCCAGGTCCGCGGTTGCCAGTTGGAGCCCGTCCAATCCCATCGCGGGCCGCTGTATGGAATCATCAAGTCTAAAGCCTGTAACAGGATATTATTGCGAGTCTTTCTGCAGCACTGAAAACACAACCCTCGCTCCATTGAGTCAGGCTTTTATAGAGGACCCACAATGGCATTCGTGGAGCCATAGCATCATAGGGTGAGGGGGGACGGGACGGGACGTACCATATGACTCTGGATGGGGGAAGATGGAAGTTGCCGCTCTGGAATTTCAATTGCTATCATACGTGTATGTGGTTGGAGCGAGCCGGGGCCAAAACTGGTCCACATTAGCGCTGTGGATGTAAGCGTATCCAGGCAAATGTAAACAGCGCTGCGGGCCTTCGGACGGCTTGTGAAGTAACACATCGTTCATTTTGAAACGCCGTTGCCTGTGGGCACACGTTGGCTCGGTGTACGTTGAATCAACATTAGTCATGAACGTATTTCTCTGCAGAATCAACATTGATGTATTGAAGCCACGTGGAACTGATTTCAAGAGCGTTACGGGTGTTCAGATGATCAGTGTTCTGCAAGGGAACGATATGCTAATTGGTTCGGCGATGGCTGAAAATCCAGTTTACATGTGATGAAATCAAATTACTGACTGCTTGGCGGAATTGATGAAACTTTCAACTCGTTATTAAAGGTCCTAAAACCTGCCTTGCTTAAAATACATATATATATATATATATATATATATATATAATACAAGATATATATTTTTTTAATGTTTATAATTTACATTATTATGTTAATATATATATATATATATATATATATATATATATATATATATACACACACACACAAATTATATATTTAATTTTTATATATTATTTCAAATTAAATTTACATAGATATCTATATTTACATATTTAAAATTAAATGTAGATATTTTACATAAATGAGTGTATATAAAGAGTATATGTACAGTGAAAAAGTACTACAAATTATTAAAAATAATATAGTTATATATTTTTTCACAAATACTATGACATTTTTAAATATTATTTCAAATGTATTATATTTACATATTTAAAATTATATTTAGATATTTTACATAACATGATATATATATATATATATATACACATAGTTAAATAAGTACTAAAACAAAAAATAATATAAAGTTATATATAACTTTATATGTACTGTAAATATATACATACACACATACTATTATATTTTTATTTCAAATTGAATTGACATATCATTTTAAATATGTATATATTTTATACAAACACATACAGTGAAATAAAAAGTACTAAAAACCAAAAATAATATAAAAGTTATATATAATTGTTCCAAACCCGAGTGAGCTGCATGAATATCATGTTACATAAAAATACATATGCATATTTTTCATTTTACGTTATATATCTACATTTCATGTTTAATAAATACATAAATATATATAAGTATATCATTTTTCCCCGTATATATATATATATATATATATATATATATATAAAAATATAAATACATGATGTTAAATGAAAAAAAATGTGCATATGTATTTATTTTATGTAACAAATTATATAAAATACTGTTGGTGGTTTGGAACAAGTACATTTTTAAATTGTAAAAGCACATTGCAATAATATATTTATTCTGTTCATTTTTTAGCATAATTCAATCAGGTCCCAATTAGGGATCATTTTTTATTTAAAATGGAAAACTGGCAGCTTTCATATGAGTCATCGGGAAAGGCTAGGAAGCTCAAAACTTTAACAAAGACGTTTATAGCTGTCAGAAATGGAGAGATCTCGATCGGCTTTTACTGTCAGTGGCGTCGCGTGGGTCAGGATGGTTTTGTGGGATCGATCGATTAGTTTACATGTGTTTTCCAGGGAAATGATAATTGCTTTTGGTGAGGAGTCGTACCAGACTAAGAAAGAGGGTCTGGAAAAAGTATTTCAGCGTTTTATACACTATTGATATCCAACGTAAATCTAAAAATAAAACGTTTCCTTTTCTTTGCAACACACTACACGTGCAGATTCTTTTCTGCTCGGTGATTTGAACCCTGTGTCCATCTGTGCTGCAGGTTTCTACATGTTCTGATGATCTGCAATGCATTAAAAAGCTCAATAATCCACTTCTAACGTGTTTGGTTGTAGCAGATTTATATTTATTTTTCTGCTCATAGATGTGGTGTGCAGGAAGGTAGGGGGAATTACAGAGTAGGTCTGATGGGTATCTGGCACAGAGCTGCTCACACGGATCAGCGGCGATCCGTCTGAAGTCTCCGGCAGTATTAATGTCAGTATTAGATCGTCGGTACGCCAGCATGTGCTTTTCCACGGCATGTACGTCGCTTGTAGCTCGACGTAAACCATAAAAAGGCTGATTTCCGAAAGCCGTAAAGAGTGTTCAGAATAGCACACCATTTCTGAAGTATGCAGAACGTGCGATGTTTGTGAATACTTGGAATACATGAGAGATACTGTGTCCCACAATGCAGTGCGGTCGACTTGAATGAACTGTAGTGATAATTTAAGCCGTTCTTGACTACACAAAATTAGTTTAATACTGCAAAAGAACTGTTTTATGTTCGAGATGTGGCTGAGCAATGCATTATACATACAGTATTTTATTTACATTAGGCAGCATACAGTAAACTAGTATTTTATGTTGGATTTGCATCTTAAAAGTTTGTCAAAGTACAAATATAGTCTTAAAATATGCTTTAGTGTCTTTCTGCGCATCTGAAAGTGTAAATTATCTTGCTGTCAATAGAGAGAATTTTCATTTTTTAGTGAATTAACCCTTTAAGACAAAGAACATTTGCATGCAAAGACGCTTTTCTTCTTTGAATTGGTTTCAAAAATGTGTATTTTTTTCTAAAATATCTCTGTTCAAGTTTACATTATGGACAAAAAGGTTTTGATGAAGAAGTTTTGTGTTAAGATGATCAGCTGGATTTCTCAATTTTTTTAGCAAGTTTAATATACAATTGACCCGTCGCAAACAGTTTGATTGACAGGCGATCTGACCAATCATAACCCCAAATCCGCCATTTTGTCCGTCAAAGTGGTCAGGGGAGTTGTGTGTCCTCACGTCTTTCCACAACATTCCTTCTGATGTTCATTCATGTTTATTTGATGCTATAAATGAACTAGTATGAAGAGATGATCTGTCACGACACATTAAAGACACTATTACTAGACGCTATTTATTGATTAAACTTCTTTAAAAAAATGACAATATTTTAAATATGAAACTGTTTCATACGTTGTCAGTGTCCTCTTTGCTCCGCGATGTATTTTTCACCGCGTGAGAACATGACGTGTGGCGTGAGAGCGCATGGCTTGTCGGACAACGTCACCCTCAAACTTGTGTCAAAGCGTCATGTGACTCCAGAAGACTTTCACGCTGTTTTTCGTCTTTGAACTATTTTACGAGATTCTTCGACACACTCACTGCTCATCTCACGCTGTTGTGGTTTTCCGCAGGTTCTGGAAGAGCGAATGAAGCTGGAGTGTAAATGTCACGGCGTGTCGGGCTCCTGCACCACCAAAACGTGTTGGACCACGTTACCAAAGTTCCGCGAGATCGGCTACGTCCTGAAGGACAAGTACAACAAAGCGGTGCACGTGGAGGCGGTGCGCGCCAACCGCCTGCGGCAGCCCACCTTCCTCAAGGTGAAGAAGACGCACGGTTACCAGAAGCCCTTGGAGTCGGACTTGGTCTACATCGAGCGCTCGCCCAATTACTGCGAAGAGGACGCCAAAACGGGCAGCGTGGGGACGCAGGGGCGGCTGTGCAACCGGACGTCGCCGCACACGGACGGGTGTGACCTCATGTGCTGTGGGCGGGGCTACAACACGCATCAGTACACCAAGGTGTGGCAATGCAACTGTAAATTCCAGTGGTGCTGTTTTGTGAAATGCAACACCTGTAGCGAGAGGACGGAGGTTTTTACCTGCAAATGAACGGACGGGAAGAAGCCAGTTTTGCACAGCAGAATGTATATTTGCTTTAACAGAGTTAAAATACTAAACTCTATCAGTAGATACGAGCCCAGAAGTACATGCACTGACTCACGCTGAAGGACTGCAGGATACCAGTGCATTCTGGGATTTGTAGTGTGCTCTAGGGATTCGTCTGGAGACGGCACAAAGGAACTCGTCGAGTTGTGTTTAAGGAGCTCAGTGCAAATCGAGGATGTATAAAAGCCTCCTAAAAGCCAACTGGAACCTGGTAGAGTATGTTAGTTATCCAGTCACACTGGATCTGTCTGTTTGAACACTGAAAATAAATTATTATATATATTATATGTCATAGTCTCCTAAGGAACCGAAGTGCTAACGGGTAGAAATGTCTTATTTTGTACTAAGTGTAAAAAAGAGAGAAATGGAAACAAAGACTTTGTAGAAACTCGTGACTACAGAGGGAAGCGAAAAGGCCCCGTATTTTCCAACAGAAACGTTTAATGGCTAATGATGTGTTGACTTCCGAAACCACTGTCATTTTTTTTTTTTTTTTTTTTTTTGCTCGGCTGATGCATGTTAACATCGGTTCATCTTTGCTGAAATCTAGCCGTAGCTCTCATTAAGGTATGCGACAGACATTTGGGACACTTTTTTTCTTTTTCCGACTAAACCAGTGTCTACGATTCAAAGATCCTTCCTCAGTTCATGAAATGTGGAACGAGTATATTTCTGGATGTGTTACAGAGTGCTGCACTGATATTTTTTCTATTCAGATAAAATGCAATTAAAAGTAAAATAAATATCAAGTTGACTGACATTTGGGATGTTATTGCAGGGAAAAATATCACTTCTGTAGCCTGGGTTATGAAATGCTCATGAAACATTTGAACAAAACGTTTCTCAGAATTGTGAATACAAAAATTATATATATATATATATAGCTATAAAAAAAATTATATTATACAAACCTTAAATAAATAATTACATATAATTATATTCATGTTGTATATATAATTTATATATATTATAACAATATTTTAAATTACAAAAGGTATATTAATATATAATTAAATATAATGATATGTATTATATTTAATATTTATATTATATATATATATATATATACACATACACCAATAACAATTTTCATATAATATAAACTATATAAAATATCATAAAAATTACAAGATATTATATATATTGAATATTTATATATAATTTTATACATGTATTATATTATATAAAATTCATATATATTATATAAAATATATTATCAAAAATTTCAAATACAAAAGGTATATTAATAAATAATAAATAATTCAATACATATAATTATATTAAAATATATTAATTATATAATATGAATATAATTACATGTAATTATATGTATTATATATATAATTTATAATATATATTTTAATTATATATATATATGGGTTCTCCATTTTAAAAGTTGGCAAATTTATTTTTCTACACCATGCGAATTATGATTAATTGTATTTTATTATTTGCATTTAGCCTCGGTTCTTCCCCTTGTGGTTGATTGCTCCTAAATTAATCCATTTCTGAAAAGATCGACTGAGTTTGGACCCAAACATTGGTGTTTTCAAGTGCACGTGACATCAGTATGAATCCCAACTCCAGTTTCCTGTATTTCAGAAGCCTGAAACGCCATTAAACACACATAACGTCTCAACATAATGAACATTAAACCTGAAGAGAATAGACTCGTCACCATTTCCCCATTATAAATGACAAGATGAATTGCACTGGTGGCTTTATGCTTGTTTCCTGGCCATGTCAGCGACAGCTTTCCACTTCCATGTTTTCGAACCCCATTTGGGAATGATGCCTAAAATGAGGCAGTGATATTCACTGTGACTCATATTTAAGGCCGTGCTCCCAAAGGCCGGAAATTGTGCCCCTATTGCACAGTTCCAGTCACTCTTAATCTTAATAGGGCATGAGGAGGAAACATACATCATTAGATATCATAGTTAAATCAAGCGAGCAGCTCGCTGATCCGGCCTTTCTTTACATTTCTGAGGAAAACACATGTTTATAATATCTTGTGGTCCGTTCGCTTGATTGTGGCATGTGTGGAGTTATCTTTGGAATTAAAGGGGGAAAAAACACGAGTTTAGGTTGATTCGGTCTCAAACTGCAGTAGATATTTTGCTCCTTCATAGAGTTTCAATCATGTTTCTTCTAAAATGTACAGACTTTAGAGATGTAAATGAATTTGGGATCAACATTGACTGACATTTGTGATGTTAATGCAAGAATTGTGCAAACTTTACAATACATATTATGTGTTATATAATATATGGAATATTTTTAAAATTGTTATATAATAGGGTTGAAAATATCGATTTCTTCACATTTGAAGAACTGATATCAATTCTTAAATTCCAAGAACTGATAGTTTAGAACTGACCATTTTAATATGAAATTCAAACAATAAATATCGTCTCGGCACTCTTTGATGTCGCGTGACAGATCGCTGTAGCGGCACGAGAACTCAATAAACGTGAATGAACGTCAGAATGTATGTTGGAAAAAACCAGCGCAACTAACCAAAATCTGTATCATATCTCATGTTTATGCTCAGTCAGTTTCAACCGCAGAAAAATGTCAATAAAACGACTTGTAAACATAGTATTTTGCTAAAAAATGCACTATATTGCATATTCATTGTGTTTTTACTCAACCCATTCTCCAATAATTAATGTATGTTTGAATAAATACGGCATGTTTTCATGACAGCCAACATTTAAATGTTCATATACAAAAACGAAACATAAAAATGTATTATGAATACGTTATTATTATTATTATTATAAAAACTTCCAACCTCTAATATTACAGTAATGTACCAACTGGGGGTTCCCTGTATAGTTTACCGCATTAGTTGAGAAGTATTTATTTCCACAGTCAAAATCGAATCGAAATTGTGAAATTTGTGTCAATGTCCAGCCCTGTGGTATGGTTTTTTATTTATATATAAATATATATATATATATATTCGAGAAGCAAGATACATGGAAAACCTGAACACACTTCACATTTTAGTTCAATCTAAACCATCCTCGTTCATGTTTCCGATGAATATTGTCTTGAAAGTGTCAAAAAAATTCTTGATCCTAATGTATGTTTAACTGAAATATGCTTTATAGAATATAAGCCCAAGTTGAACTGTTCTTTTGTCGGTACGGCAGTATTTTGGAGTTGGAGGGAAAGCTCTCGGGACCGTCATGCCCTCGGCTGAAAGGCATTACAGACAGGCAGCAAAGCAGAAGTAAGATGTGTTTTGTTAGTCGTCTGAAGCCCTGGGGCCCGGAACCATCTAAGCTCCATCACTATACCCCGGATTGCCCAAAATAAATCCACCTGTTTCTGGCAAACATTTTGTCATTAAAAAATATGAGAGAGAAAAACAGAGTCCGCAGTGTGTGTGCTCTCCTCTAAAGCGGCTTTTGTTCTGGTGTCAAGATCGTTTGTTCAATGCGAGCTGAACAAATGCCGGTGGCCTTATTCACACAGAAACGGCCGATCGCGAGCCGCGCCGGACAGCAACGGACACTATCTCACGCGGGTGAGAGAGAACAACTGTGTTTAATAGATCACTGCTCGTTCTTCACAATGATTAGTGACTAATAAAACGCAGAATGCTTCTTTTATGGACTTCCAACTTATGATTGAGTCATCCAGTAAGAGTCTAGAGTTATAAAATGATCATTTGATGAGTAATGACTGAATCCATGTGAATTCTGTGACTTTTGATCGCAGGTAACGGTGTAGTCCAATCATTTCACGCTCAGGAGGAGGTCACGCATTTTGTTAAAGTCATATTGAAGGTGAAGTGTGCCGTTTTTTCTCTTTTTGTGCCTTTAGTGTCTCCATTTGCAATAGCATAATGACTGTTTCCAAACACATTACCTCTTTTGGATTGAACCTTTGGACTCTGCACATTAAACATCCCATTTATTACACAATTTAAGCTTAAGAACGTGAATTTGGCTCGATAATTAAAGGTAAAGCACCAAATCAGAATTGTGTCGTCGATTAATAATTGCATGGATTAATCGTATTGCACAAAATTACAAAGAATTTTCACTGAGAAATTGTCAATTTCAAAAATAGGTAACATTAAATAAAATGTTAAATTATGAAAGACTAAAATAGTATTTTCTTATAAAACATACTGCAATAATCTTTGTTTCACTACAACTTAGAAAATATACAAATATTATAGTATATAACCACACACATATATATATATTACACATTTATTTTATACATTTACCCATTTTATATGAAAAAATACATCCATTTGCTAATCGTGTCAATATATATATATATATGTGTGTGTGTGTACTTATACATGTATAACAGACATAATATACATAAATATATACACACATACATTATGTAAATAAACTTTTGTTAGATTCGATTAATCGATTTGAGAGCACTAACGTTTACATATAAAATGTATGTGTGTGTGTGTATATATATATAGGTTTATATATATGTGTGTATCTATATATATCTATATATATATATATATGAGTGTATACAACTGTATCCTGGTATTACCCATAAAGCTTCAGACCAGGTACAGGCGTGTAAATGTGCACTGGTGTTTAACTTCACTCGTGTTTTCCAAAGCAGCACGCGCTGAGCATTGTGGGGGATTTCACGGGGACCTACCGGGTAGAGACACAAATCTCAGACTAGCAATCAGTTAACACAGGATGAGCTTATGGATAGCGTGCAGCTGTGAGTGGGAGCGACGTAACAGTCGTAAAGAATAAATTATCTTTCAGAAAAACAAGAAGGAATGGAAGGAGGGTGAAGACAAAAGAGAAACGGGACGATTTCAACTGACGTTTGAGATCTTCCAGAACGAGATAGATGGGAACGGCTGTCCTGCACACATCGTCATCCATTACGACGTTCAGCAGGAGCTTCCCAGCAGTGCAGCCGGACGCAGCTGGAGGAATGATAATGTTTGTTTCTGTGCATTTGATGGGTGATAGAGTGAAACACTGGCGTACTACTGTTAGTGATGCTCCTGAATCTGAGCATCAGTTTTGGCAGATTGTAATGTGACTTCAGTGTGAAAACACAGAAATGTTTTATGTCTGTTAGTCTTGATTTCATACTAGGGGAGTGAAAGATAGCGGACCACCCCGCCCTGAGACGAACCGACTCCCAACAGCCTGCTCAGACCTCCGAGATGAGTAATAGCACTCTGACACAAGTTTTATGAAAACTAAATATATATATATATATTTAAGCATTTACATTTTATAAAAACTGACGAGCAGGACGGGCGAGAGCCGGGAGGGAACAGCGTGAGGCCGGTGACGCGAGTGATAATGAGCGTAAGCTGCGCGCTACACCGGTCTCGTCTTTCTCACGAAGGAGCTCCGAAAGCATAAAAGAGGAGCGACTACTGTGAAGGACGAGAGAAAATCCAGGTCTGGTCCTCTCTCGTCCTTCACTGTCGTCGTTCCTCTTTTATGCCTCCGTGAGAGATACGAGACCGGTGCAGCGCGCAGCTTACGCTCATTATCACTCGCGCCACCGGCCTCGCGCCGTTCCCTCCCGGCTCTCGCCCGTCCTGCTCGTCAGTTTTTATAAAATGTAAATGCTTAAATTTATATCTATATTATATATATTTACACGTATATTTATGTAAATATACATATTTAAATATTGTGTTGTTAATGGTGTTCCATCCTAGTGAATTGTGCCAAATAAAAATGTCAATAGTACTCACATGGTGCGCAATGATGCGTGTAAATTCATATTTACTGTGAAGTGATGCATTTTTGTACATTTACTCTCTGTGCTGTTTGTAGGGACTGGACACAGAATCTCACTCGAGATGTCCGGGCATCACTGTTGGGCGACTGGACCGTGCTTGATGCAGATTTCTAAGCAGCACAGTGATTTTTCACCAGCAGCGTTTGCGTCACAATGATTAATGGTCGTGGCGGCATGAGAAAAGCGGCGTTCATATTTGTCTCGGTGTTGATGTCACACAACATTGCGGCTGGATTGGAATTATTATGTCGAAGCTGTTACAAAACAATGAGAATTTGAGCTGCTGAGCTGTTTAAAACTTTTCAACACATACTAATGGATATTCAATATTCCTGCCTCTGGATCCAAGTCAGTGAGCCGCAGCAGTCGTAAGTGATTTTTTGTTCAGCACCAATGTTTTGTGAACACATTCCCAAAGTTATGGAGACTACGGACTTCATCTGCCATGTTGGCATTGATCTTTCACTCGGGTGTAGTTGCGATACAGGCATTTAGTGCATTAGAACAGAGTTTCTGTATTTTAAAAGGGCGCTCCACAGCCGTTCGCCCTCCATCCTCCGTGTAAACGCTGCAGATTTTCACTCCGGAGCCAAACGAGCCGCTTTGTCTGTTGAGTAACGCAGCTCATCATCTCCTTTATGTTATTTTGACTACTTGTCTCATTGAGAGACAATCACTGTGAGGTTCTCTGTCATCTGGTTGATATTAGTGGTGAGGAACACATGGTGGATTCAAAGGAACAGACCCCGCTGAGCTCATCTACTGCTGGGTACTGGACGGCCCGAGTAGGAGGAATCCGCAACGTGTCCTGCTACGATCTTCAACACGCAACAACAGAGTGATGAATGTCAACCCCCCAGAAGAAGAGTCGGGGCGTTCTTGCATTCATAAAAGCTGGATGCAATGCAAAAAAATATTTTCTTATCTAATATTTTCAGCATTTTTGTCTTGTTTTCCAGTACTAATGTCTAAACATCCTCAAAATAAGATTTACTTTGTGTTTGTTTTTATGAACCCCTTGGCTAACAACGTAAATCTCACATAAAATTTTGTGAACCTTGTTTTTCATGTAAATTTATGATTTAGGGATGCTTTTATTACTGCAACGAAAAACAATAATCTTGATTAAATTTTTTTTTTTTTTTGGCAGTGTAAGCGCAACGGAATTGCATGGGTTTCCATACTTATTCAAAGTTTACGCAACTTTCCTAGCTAGACATAATGCGATAAGATTCCAGCGACAAGCAATTTGTCTCTGGAATTTGTCAAAGTTGTCTGCAATTTGTCAGAAGTGACACTACTACAAGACGTCACAAAATCAATCAAAAATTACAGCCAATCAGAAGAACGTGTGGGCCGAGTCTCAGTGAGTGCACCGCACCGCACCTGCAACCAAATGGATGTACATAATCAAATTCATAAATATTACACCATTTTAACATTGTTAAAAATACATACCTCGTGACTGAAACAATCATAAACATAGAATATGCTTGATTGTTCACAGTTTGAACGTTCTTGTGAATTATCCATTGACGCTCCCTGATGCTGCTCTTCATTTGCATAAAGTTAAACATATCTCAACTTTGTCGCATTTTAGTTATTTTATTACATCAATTTAAACTAAATGAAATGAGAAATTTTTCCCCAGCAACTAGCTGAAATATACAGAGCCCTGCACATGACAAAGAAAAAAAAAAAATATATATATATATATCTTGGCCACGAATTAAGAATTCGTTCTCTCGTTTTGATGAAACTAAAACAAGGGAACGAATTATTATATTGTGCGCACAATTTAGTTAAAGTAGGGAATGAATTACATCATGCATACCATTTAGTAAAAGTAGGAAACGAATTATTTTATCAGTTGCACAATTTGGCAAAAGTAGGGAACTAAATATTATATCGTTCACAATTTAGTAAAAGTATGGAATGAATTATTATATTGTGCGTATGATTTAATAAAACAAAGTAACATATTATTATTTCATTTTAACGAATTAGTAAAACGAGGGAACAAATTAGTAAAACATGATGACGTATAATTTGTTAATAAAAGGCCACGATATACATTAGGGTGACCATACGTCCTCTTTTTTCCGGACATGTCCTGGTCCGGATTTCTAAATGACCAACAATGTCCCAGTTTTGGCTTTGTTTTTATACTTGTTAAAGATAATGACTGAAAAGTAATTTGACCAATAGCGTGCAGGCATTGTACATAATCGATCAATCGTGGCTTGCGAGAAGGCGGGATCTAAAGAGAGAGATCAAAGCATTGCAAATACGACAAGATTTTAGTGCATGAGGACTGTAAACAGGAACAGTGGCGTGTACAGACCTCCGCGTAGAAATCGGGACCACCTCGATGCGACCGAAAAGGGCACTTTCACTTTCACAATTAAAGCGGCAGCAGTTCAAGCTGTTTTAGGCTATTTATGAATCCTGGCTAGAAAAAGAGGACGTATGGTCACCCTAACGTACACACAATGTCATGTGCAGGGTTTGGTAGAAATAAAATGGTAGTTTTAGTTGACTAGAATAACCCTGTATAGTATATAGTGAAAACTACTAAAATAGTACATTGAAGTATGCTGTTCCTGATGGTGCCGTATACTTGTATGACTTGAGAAGGCACGAGATGACTAGGTGGTTAAAAGGGAGGCCACAAAAACACAGTTCATCACATAAAAATCCCTAAATCCAAATCATCTTTACTGCAGCGCATGTCGAAGACGCTTAATAATTCTTATAAAACCCGATTACATCGTCTCTTTCTGGTGGGGAACAGCATTTTTGCGCAAACAACTCGACTAGATAACCATAACCATCCATTAGGGTTCGACGGACTCGGGGAAACGTTAGATTTACGGCAGATCTTGCCCCTGCGAGAACGTTTAATAACTGCACTTTAATAAGTTTCTGTTCTGGACAATAACAGTAAACCGTAAATAACGTCAGATCAACAGATAGGGCCGTGGATGTGCGCGCTGGGAGGGGGAGAGATGAGGCCACCGAGCACTAAATAATTATCCTGCGCTTGGCCAGCGCGTGTATTTATGTTGGCGTGGACGAGGCCGCGGCGCTCGTAAAACTTGAGTAGGGTTAATGGGTGAACAGCACCGCCCTCCAACCTCACACCGCGAGCGGCAGCATCAGCAGTCTGAGAGGGCGGGACGCGTGCGCGTGCGTGTCTCGTTCTCCGTGCGCGTTCTGATGAACGTGATGTTTTTCATCGGAACCATCTGAAAATGTCAGATGAGTTTCTTTTCACTTTTGTATGTGATTCTTTTATTTTAAATCATTATCTTCATGTAGTTTGAAATTATTTGTTTGTTTAAATACATTTATTTTAGAAATGTATATATTTTTATTTTTGATAGTTTTTTTCCACCATAAAAATATCATAAAATATCTAAATCTAAAAAAAATCTAAATATATTCTCTATTTTTATTTTTATGACCTCCATTTTGTCTGAAGTTATTGATTTATTTAAATATATATATATATATATATCATTTACTAATATTATATATAAATGTATTTTTTTCCACCCTGTATGCATCATAGAAAAATCGAAATAAATTATAAATAAAACACTTCCTTCCAGAGCTTTTTAATTTATTTAACTATTTTTTTTATTAAGTATTAGCTCTTTTACCAACTAATTTTTTTCATAAATATACTTATTTTGTTTAAAAAAAAGAATAAATATGTCTAAAACATTGTAGGCTTTGTTGATGATAATTGCAAGTAAATTTCTAAACTGTACAATGTATAAAATTAATCAAGATGGACGAGTCAACAGAACTGATATGCTGTATTTAAATTGGATTCTATACTGTAAAGTATCAATAAAATTTGTAGAGTACTGACAAAAGTAGTTCAATCAAATTAAAAATTATTTTACCTAATATTTTATTCATACACGAGTAGGCTCACACAGTGTTTGCACTATTTTCACGAGTATTTTTAAGATACAAATATATAAAACGTTCATTTGTGAGTACAGTGGTTCAACCTTAATGTTATAAAGCGACAAGAATACTTTTTGTGCGCCCCCCAAAAAAAGATACCGACTTTCTTCAACAATATCTAGTGATGACCGATTTCAAAATACTGATTCATACCACAGTCTTGATAAAAACACTCATCCATAAACATTATTTCCCCATAAATATTATTAGATCCATCGGCTTGACGACAAGTTCCATGATTCAATATTCACTGCGTCATCAACCTACGCCTTTGTTATTGTTTTGAGTTGTTTAGCGCCCCCTAGCAGTGAAAAGACTACATAGTGCACCTTTAATTCTTAACGTTCTCTGGATGTTCAAAATGTTTTTTTAAACGTTTTTCCACGGTTATGCAAACATCAAAGGAGCATTCCATTTCGCAAACATTATGGGAACGTATGAAAAAAACATTCCATGATGTATGTTTTTGTGTTAATGGTTTGAGAACATTATTAAACACCAGATAACGTTGAACGAAAGCTCTATTAATGTTACTAGAAGAATAACTTTGAGAGAACCTTGCCAGAACGTTCCCTGTGTTGCTGTAAGAGTCCAGCATCTGCTCATATAACTCATATTCATGTTTCTCAGTATAAAGAATGACATTTTCTCAGCTTTAAATGCACACGCAAACACGTCTTTGAAGAGAAATCTGCTTTAAGTCTGACCACCGGCTTCTGATTTGTAATGTTTGTGAAGCTGTTTGCACACAAATAGTTACCATGGATTTACAAAGCAATAATTTACAGCGCAATACTCGACTGTTGTTTGACTTACAGGCGCTTTGTTTTCAAACAACAGGGCGCCATTATAAGCCGACTTCAAACACGGATAGTCGTGTCCAAACATCTCCTCATTAAGGCTGGAAACACACGGAGGCTGTGCGTCCCGACTCATTCAGGATGCCACGATCCCAATGTCATTGATAAAACATCAATGTGCGGCGCAGCTGAGACCACAAAACTTGATACTTCATAGACAAAATCCCCAGACATTTGGAAAATATTTGCATTTTCAACATCTTGGTTAACTCACACAGCACGCAAGCTGTTGTCGAGACAAAAAATAGAAGAAGAAAAAAAAACTGAGAAAAATTGTTTGGCAAATGGGAAGGGAACATCATTTTGTAAAGAATTTAAAGTTGTGGATTTGTTACAGATGGAGACACGCTTGTTGGTTGGCCGTTTTTTTTTCTCCTTCAATGTGCATCTGTGGGATTTTTTCACCTGTTTCATCATCTAGCAGGTTAAACTTGTAAGACCTCACTTTTAGGGTTTGATCAAAGTAAGAAACCCAAACTACCCGGAAGATCACAAAAGTACCATCATAAAACTAAAATAATCTCCCACGATTGCCTTTGATAGATCATGACCTTTGAAACGGACATGTCCTGTCATTTGCCCTGCATGCTGATAAAAAGCAGAGTAAATGTCAAATCATAATTTCTTATAATTAACTTTTCTGTTTCACTGGTCCAAAGTAAACTCTCAGCCTGATATTTCTGTGCTTTATGGAGTCTCATTGTCATAAAATCCATGAATAGATGAATGCATTAGGGGAAGACACACACTGGGTCCCGCAGCAGCTGTAAAATACATTTTTAGCCAGAAGCAGCTGCTCACCACATCTTCACATTTCATCTGCCAACGGTGTAAAAGCTGCTAACGTTCACAGAATGTTCTGGATAGGTTCTCTCAAAGTTGTGAACGTTCTTCCAGTAACGTGATCTGCGCTGCGTCCGAAATCACATACTGTCTGAGTAGGTACTACATTTTAATTTAGTTTGCGACCGATAAAAAGTATGTTCTATATGAATGTAATCCGTAAGTACTACATCTGGCATTTTGTTGCCGTCACGTGACCTACCAGCGTCAGTTGAGTCGCTTCACTTCCATTCATAAATCTCCTCCCGTGGCCTCATGGGATAGATAATTAGTATACTTTTCGCCTACTGTTTTGCAAACGCTATGTATTCGGACGTACTACTCTTTTGGCGGTTTTCACATACTATATATTAGTTTTCGGATGCAGCACTGGTCTTTAATACAAAATGTTTGCACAAAAACATTATTTATAGGCTACGTGGTTCAAGAAACATATAGTTGGACGGTCATCTGATGTTTTTTTTTGAATGTTTCTCAGAATGAGAAAAAAAAAAAGATTTAAAAAATGGACGTTTTGAACGTTCAGAGAACTAAACCTAATTGAAACGTTAGCAAAATATCTGTTTGCTGTGCGAGCGCAATTTATTTTAAGGAATTACACACGTTTTAAAGAGATTTATGCCTAATAAGCCGAAAACGGATCCGTTAATGTTTCTTGTTCGCATTCAGTCATGAATCACGGAAATGACAGCCCATACTTTCAATTCAAAACGGCAATTTTTGTCAAAGTAGTGTGCAAGTAATTGTTGGTCGTTTAACAGGTCTATCGTAAAACAGATTTTATGTATTAAATGTTTGGTTACATCTTACCTCACACCCGCTTTTACCTCTTAAGGAAGCGTCGTGCCGAAATTCATGTTCAACGGCTCTGATTTTCACCCTCTTGAACAGTCAAGCCCCGCCTTCTTTGATTTGATTGGCCATCTCAAACATTTTGACGTTGACGAGCGGTAAAATTGAACTTTTAAAACTTTAGTCATCCTTGCAGAGCAGAATATTAAAAATGTGAAATATTACTTTCAAATACGAAATTCCGAAAATCTATCTTAAAAATATTAAAAAATGTTTAAATTAAAATATAATATAATATAATATTAAATACTTAATTGTATTTAATAAAAGTAATAAAACAAAAAAACATACCATGGTTTTGCTAAAACAAAAAAAAAAAAAAAAAAAAAAACATGGTTCTTATTTATTCCATGGCATAAATTAACCAATTTTCTGACAATGATTTAAAGCTATTTCATACAAATTTGTACCCAGATGTCCTCATTTTTTGCCTAATTAAAGTTCAAAAGGGGCCGTTTATCAAGGAGATGTCTGTGAAGAGCTTGAGATGACAGGTGTGACACACACACAAAGAAACGTCAAGGTAAAAATCAGTTGGTTTAGTTTTATTTAAAAAAAAAAAAGCTATGAAATTAGCATTACCATGACAGAGTTGGCCGGAAATGTCAACAAACGTAATTTTAAATTCTGTTTCGGGGACAAAATGACAATAAAGAGAGTGTGAATAGTGTGTTTTAATGCAGTTTGTTTTCTAAAAGTCCAAGAACAAGCCTTAGACGCAATACACACTCATGACTGAGGCCTAGCTCGGCCATCTTGGTTTGAATATCATCTGATTTGGGACTGATTTCAAGTCAGTTTTCTTAGAAGTCATTGAAATAGAGGTCTGGAGTGATGATTTTTTTCTTAATCTGATCCAGGATGAGTAAATTAGCGACATCTGTCAGACGGTGGTGAATGAGAAGCTGTGTTAGCATCTGACAGATTCATCAAGTCTGATGTAGCTACACACACACAGAGAGCTCGCTGAACCCACAATGAGACATGACTGAAACCCAGCAAGCATCTGTTCTGATGACAGGGGCATGAAAAGACCAGAAAAAGACATAAAACACATCAGGGCTCAACAGTAAGTTTGGCCTGAGGGCCTGTGAAAGAGTTTTGGGTCTGTTGACAGAACTGTCACTTGCCTGCTGCTTATGTTCATAATGATTTGCTGATCATGTATGAATAGATTTTATGCCATGCGAATGTAAACATTTTTAGTTGCTGTGCTTTTTTTGGGAACTGTGCTGATGTTGATGTTTTATAGCTGGTTTCGCACCATAAGCATATTATTTTCCAGTAAAAATGTTTATTAATTTAGAGTGGCCACAAGAGTTTTATTATGGCCCATAATGCAAAATAAATGTTCTGTCATTTTTGACCCGCAAAAAATTACATTTTGGGTTTTTTTAGATTTGGTACGATGGTACGAAACTTTTTTTTAAAGGTTTGGGATTTTACCAAATTGTCCTTAAAAATAGTGACATTTGTATCGTTTGTGGTCCAAAATGAGCACATTGGAAATGAATGGGAAGCTAATTTCATCTAGTGGAAAAGTTTGGTACTGCACCCCAACAAAATCTTACTGAAAGCTAATTTATTGAGATATCAAGCTCAAATTTGGAATCAAACTTGTTTAGATTTTCTCACAGTTTCCGAGTAAAACATGTTTTGGAAAATATATATTACATATAATAAATTTACTTTTGTGCATTTTTCATAATAATAAAAAGTTAAACATCAATAACATTTTTTAGTTTCACTTGTTGAAAAGTGTGCTCCAAAGCATTCAAGATTTAAGTTCAATTTTATTTTCAGGTCTATCTATGTTTAAAAAGCAATTAACAGATAATATATGGGTCATAACGATTCTTTATTACCATTAAATCTGCTAAAAATATAAACTAAAAAACATTATAATTTTATTGAAATAAAAACAAATCCACATAATTTATCATAGTTTTAAAATACAATGTAATATATTACAAAAATAGTCAAAATATGGGCTAAATATGTTGAAGTTAAATGTATTTGGGACAATATTCATGTATGTATTTTTTTAAATATACTAAAAATGACCACATGTATATATACATATATACATATATGGCAGGGAAAGCAAAAGTCTGCATTAGTGGTCCGACAGCAGGAAAAACCCTTTTTTGTTCACTTTTCCCAGGTGCATCAAAATCCTGCGAGATGAGCATGTGAACCCGAACACGACATGCGGATTCCACAATTCGGACCAGATGCCAAAATTGCAGTCAGACGATTCCACCCGCGTGCAAAAGCCAAACCAGAGCCGTGAGTTGGTTTGTAAATTGTATAAGTGGTGAGCATCTCCATAGAAACCAATTTGTGTTTCTGGTCAGAAACAAGTACACCAATATCTTCTGTAGCTCTGATATGTGGGGCAATTACATTTTTTATGTCCTGGAATATTAGAAAGGTTGTTAAGCACAGAGGCGGTGAGTGACATAAATCTTCTAGATTACAGGCTTCATGCCAGAGAAAAAGCACTGTGAACCGTGCCAACATGATCTTGAACGTTTGAAGCCTTCCACACAGCAAACTTTTCCCACCCGGACCGGCCGCTTTGTTCAGAAATCTAAACATTAGCAGGACCACTATGTTTGGTTTGACACTGATTAAATGTATTGAAATGTTCGGTTTATATTGCACAAGTGATTCAAGAGGCTGTTAAAACCCTAGTAAGAGAGTCTTTACATATATTTCAGTGGTTGTTTATATAATAAAATCTGTAATTGATGGAAGCACCGCTTAAACCTGCAGAATTAACTCAGACAAAAGCTTCCCAGCTAATAGAGAACGTTCTCAGAACTTCTAACGTTCTGCCAATGTTCTCTCAAACTTATGAACAAATGTTCTTCAGAGTTATCTGGCCTTGAATAAAAAGGGAACTTTATTTCTAAAAGAACACGTAAAGGATAATCCACATGATTTGAATGCATGACGTGGAGGCAAAGAACCGCCCGACACGAAGCATTTTATTTGAACTTCAGTTAGTGTGGGATGTTGCTGTTTGATAATAAACAACGTCGGCAAAGTAACAACGCTCAAAGTTCAACGCAAAGGAGACATTTTCTTTTAAACAATTCGCTGTTTGAGTCACTGATTTAAACGATTCATTCAATAATGAAATAAGTTACTGACTGAATTTGCATACTTTTTATGGCAGGGATTAGTGTGAGTGGTGTGGTAGTGTGCAGTTCTGAATTCAGTCTATTAGTGAGTCATTGAATCATTCACCCCAACTGAACAAAAACACTGATACACTGGGATAGGAATGAATCTATTCCGGCGTTGTTTGCAAATGTCTTTGATGATGGAGCAACAATAGATAAACTGGTAATAGTAAATGTAAGCTACTGAATATTAACTGTTCTACATAAGCAATATCACACTCTCAATTGTGCTGTTGTTAATGATAATGCTGATACAGAGAAAAAAAAATTGCTGTTTAAGGACTACAGCAATTGGCTGGTAGGGACTACAGCGAGCTTCTTCCTCGTTTGGTGACATCACTAAGCCTAAAATTTACATAAACCCGCCCCTGAGAACACGCAACAATGGGGGCGGGGCCATATTGGGCTGCTTTAGAGAAGAGGAAGAGTTGTTGTAGTCGAGTGTTGTTGATGCCGTCATTTGACTTTTTTTACATTTTTTTTTTTATTTAAATTTATTTTATTTTTAATTTTGCATTAACAATTAGCTGATATAAAAAAGTTTATTATTTTTTTATTTCAATTTCAATTTATTTAGCAACTTCATTTCAAGTTTTTGGTTTTAGTTGTATGTCCATGCAGATTCTGCATTACTGTAATGTAATGTAAATGTGACTGTACTGGCAATAATGCCTTCTGTTTACATTCGTAGGCCTTTAGATGCTTTAGCAACATGCAAGACGGGTCATTATAGCAGCTTGTGTGACTTGTCTTTTCCCATAAGTCCCGGAATCGCTTCTCTGACACAGGTCATGACAGCCAACCCTGTCTCCATGGACTGGTAGCTAATCGTTGGGAATTTTCCGGCAGCCTAGCGCCGAGTGCCAATCCCAGTCAATGGGCTCGTCGAGGAGGAATGCTGTCCTGAGCATTCCAATGGTAATCGCCCCCGAGGTTACGGTTTCAGGGAAGTGACCTGTCGAACAATGGCGCGCAGGTCAATGGATCCCACAGCGTTCTGGCAGCGTGAATTCAGCTCCCAGAATGCTAAGCCGTCGTTGTGCGGTCACGCTCCCCCATTTTGGCTCTAAAGAGAGGGTCCATCCATCTCGCCAACAATCGGCGGTGGTTAGAGGTAACCGATCTTGACACACTGATGCCTGTGAGAAGCATCTCTGACTTGGTCAACAAAAGCCAAAGCGAGCCCCCCCACCATCCAGAGCCGTAAAGAAACCTCCAGACTCGCGGCCAACTCTCATTACTTACCTTTGTCACAAGGATGCAAAGACCTCGTCTCCGACAAGTCTATCAACGACTTTGAATTCACTTCACTGGCCATTCTCGGCTTTCTTTCAGGGCCGAGAGAAAGACAGACTCCCGCTGCACTCTTTAGAGAATAGACAGAGAAAATGAATGACGAGAATCACAAAGAAGATGCTCCTTATCCGAATGGGAAAAAACGGGCATAATAATGTACACTGCAAAAAAAAAAAAAATCTTACTTGGTATTTTTGGCTTATTTTCCAATACAAATATCTAAACATTCTTAAATGAAGATACATTTACTTGAGAAGGATGGTTAATAGATATTAACCCCTTCCGCCTGCATTTTAACGCATAACAGTGAAAACATTGAATTGACGGAAAATCCGTCTGTGTCGGGGGAAGAGTTAAGTCTTGTGTTTTGAAAAAAAAAAGTATGCTTAAAACAAGAGAAAATATCCTAGCTACATTTTGCTAACGTTCCCATTTAGTTATAGAAACATTCTTTGTGAAATTTCAAAACGTACAGATTTTTAAACGTTTTTTACGAACGTAAAAGGAACATTCCATTTTGCGAACATTACTGAATGTTACTTTTGAATGTTCTCTGAACGTTATGAAACAAGTTCAAACTAAAATAAACATTCTTAAATCAAGATACATTTACTCAAGAAGCATAATTACGTAGATATTAACCCTTTCCGCCAGTATTTTTGATCATTTTCACAAAAATGTCATGCCCCCCAAGAATATTTTGTTGTATGAATTTCTGAACACGCAATATATCCAAAGAAAGAACAGACCTTCTGCTTTTAGACAAAAAATATTCTAGCTTCATACATTCTTTTTTTCATCAACACTTGATGTGGTTAAGTCTGTGGTTAAAAAAGCAACAAATCGTGTTTTTTGATGATCGTGTTATGCTACATGTGCGTAAACAATCCTTCTATCACTTGTTTCTGCTTCTTCTTTTCCTGTGTTTTGATTTGCAGATTCTGTGCTCTTTAAGAAGATCCATAACGGCGCCCCCTACCGTATAGCACTGAAAACATGGATTGCCGGAAAATTCTGTCAGTGTCTGGGAAAGAGTTACGTAGATATTAACCCTTTCTACTAGCATTTTGGAACATTTTCATAAAATTTTAATGGCCCCCAGAATATTTTTTTGTAGATCTGATATCTGAACATGCAAAATATCCAAAGAAAGAACAGACCCTCTGCTTTTAGACTTGCATCTCAAACATCTTGATTTAAGAATGTTTAGATATTTTTACTGGAAAACAACAAAAATACTGAGTAAGAACATCATTTTTGCAGTGTGGTGGCATTTACGTTCATGGCAGCATTTAGTTTATACTCTGGCACCTGCGAGTAACTTCTTATGAATGATCCGTCACACGCTGTTCTTCGTTGGCGGCGAACGAGCGACGGCGTGTACTATGACGAATTGTAAAGCGTTCTCAGAGCAGTCATGTTCCTTCTCAGCGCTAACCGGGCCAACAGTCACCTCCTTTGCCCTTTTACCAGTGACATGAAAATGAAAAATCTTTTTTTTTCTAATCCCAATATGTTTCGGATAAATACATGCCATGTTGGAAAAACATTTGGACCACAATGTTGGTTTGCGGTTGACGATTGCACCCGGTTTGGTATTTCACTTATGAGGTGATTCAATCGCAGTCAAGCCAAAGGACCAAAGAGAGCACACACACACACACACACACACACACACACACACACACACACACCTATTGATTCCTAATGCTAATCGTTTTATCTTCACTTCAAAAAATGATTTTCTTAGGTTTTTATCTTGTTTTTCAGTAAAATATCTAAGCATTCTTAAATCATAACGCATTTGATTGAGATGGTAAATGACAAGATATTAAGCCTTGGTTTCTGAAAAGTTGCAAAACTCTGAAAACACATTCTAGCATTTTGCATCTGAAGGAAATGTATCTTGATTTAAGAACATTTAGATATTTGTACTTAAAAAGGGGAATTTTGTTGAGAAGTTTGAGGACATTTTGTCTCTCAAAAGCTTAGCAAATTAAGTGCACACTTGTCTATATGATACAGCAGGCATGCTGGGAAAACTGTTCCAAATGTCCCACACTGAAAATCAGTTGGGTCAAATATGGACAACTACACCAATGGATTAAACATTTAAACAATGCAACCCAACGGTTGGGTTTGTCCATTTTTGACTCAAATTTGGGTTGAAACAAACCAGCATTTTTTAGAATGTACAATTTTTTAGTATATATATATATATATATATATATATATATATATATATATATATATATATCATCAATGATTCTTCTATGCACTTTAAAAAAAAAAAAAACAAGTTGGGTTGAAAATGGACAAATCTGGCAAATATTTAACCCAACCGCTGGGTAGATTTTTTTAAGTCAACTATTGTTTAAAAATTACTGTATTTCTTTCTTAAGATGAACCCAAAGTATGATGAAAATTAATGTTTAATAAACGAACATTGATTAATACGTTTGTTTATAAATGTTCACCTTTTGATTATTGTTGCCTCTAGTAATTATGTGTCTGATTTTTAATTTCCAACCTATTTTGCTTTCATTTTAAACCAACCAACCCAACTGCTGGGTTAAAACAACCCAATCACTGAGTTTGTCCATTTTCAACCCAACTTGTTTTGTTTTCAACCCAGCATTTTTTAGAGTGTCTATTCAGAAAAACCCATCTGCACCTGCACTCAAATGCCACCCAAAACCGTTTGTCAATCTACTGATGTCGAATTTCCAGTTAGTGATGATTTAGGATTAGCGTGTGTTTCGTAAAACGTGGCTTGAGTTGCTTAAAGGTTTAACTGTACTGGCTGTGCAGAGACTGCTGAATGATATACGCATAAACACGTGTTTTAGACACTGATAGCGAGAGAATACTACTTAAAAAGTTCCAAAAGAAACCATTTATTGAGTTGCCCCATTTCACCAATTATGTGGTTATTTGAGAAATGACTTGAGGTGCCAAGCTGCACATCTGCAGAGGAACGCTGCCAGGAACATGATCATTTCGACGCCACTTCGTGCAATGACAGTCGTACGGCTAAATCTGTTGAATAACACTTTCACTTAAAGCCTCGAAAAGAGCTGCTCTCTGGGCGGAGGGAAGGCAAATCTTGAATGTATTATTGTATTTACTTTCTTTGGCTGAACCCCGGTCGGGTCGGGGAGGCAGTAGTGGCTTTTGCGGACGGGTGTTTATTGTTTGGGCTTTGTTGTTTTTAGGTCTTAATTAATGCTATGTTGACGACCTCTGTCACATACACCAGCGAGCAACGATCGAGTCTCACGCAATGTGCGGCCGAATCTGAAGGCCAAAGCACAGAGATCTACCACACCGCCGGTTGCTGAGAGGAAGACAGGCGTGAAAGAGAAAATACACAGAGCAAATCAGATTCTGTCAGTCCGGGTGCACTCTTTCTTGACACGCACACACGTGCAACCGGCTAATCTCGTCCCCCGATTTATTGTAAGATCAGCTGCAGGAATTTTTGCATCCGTTCTCTCAAAGTCATTACCCAGCTAACAAAAATTAAATGTTCTAAGAACGTTTTGTTAACTTTCCCATTAAGTTATGAAAAAGTCCTTTCTGAACGTTCGAACTTCCATTTCTTTGAAAAACTTTAAAGAACGTTAAAGGGTTATTCATCCAAAAATTATCCCAAGATTTACTCACTCTCAAGCCATCCTTGGTCATCTTCTTTCAGAAACCAAAAATTGTCCGCTTCACTTCAAAAGGCCTTTATTAACCCCCTTGGAGCCGTATGGATTATTTTTCATAAAGGATGGATGATTTTTTGGGGGGCTTCAAAATCTAGGCCCCCATTCACTACCATTATAAAGGTTGGAAGAGCCAGGATATTTTTAAATATTACTCCGATTCTGTTTGAGTGAAAGAAGATAGTCATATATACCTAGGATGGATTGAGGGTCAGTAAATTATAGGATAATTGTCATTCTTGGGTGAACTATCCCTTTAAGGGAATATTCCATTTTATCATTTTGCAAACATTATGAGAATTTTACTTTTGAATGTTCTCTTAACATTGTCAAACAGATCATAACATTTAAAAATAAATGTTTCAGAAAAAAAGTTCCATGAATGATGTGTAAAATGTTTAGCAACCATTATTAAAGAGCAGATTACTTCGAACAAACATTCAATTAACGTATCTGTTTGTTAACTGTGAGAGAACCTTTAGCCAATTGGTTCTGAGAACGTTCCGTGTTAACTGGGTACGGACCCCTGTGGTTTGGTCAGTCAAGCATGGCGATTCTCTTTAGGAGACGTTGACTCACGCGGCCTCGCCTCTCGACAGACCCTGAAATACACGGCTGGAGAAATGGTCGTTAAAGCGCCTTATTTTTGAACTAAGGTCAGGAAATCCCTTCAGGGGCCTTCTGTTGGGTCTGAGGCATTGAGGGACCAGTGGCCACCCTAGCACGGGTAATCCATCGCATTTGCTCCACGCAAGCGTAGGACCGCTGACTCCAGGTCTCCCATAACTGCGGTTTGGGTGGTGTAGAGCCATTCAGAGAGTTTCAGTTGTGTTTTTTCTTCCTACAAATAGAACACCTGGACTCCAGAAAAGCTTCGTTTCCAAAAACGATTGGTGACTTCTCGCTGTTAGCCAGCGGAAAGCTCATTTAAATAACGTAATGTTATTCTTGGGTATGTTTCGATTAAGTATCCACTTTGTCTCAGACGTTTTTCTTAAACTTCCATATAGAAACGCAAATGAGACACAAAGAGTCCATAGTTGTCATTCGTTAGGTGTACAGATACAAAAAAATATTTTCTTATGTATCTAAGATACATTTATACATAAATCCTAAATATCTGCTTGTGGGGACAGGGAAATAAGCTTTTAAAATTGAAAGGGAGGTTTTTCTTACTCCTCGGAATAAAACCGAATTCTGACTTTTTTCCAAGTTTATATCTCGCAATTCTGACTTCTTTTCTCAAAAGCTTGGAAACAAGCTTCCATAGTCTCCTAATACTCTAATGAGAGTTGGTTGGCTTGCATATGCAAAGTTAGTATTGTAGTTAGTAGAATGTCTTTAGCGGACTAAATCTTATTAGCGACACCGGTGGCCGTTAAGTGAACTGCAGCAGCAACTTCTTGCTCATGCTCACACTCGTAACGGACAAGAGACTGAACGTGATTCAGTTCCTCGATGTACTCGTGGCAAAGTTATTTTTCATTCTTTGCTGAGAGGTAAAAAGAAATTGGAAATGCCTTTGCAGCGATATACTGTCAATGAACATCCAGACTCCGCCCACGCTGCTGAGAGTGACGTTTAGACGAATATGCAAATAGGCCTATTTCTGAGACAGTAGATGATATAGATCTGGATATGTGAGACTATAGTTTGAATGAATCCCTTCCTTTGTGTGACACATTGACATTACAGTACAGAATTTCTCTTTGGGTTTTATCCTGAACATTGTATAAGCATTCATTTCATGTGTCACAGAACGCAAGAGAGGATCTCGTAACGTCATCCTTTTGATTTTCCCGGCAAAAACCTCCTCAGGCTTTCATAGACAACCTAGGAAGGTCTCGTTTTTATCATTACAAGTTGGTAATAAAAAAAGTGATTAATACATGAAAATTCTTACATATAGCCCCTTTAATGAAGTCTCATTTATGATTGACCACAGTGGTCAGTCATGAATGTAATTTTCAAGTTGAAACACATGCAGCTGAGAAGCGCTCGCAGTTCACCATGACTGGTGTGCGGCCTACAGACTCTAGATGCATTAAGCGTGTGCGCGTCTGAGCGTTTGCGGCTCTGTTGTCCCAGACAGGACAGGGGCCTTGGGGTCAGAAACACAGGCCTCATTTAGGAAGCGGTTCGTGACCAGCCTGGAAACTATTAACAGGCCTGGTCTATATGCCACGCCACTGTTAGACCAATTCCTCTACAACTGTACAGGCCCAGACGTGATCTGCTCTGCTGATTTTGGGGTGAAATCCTCAGAATTGTGAACTCATTTGAAGATGAAGTAATGTATAAATTTGATTTCTAGATTCGTACATGTCAGAATTTCAAAGCAGCTGTAATTTCTTCATTAGAGTCAAAGTTGCGAGATATAAAGTTAGAATTGGGAGTTATAAAGTCAGAATTTAGTTATAAAGTCAGAATTTAGTTTTAATGTCAGAATTGGGAGAAATAAAGTCAGAATTGGGAGTTATAAAGTCAGAATTGCAAATTATGAAGTCAGAATTGGGAGATATAAAGTCAGAATTGGGAGATATAAAGTCAGAATTGGGAGTTGTAAAGTCAGAATTTAGTTATAAAGTCAGAATTACAAGAAATAAAGTCAGAATTGCAAGAAATAAAGTCAGAATTGTGAGTTATAAAGTCAGAATTACAAGATATAAAGTCAGAATAGCGAAATATAAAGTCAGAATTCAGTGATATAATTCTGACTTTTTCGCAATTTTGACTTTATATCTTGTATTTCTGACTTTATAACTCGCAATTCTGACTTTATTTCTCAGAATTGTGAGATATAAACTCACAATTGCGAGTTAAAGTCAGAATTGCATTATATGAACTCGCAACTGCATATAAAGTCAGAATCAGACTTTTTTTCTCAGAATTGTGAGTTTATATCACGCAATTCTGATTTTATAACTCGCGATTGTGAGTTAAAAGTCAAATTGTGAGATAAAAAGTCGCAATTACTACATATTACAAGATTTCAAGAATATAGTACATATCGATTTGCGTGTATATACTTTATGTGAATAAAGCTGCATAAACAATATTTATGTGCAATAATGCAGTTTACATTTTTTTTTCTATAAGCAATCATGGAGCTAAGATTTGTAATATAGTATTAAGCTGTCAGTAGACTTGTCGACAAACCAAAATTACATCTATACCTGTGAAATTTCATAATTTTTTGGATACCACAGTAAAAACTAATAAGCTAATAAACACTCCTTTTTTAAAAAAAAAATATATATATATTAATATAAATATTAACAAATTTATTTAAAGTTTTTTCCACTGTTTCTTTGGAATTATTTGTGAAATTTACCAGCAATTTCTAAATGATTTTTTTTTTCAGTGTTGTTACCCTGACTTATTGAGGACTTTTGTATGTTTATTGTGTTTATTTTGCTGACCTTTCTCCTTAGCTGCTAATATTAACAGCTGTCGTTTGGTTTCCATAACTCTTTTCTGACACCCCATTTTTTTTCTCCATATCGTAAAGTTCACCGCAATGGTCGATACTCAGGGAAGTTCCTCTCTCTCCTTCTCCAAAGTCTTTTTTTAACCACTTGGCCACAGAGTAACGTATTTTCCTGATATGTGTGCGGTGAGCGTGCATAAGACCTGACCTTTTTTTCTCTGGAAATGCTCTGTAGTGTGTCACCAGCAACATGGAGGAAAAACTGAACAGCAGTGCTGACTTACACAACGCTGTATTTTTAGGCCACGCTGGATGATGTTGCCAACTTACAAGTTATTTCTCGCCCAAAATACACCTGAATCTCCTGACAACTATCAAGAACATGTCCAGGTCATATTTCACCCTTTATTTATTGCATGTAGAAAAATAAAGCCTGTTTTTAGGACTATTAGAAGTTTTTGTTGCACATTTTACTTATTATATCTTATATATTTGTCTATTTTACTGAATGTAAAGCTACACTACGTGTACTATATTTTAGACCTGAGGAGAGGGTTTTTGTGGGGAACAGCATTCATACGTCACTCGCCCGTGTGTCTCTCCTCATATCCGTAAATAAAGAAAAGTTGTTCCGGTGTCATGACAAATGTCCACCTACTGTCAGTTAATGATTATCCTAAGTATATACGAATGATATCAGTTTAAAATACCCATAAAGCTCACTATATATGCCTAAGAAAACAAATTAGTCCATAATAAAAACCAACTACCCCTTTGCAAACAGTTTGATTGACAGGCGATCTAACCAATCATAACCCCGAATCATTTAAAATATTGTAATTTTTGAAAGAAGTTTGAACAATAAATAGCGTCTAGTGTGTCTTTAATGTGTCGTGACAGATCGCTGTAGTTCCTCGTGAACCGATCATCTCTTCATACTAGTTCATTTATAGCATCAAATAAACATGAATGAACATCAGAAGGAATGTTGTTTCAAGCGCGGAAAGACGTGAGGAGACAATTTTTCAAGTTCAAGTTCACCAACGTTAATCTACTAACTCCCCTGACTGCAAAATTGCAGATTCAGGGTTATGATTGGTCAGATCGCCTGTCAATCAACCTGGGTCAATTCACCAATCCGTAAAAGAGTTACTAACTGCCATGAGAATATGCTGCCATAAATTAAAGGTACATTATGTAACATTTGGCCTTCTAGCGGTTAAAAGACTCACGTCTTTCCGTGCTTGAAACAACATTCCTTCTGATGTTCATTCATGTTGATTTGATGCTATAAATGAACTAGTATGAAGAGATGATCGGTTCACGAGGAGCTACAGCGATCTGTCACGACACATTAAAGACACACTAGACGCTGTTTATTGATTAAACTTCTTTAAAACATTACGATATATTAAATATGAAACTGTTTCATACGTTGTCAGTGTCCTCTTTGCTCCGCGATGTATTAACCAGAATGAGTTTGTTTTTTACCTTTATTACAATTTTTTTCATATTACACTAACAAGAACATGCTTCAAAGTTGTTTTTGATGAGATATTTCTGTTTTTAAATAACAAAAAGGACATTTATTCGGTAACAAGAAAGAGATTTGGTTTTAATGTGTTCCACATTATTACACAAATGAAAATGATTCTTTTGCATTACAGTGAGAATTTATTTGAATGTCAGGAAGAAAAAGGAAAAGCTTTCAAGTCTTTTTTTCTTGATTTTAGGGTAAAGTATGACCTGGACATTTCTTCACGAGGTAAAATTTTGAAAGGACTTTTACTTACACCACGGCATTTTTTTTTTTTTTTGTCTTAACATTCTCAACCAAACATAAACCCTGACTGTCAGAGCATTTGGAGAGAAACTTGTCGTCGCATCTGTTCCCGAAGTGAGGCCCCGGTGGAGCCGGGTCTCTTTTAGCGAGGGCTCCTCTCAGCTTCGTCCCTTTTGTGCCATCTGAGTGGGTCTCTCCATTCACGTCTAACAGCGGGATAATAGCCTTCTCATTCTCAACCCCCATCCACAGCCTCCTCCCGTCCAATTCCCCACTCTAATTACGTTCCCTTGGAGCAGAAGAAGGGAAGGAGGGGGAAAACAACGCAGAAAAAAACGCAAGACTCTTCATTCATCCAACCCCTGCACATTGTTTTGGAACAACAAACTGTGAACCCCGCATTCAGCCGCGAGAAAGAGGCGCAACGGTCAAAAGCGCTCAAGAGCCGGACCACCATTTCCCGTGATTCACTGAGGGTCCGAGACTCTGATGAGGTGGAGGTTTAATCCCCGCTGTGCTGGTTAATGGAGGTCTCCTCGGGGATGCATTAGGTCCTCGTGTGGGAATCAAAAGCCACTCAACAATAACGTAATCAGCATGTTTTCACTGTGAAAAAGCTTTTTAGACAACACTGAGCGTTACCCCCTCTCCGAGTCCCCCAAAACCCTTTCAGACGACCCGTTTTTACGAGTCGGATTAATTCGATGTGTTTTGTATCCCCTGCTGCTTGAAGGATGAAGTAGAGGTTTGAAGAAATGAGGACACCCACCGTTTGAACCCGTCATGCATTCGTGACCATAGTGCCGTCAGGTGTGGGTCGATTCCTGGGGGTGGTCCCACTGGACCCCTTTTAATGCGTAGTATTTTTAGCACCTGATTATACTTCCTGCAAAATCACCCTAAGATTTATATGGTTTAAATGCATTATAATGTCTATGTTCGTATATTTATGTAGCTGGCATCCTGAGTTCTTTCAAAGTTATGAATAAACGTTCTTCCAGTACCGTTCAAAGTTATCTAATGTTCTCAACTTTAGCACAAAACATTATTTATACGTTGTTCATGGAATTTAAATGTTACCACTTGTTTCGGAACGAACATTCTAAAAGAAACGTTCAAATGTAACGTTCCCATAATGGAATGTTCCTTCAACGTTCACATAACCTAAACGTTTTTAAAAATCTGATTATGTTAGCAAAAAATGAACATATTTTTGTTAGCTGGGATTATAGTTGATGTGTCAAATAGAGGCCCATTCAAACCAAAACAATAAAGATATTGTTTTAAAAATCATTCTAATTTTATGATTCCACACCACAACTATAAAGATAATGGCACAGAATTGTTGGAATCCCATTTTTTCCATCTGATGAATCCATCCATCCAATTTTTCTCATCCTCCATTAAAGAGCTCGGACGGTTTTAATCGTTCATGAGTTAGAAAAGATCGTTCTGAAACGATCATGTCGCTATCGTTATAGTTGTGGACTCTGATATTCTTTTACATTTAGAACGATTTTTAGAACTATATCTTTATCGCTATACTTACAATCCGTGCTTAAGATTTGCGAAATGCCTAAAATTTTGTATCATGTTTTAATGAGTGATTTTATATGACAGCAACATATTGATCTAGTAATTTTTCCTGGAAATTGTGATGTCCAATGTAGGAAGGTTTTATATATTAAAGTGCATATTATTATGTCCCTTTCACAAGATGTAATATCAGTCTCTGGTGTCTCCAGTGAAGTTTCAACTTAAAATCCCCCACAGATCATTTATTAAAGCTTGTTAAATTTGCCCCTATTTGGGTGTGAGCAAAAACAAGCCGTTTTTGTGTGTGTCCCTTTAAATGAGCTGCTGCTCCCCACCATCTTTCCAGAAGGCAAGTCAAGTCACCTTTATTTATATAGCGCTTTTTACAATGCAAATTGTGGCAAAGCAGCTTTACATTAATAATTGGCAATAAATTTTGGCTGCACAGGAGCTCCCAAAGAAAATGGTGTCATTGTCCAGCTTATTCTATATATTATTGATTCATTCCGTTGCAAAGATCAATAGTTATTAGTCTAGTTAATTGGTCAATTAGTTATTAGTCAGAAGAGGGCGGAGCTTTAACAGCTTAACAACAACAAAGCTGGAGAATCTCACGCAGACGGTGTTCATCCTTACATTGTTCAAACCGGAGTCGACACTGATGGAGAGACTCGGGAAGAAGTTCCAACTTTTAGACGTTTCTGAACGGTTAGTGGATAAATTGATGCAGTTGCTGTGGAGTTGATCCACTCATCACTAGCATGTGTCGTCATGTTCATCTTTTTTCCTTGAATTGACCCTCGTTTGTGAAGCAGTCTGGCGTAAAATGACGGCATCAACAACACTCGACTACAACAACTCTTCCTCTTCTCTAAAGCGGCCCAACATAATCAAACGGTTATGTGAATAATACAATGAATTAATTGCTTAACAGATGCTTCGTTGCATTTGATTATTTTCTCTTCTTGTTTACAGCAAGCCAAACTTTAAGAAAAAACAAATGTGTCAATGAAAATAAATGATAGTTCCTCACAATTCTATGCTCGGATACATTTACCCATAAATCCATTTCCGTGAAATATTTTTCCTGCAAAATTCACTCTAAAAATTGCGACGTTTTTTTTGATGTTTCTCTCCTCCTAAATCACATTTATCAGATTCACATGTGCAAATAAACAGCTGCCAGGCTGCGTTCTGACCAGTGTTAACAAGTCTGCCGTACTGTCTCGAAGCACGTCACCTTCTTACAGACAAATGTAGTGGATGCTTTCAATTAGGTAATCTGACACAACGTTTTCCCGGCTGTTTCCAATAACAGATGATGGGCCGTCACGTTCACCGCCGAAACATCATTCAAGTGAAGATTCGTCTTCAAACATTAAAACCAGCCTTTCAAATGTAAACTAACATAATCAAGATGGATCTGCTTTTTGGAACAAACAATAAAACCAAAAGCATTTCATGAATTGGAGGCCGGGATGTTTCAACCCAAACACATCCAGACAAAAGCACAGGACTAATGGAACGTTTGTTTTCAGGTTTATCGGAGGAGTTTCTCGTCTAAAGCCCTGAGCAAACATTACACAAATAACCTGTGACCTACCATTCAAAACAAACGTGTTAAACTGCCATTTTTGGCCATTGAAATAAAACACTGGGGTGGGTGGAACAACACAAAAATATTTAAAATAATAATAAATTAATTAATGCTAGAGATTTTCTTTTGAGGCCCATTGCCAATAAAATTTAATAAAGCAATTTGAAGGCATGTTTACACAAACTATCTAATCTGGAACATTTTGTTGCTTTTAATATTTTGTCTCTGAATGATGAGTTGTTTTCTTGCCGTTATACAAAATAACCTCTGTACATGCTCGTGTTGATATATATATATGATTTTACATGAAAATCTAAAACTTTATTAAAAGGTAAATCTGACTCAATTCATAGATCCCTTAAGGTGTCTTGTCTTTGATTACAAGTTTACTATGTATCCTTAAGTTCTACTGTATTTACATGGTGTTATTTTAATTCTGAGATTAACCATGGTAGTATATCTTTTATTTATTTATAATTCTTAATCAATCTATTTTTAAACTCATTAAATTTATTTTGTATATTTATTTATTTATTTATTTAATAATATTTTTCATTTAATTATTTTATTTTGTTTAATTTATTTATTATTTTATATATTGTATTTATCTTTATTATTTATTAATTGTATATTTATTTATTGTTTTAAATTTCTTTTATATATTTTATTACTTTATTTTTATTTTGTTTTGTATATTTATTTTAATTATTGTTTATTTATTTTACATATTTATCGTGTTTAATTTTTTTATCATTTCATTTTATTTTATGTTTTATTTATTTATTATTTAACGTTTTATTTATTATATTTATTCATTTGTTGTTTAACTTATTATTTTATTTATTTGTTTGTATTTTCTATTTATTTTAAATAAAATATTTAATGTTTAATATTATTTTTACATTTTATTTTATTTATTTTAAAATATTTTAAATTTACTTTATATATTACACTTATATTTATTTTGTTTTATTTATTATATTTATTGATCATTTCTTTATTTATTTATCTTTTTGATTTAGTTTACGTATTTTACTTATTTATTTATTTTTATCACATCATATCTGTACTATCAATGCTGATTATTCTGATATTGCAATAAAATAATAACAAATAACATATGGAAATTAGAAATGTTTCCTTGGCAAATAACTAAAATAAAATAAGTTTTAGTTGAAGTACTAAACTAACAAAAACTGAAATAAAATGCTAAGCTAAGTAACAACATTGAAAAAGGAAAAAATATTAATAAAAAAATAGATTAAAAAAAATAAACAAAAATTCAAATGAAAAAAGCTCATTCAAAATATAAATAAATATTAAAAGCATTCTTCTTTGGATAAAAGTATCCACTAAATGCATAAATGTAAATTTATATAAATCATATTAAATGAACGGTTTAGTTATTTTCTTGAAAATTAATATGATTATTGTGTATTTTTATACAAAAACTGGTTAAATTATACAAAACTGCAGTTGATATTGCCTTCATGAGTCACATTGGTCAAGGAAGATCGAGTGCATATATAATATTCCTTACAGTATGATTAATCATACTTTATTTTACGCACATCACGATAAAAGTAGTATATCATCCATATATTCTGTGCAAACATACATGCGTTTTCAAATTCAGTCCATCTCTTGCTACTCTCAGAAATCTGAAAGTGAACAAATTGACCTTTGACCCCCGGGAGATATATACATTAAGAGGAGTGTAATAATCTGTTTTGGCAGCTCAAAGCGTCCCGTATGACAGACGCACTGCTCTCTCCATAACTTTGTTCACACCTTTGAGCATTACCTCAGACGTTATGCTTTATGAATATCAATTTATCTTCTATCAATGTTCAACTCCCTTGCATTCCTGACCGCCTCCCTTTGCATTTGGAAATTAACTCTACGCTCTCGGTTTAAAGAGACACGCCATTATTTCTGATGCAAGAACATCTACAGAGGGGTGCAAAAGTCTGAGGCCGCATCTTATTTAAACATTATTTTATTTTAGTTTCAGAATTTTGAACATTTTAAATATTTAAATATTATTTTGTTTTTACTTCACTTTACTTTACTTTATTTTACTTTTACTTTACCTAACTTTACTTAACTTTTTTTAATATTTATTTTTACATTTCAAATGCTGAAATATTGTTAAACCTAATAAACTGGTGATTTATAATATGTGCATGTACATGAGAAGTGTTCGCTGCTCTTATGAGGACACAATTTCTGAAAATAGCCCTGGAAGAGAACAGTGTGCATGTGCATTAGTGCGCTTTTGTTCAAGTGTGAGTACAAAACGTTCACCAAACCCTTCCACCACTCTAATGAATTCTTACACTGGTTAAATATTACCCTGACCCGGGGCTTCACCCTACACACACCAGCAGAACAAAATTAACTTCTCAAACACCAAAGAAAGAGAATCAGGCCGGCTGGACAAACCTTGAAGAAGAAAACACTTCACAATGAAAACAGTCAGAGGAAATCACACTCTATTTAAACACAATGTAAAGCAGCAAGCAAATGAGTCACTAGAGTTTAATTAGTTAAAATATTAAAATATATGCATTTTTTTATATATATACTGTATATGATATAAACACATTATCTCACAATTCTGACTTTTTCCCTCAGAATTGCGTGACATAAAGTTGCAATTGTGAGTTATAAAGTCAGAATTATGAGATATAAACTCACAATATTGATAAAAGTCAAAAATATGAGATATAAACTCACATACTAAATTCACAATTGGAAGAAAAGAAGTTAGAATTGCAAGTTCATATCTCCCAATTCTGACTTAATAACTTGTAATTGTGAGTTTAAATCTCGCAATTCTGTGAAAAAGAATTTCAGAATTGTGAAATTCAAACTCACAATTGTGAGGGGAAAAAACAAATTGTGAGAAAAAGATGCAGTGACCTTTTTTACAATCATAAAATGACTCACAAACAACTATCACAAAACATGAAAACAGGAAACTTAACTCCGCTTTTTCAGACGGTCAGAGTCAGAGAATCACCAATTGCTGTTCAAATGACATTAAAACTCAAAGTAATCACTTTGGTAATCTAAAACACTTTTCAGATGGAACTGTAATCTGATTACCACCCATTTAAAATGTAAAGACATTAGAAGCAATTATGAAAAAGATGTATTGAAGTGGTTAAAAAACACCCTAAAAAAACACTTAAAAACAAATTTAAACTATAATACATTTTCAGTACGTCATCATAACTTCTTACAAAACATGTTTTTGTGTCACCGTGATTCACTATGTTAAGCCTGTTATGTTTTAGTCCTGACGGGATGGTTTTCGTGGGAAATTGCGCACATACATGTGTTTCGTCATATCCGTGAAGAAAAGTAGCTCCGGCTACTTTGTCGTGTCTGGTGTGGGAGCGGCAGCGGTTAGTTCTCACAACGGACTGACATCTCAAACCTCCAGAGAATCTCCCGTTGCTATTTCTCTGCGAGAACGGAAGGATTCGAAATGTTGTGAAAGCGACGCGGATATGACGGTGTTTTTGTCACTTAACAGGTGTTTTATTGATCAGATAATCGGCCATAAGTATCTCTATCAATGATGAAGGCTCGTATCATTATGTTTGTTGGAGTTCATTTCAAATATGTAACGTTACCGTGTCTATTAATGCGTAAAGCTACAGTAACGTACAAAGCTAGTCCGTTTGAAAATCATCCCTGGAGATGGAGCAATGTCCAAGAGCCGAAGCACATCCAAAACAATGTTCTTCCGCAGAATGCATGCAGTTAAAACGTTACATAGTGTAAACGCATTCAGTTTGCATTTAAGTGCTTTCTTTCTTTAAGAAGTATTGTTTTAATAGTTCACAAGGGGGTATATAATTTAGAAATGAATATTCTGGCTTAATTTTTGGCTGTTTTCCCCCTCAGAGGTCACAAAAGGTGACTGTAAATAAGTCAGAAGAAAGTCATCAAGGTGAGTAAGTAATGACATTTTCATTTCGATCTGGCGATATTCTGAGAAATGTCACAAAAACGCACGTTTAGGCATTGTGATGAGTAAATATAGCATCCAAAGTAAAATGTTTCTGTGTTTATCCTAATGGCAGTCAAGCGATTTTCAAAGCACCCTTGTTTTTCTAATTAAATGTTGGCAAAAGGTGAAGTTCCTGAGCTCCTCATCGTCCAAAATAAAAACAAAACAGCTGTGGCCCGCCATGCAGACCAAACCACGACAAAGGATTCCCATGCCTGAACGCATGACAGACTGTAGCGAGCCGCTCAAACCACAGGACGCTTTTCTCACGGCACGCTACGCAGGGGTCAGAGGTCACTGTCGCAGGGACGACAGATGCGGTCGGGGGGGATTCGGTTCACCGTGAGCTTTACAGAGCAAGAAATGAATCTTTCTCAAGCATAATTTACAGGCGCTCCCTGTGGTCGTTGCGTTTGCATTTGTATTTTATTTGAAAAAGGCAATAAGTGCGCTGTCGTTTTGTGTAGTAGATCAATATCCTATATTTGCTTTTCTTCCGAGAACAAAACTTCAGGTCATCAAAAGCGCACCAGGATGATTTCTGAAAGGGGGAAATATTGCAAGTAAGATGGTTTGCCAAGAAAACGGCATCGGCTTAATTGCTAATTATATGTTTCAAACAGACAGAGCGAAAGAAAAATATTTTATCATGCAAAGCTCATGTAGCGGACCGCAAACGTCAGAAAAAAAAAAATAATTTCCTAAACATCGTAAAACGTACATGGCACGAGGCCTCAGAACAACAAACAGATCTGAAATGTGTCGTGTGAGTCTGGCAGGGAGTGGAAAGAGAGGAAAAACATCCTCCGGTCCTGCCAGTACAAATATCAGCGGCAAGCCCAAGCTCACAATCTCATATTATTTGTGTCAGAGCAAACATGCATCAAAAAATTCAACAAACCGCATTTCATATTGCGCTGAATTGAATGTGAAAACAATACCTTTCCCAAACAAGGAGCATGCAAATCACAAATATTAATGCAAACTATTTCATTCGGGACTTTTGCAAGTGATGAGCCATGTAGATTGTGCAAAAAAGTACACAATTATTCATGAGCTGCATGAGTATGCAACATTTGACTGAACAGGAAAATTGATGCTTTGTCAAAAACGAAAGTAGTTTTTTGAAAGAAATTAATACATTTATGCAGCAAGGGTACATTAATAAGTGACAGTAAAGACATTTTTAATGTTACAAAAACTTTCTATTTCAAAATTATACCTTTTGTGAAAAAATCCTGAAAGAAAATGTACAATTTTTTCCACAAAAATATCAGAAATTAGAAATGTCTCTTGAGCATTAAATCATCAAATCAGAATGATCTCTGAAGGACAATGTGACACTGAAGACTGGTGTAATGATGCTGAAAATTTAGTTTTGATGGCTTAAAAGGATCCCAAAATAAGTTGGAAATTAAAAACGGACACATAATTACTAGAGGCAACAATAATAAAACAACAACACAACCGATGGGTTAGAACAACCCATTCGATGGGTTAAAACCACCCCAATCGCTGGGTTAAAACAACACAACTGCACCGCTGGGTTAAAACAACTCAGCTGCTGGGTTAAAACAACCCATTCGATGGGTTAAAATAACCCCAATCAATGGGTTAAAACAGCCCAACTGCACCGCTGGGTTAAAAAAACTCAGCTGCTGCGTTAGAACAACCCAACTGAAACGCTGGGTTAAAACAACCCAAGTGAACCGCTGGGTTAAAACAGCCCAACTGCACCGCTGGGTTAAAACAACTCAGCTGCTGGGTTAGAACAACCCATTCGATGGGTTAAAACAACCCCAATCAATGGGTTAAAACAGCCCAACAGCACCGCTGGGTTAAAAAAACTCAGCTGCTGCGTTAGAACAACCCATTCAATGGGTTAAAACAACCCCAATCAATGGGTTAAAACAGCCCAACTGCACCGCTGGGTTAAAACAACTCAGCTGCTGGGTTAGAACAACCCATTCGATGGGTTAAAACAACCCCAATCAATGGGTTAAAACAGCCCAACTGCACCGCTGGGTTAAAAAAAACTCAGCTGCTGCGTTAGAACAACCCATTCAATAGGTTAAAACAACTCCAATCAATGGGTTAAAACAGCCCAACTGCACCGCTGGGTTAAAACAACCCATTCGATGGGTTAAAACAACTCAGCTGCTGGGTTAGAACAACCCATTCGATGGGTTAAAACAACTCAGCTGCTGGGTTAGAACAACCCATTCGATGGGTTAAAACAACTCAGCTGCTGGGTTAGAACAACCCCAATCAATGGGTTAAAACAGCCCAACTGCACCGCTGGGTTAAAACAACCCATTCGATGGGTTAAAACAACTCAGCTGCTGGGTTAGAACAACCCCAATCAATGGGTTAAAACAGCCCAACTGCACCGTTGGGTTAAAACAACCCATTCGATGGGTTAAAACAACTCAGCTGCTGGGTTAGAACAACCCCAATCAATGGGTTAAAACAGCCCAACTGCAATGCTGGGTTAAAATAACGCCTTCGCTGGGTTTGTTCATTTTTCAACCCATTTTTTAAGATTGTAGTTACATGATTATATAGTAAGTTTAATTTTATTATTTGTGTTTCATTGTTGTATTACATTACATCATTTTTCCAGGCTGTACGCAACCCAATCAGAATGACGATGTAGAGCATATTGGATGGTCGCTCACCTATAGATGCAGGTGTATCCTAGTTCAACTCGTTCACTGCAGCTAAAGGGAGCCATTTGTCTAGACGGCACGTCCTAGCACACATTCAACCCCTCGATGAAGTGTACACAATCTGTCCAAAACCTTTTAAACACTGCCATCCGTCACCAGTCCTCCTTTGCTGTAAAGTAATGAACATCTCCAAAAGCTCTAAAGCGGAGCTAGCGTTCACGAGGGCCTCAGTGCACTGGAGTGTCGTACTGCACTTCATTTGAATTAATTTGTATGAGCCAAATTTAAAATATGGTAATATAATTAATTACTGTAAATGATAATTGTAGCTTATTTCTGATCAGTTGTTCTACTTTTAAACACTATAATAGTATTTATTAATATTTTTTGATTTTTTATTTTATTCAGTTGAAGTTCAGTAATGTAGTTATTTTAATATTTCTGTTTTAGCTTTATTTTTACTTCAGCTTTAGTCATTTTAATGCGTAAATTGCGTTGAAAGATTGGATTTGTTTGGTGTTACAAGTTATTTATTACAAGAACCAGTTTAGCATAAGCATCTGCAAGTTTGTTCATAAGTAAACTGATTCACAAAACCGGTGGCATTTCTTTCTCACCTGTCCATTCAGTACCCAGCATGCATTGCGACTTGACCTCCCCTCACTTTGAATAAAACTGTTCTAAGAACGTTTTGCTAACGTTCCCACTACATTACGAAAACGTTCATTCTGAATCCAGTTTCATCCATTCATTCATTCATCTTCCACCGCTTATCCGGGGCCGGGTCGCGGGGGCAGCAGTCTGAGCAGAGACTCCCAGACTTCCCTCTCCCCAGACACTTCCTCCAGCTCTTCCGGGGGGACACCGAGGCGTTCCCAGGCCAGCCGAGAGACATAGTCTCTCCAGCGTGTCCTAGGTCTTCCCCGGGGCCTTCTCCCGGTGGGACATGCCCGGAACACCTCCCTAGGGAGGCGTCCAGGAGGCATCCGAAACAGATGCCCGAGCCACCTCAGCTGACTCCTCTCGATGTGAAGGAGCAACGGATCTACTTTGAGCTCCTCCCGAGTGACCGAGCTCCTCACCCTATCTCTAAGGGAGCGCCCTGCCACCCTGCGGAGAAAGCTCATTTCGGCCGCCTGTATCCGGGATCTCATTCTTTCGGTCATGACCCAAAGCTCATGACCATAGGTGAGAGTAGGAACGTAGATTGACCGGTAAATCGAGAGCTTCGCCTTGCAGCTCAGCTCCTTCTTCACCACGACAGACCGGTACATCGACCGCACTACTGCAGAAGCTGCACCGATCCGTCTGTCAAGCTCACGCTCCTTCCTTCCCTCACTCGTGAACAAAACCCCAAGATACTTGAACTCCTCCACTTGAGGCAGGAGCTCTCCACCAACCTGAAGAGGGTTGAACAGCTGAATCCAGTTTATTAAATGTTTTTATTCTTGGTTATGTGAATGTTAAAGGAACATTCTATATTGGAATGTTGCTTCTGAATGTTGTAAAACAAGAAGTAACATTTAAATATAACGTATCAGAAATAAAACATGTATTAGTATTATTGCGCTAACGTTTTGAGAACATTATAAAAGACCACATAACGTTGAATGAACGTTCTATAACTGTAACCAGAATGTTTTCTTATAACTTCGAGAGGACCTTCTGACAATGAAACTGGTTTTATGTCTGTTAAAACACCACAGAAATTATTTAAACGCAAACAAAATGGAAATTAAGGCAGAAACGGCTGAAAACACAGAATTGGGCCGTCAGCAAAGCTGGAATTGCTGGAATTCAGCTATGCTAAAAATCAAAAACAGTGTTCTGAAATGTCTGACACACGGAAAAGAAACACCCAAAAGAAACATTCTTCCGACAGATTGGAAAACGTGAAGAAATTCCCTCCCGAATCGCATTTCACCTGCCGTCTGTGGGAAAGCTCCTGTGGTGCGTTCAGTTAGTGCACGGTTGGGCTGCGCGAGCGCGTTTGCCAAGTAAAGCCGTGAGTCATGAAGCCACTGGGATGTTAAACACATTGGCCATTTCCTGCTGAGTCACAGCGCTCGTTTAGTCATTATGCTGTGATTAGCTGCTCTGCTAAATGGATAAGTGAGTAGCGGTAGCGAGCAGAAACGTCAGGCCGAATGAAGGGTGCGCTGCGCGTTGGCTCTTGAGCGTTCGCTCCACACCTCTTCAGCTTGACAGCTGTGATTGTTTTCACTAAAAAGATGAGTGGTGTTAGAAGTTGAGGATATAGTGGTAAAAACAAGGTCTGTGAAGGTCTATGCGAACTCAAATGCCAATGTTTGTAAAAAGATTTCAAACGATTAGAAACTATACATATCTGCAACTCCAATCAAGTAGGCCTATAATCAACCCATTTCACACACTTCTTCTGTTGATTATGGATCAAATTTGCTCTGATTTAACCTGCAGTGCCACCTTACACAAAGGTTTTTTATTGAGTCAAATAAGAGCCTGATATAATATGTGGAAAATGAATCTGTAGACGTAATTAAAGCTGAATAAAGGCTAATTTGTAAATGGATGACATTAACATTGGACGTTATTGAGTTGTCTTGTGAAATGTGATCGCAACATTTGATCAAGTACACTAAACATGATATGCTACTAAGTGTTGTAAGAGCAAATGTATGAATTCTAAATTAACTTATGATTTTATGTGCTGATGGTTTATGATTTAAGAATGATTTGCAATTCAAATGAAATGTTCGCAATATAAAAAATATTGTAATAAAAGAATTAACAAAAATTCCTCATTCAAACTAAATGTACTTTAAATAAAACATTTACCACTTTTTTTTTGTTTACCTGAAAACTGATCACTTTAAATTACCATGTAGAGGAAGTGACATCATCAGAGGAGCCAAAAGATGGGCTGTGTTTGAAATCACATACTCTCTTGAGTAGGTACTTATTTTGAATAATTACCTCATGTGCGCTAAAAAGTATGTTCTATGTAGTATGAATGTCATTCGTATGTACTACCTCCGCCATGTCGTCATTATCATGTGACCTACCAGCGTCAGCTTCAGTGCCATTCACAAATTCTTTCCCGTTGCCTCATGGGATAGTAAAGTGTCCATTGTATGCATACTTCAGAAGTGGTTACTCTTTAATGAGTACGGTGAATTCAGACATACTACTTTTGTCACATACTGTTTTTCGCCTACTGTAAGTCTGTCTCTGTTACTTTTGCTAATACTAAGTGTTAATGTTTTGTTCAAATCCACAAGTATTAAACTTCAAAGAAATGTTCCTGTGAGAACACATTCAGAAAAACCCAACGTGTTATTTATTAATTTACCCTAAGATGCAAAAGTATACTTTATCCAAAAGAAATTTCAGAAAAGGCACCTGTTTAATAGAATTCAGCTAAATGTTAGCAATACATGACCATTGATTTATCAGGCAAAACCTGGAAAACTCAACATGGCTAATAAGAATATATCATCTGTTTTAAAGTAATAGACTTTGTTTGTTAAATCTGTCTTAGATATAGTTGCACCGCAAGGGCCCGGTCACTGGCCTGGTTCAGTCCGGCCGTATCACAGCAACAGTCTGTAAATCCACAGGCTTGACTCCAGCTGGCGGGACCGATGGTGTGGAGCGTCCTCAAACACAACGAGGTTTCCACACGGCAAACCAAACACAAGAGCCCAGCGTCTCGAGCCGTGCAAACAGCCATCCTGTGTGATGTCAAGACTCTGTTTTCTGCGCTCTGAACCAAATGGATAGTGGAATGCAGAATGCAATAATCAGAGGACTCTTTTACTCATCAGGATTTGATAAAATGGCGTCCCAGAGTTTCAATCCTTATACTAAGTTTTGTACACCGATCAGGCATAACATTATGACCACCTTCCTAATAGTGTGTTGGTCCCCCAAAACAGCCCTGACCCGTCGAGGCATGGACTCCTCTAGACCCTCAAGGTGTTCTGTGGGATCTGCTCCAAGATATTCACAGCAGATCCTTTAAGTCCTGTAAGTTGCGAGGTGGATCCTCCATGGATCGGACTTCTTTGTTCAGCACATCCCACAGATAATCAACTGGATTGAGATCTGGGGAATTTGGAGGTCGAGTCAACACCTCAAACTCCTCAAACCATTCCTGAAGCATTTTTGGTTTGTGTCAGGAGCATTATCCTGCTGAAAGAGCCAGAGGAATACCGTTTCCATGAAAGGATGATCATGGTTTGCAACAACGCTTAGGTAGGTGGTTCGTGTCAAAGTAAAGTCCACATGGATGCAGGACTCAAGGTTTCCCAGCAGAACATTGTCCAAATCATCACACTGCCTCCACCGGCTCGCCTTCTTCCCATAGTGCATCCTGGTGTCATGTGACCCCCAGGTAAGAGACGCACCCGGACATCCACGTGATGTAGAAGAAAACATGATTCACCTTCTTCTATCGCTCCGTGGTCTAGTTCTGATGCTCACGTCCCACTGTTGGCTCTTTCGGCGGTGGACAGGGGTCATCATGGATACCTGACGGGTCTCGTCTGCAGCTTCATACGCAACAAACGGATGCTCTGTGTGTTCTGACACCTTTCTATCAGAATCAGCATGAACTTCTTGAGCAGTTTGAGTTCCAGGAGCTCGGCTGTTGGATCGGACCACACGGGCCAGCCATCAGCGAGCCTCGGCTGCCCGTGACCCTGTTCACCACTGTTCCTTCCTCGGACCCCTTTTGATAGACACTGACCACCGCAGACTGGGAACACCCCACAAGAGATGCAGTGTGTGTACACACACATATATTATAGGTTTATAATTGTGATCTTTTGTCTATTTTCTTCTAGTAATCAAGGACAAGCTCATCTGAGGGCTTTGAAACTGAAGCGGGCTGCACAGGACAGCTTGTCCTGCGGGACGGGCGGCACTGGCATGCACAGGTGCGCACCTTAATTACACAAGTCGCCTCGCTCAGGTTAGATATTATCCCGTATCAAACAGCCCATTCAAAAGAGACTGAGATCAAAAAGACGACTGTGTGTGTGTGCGCTATGGGAGTTTTGATTAAGTATGACACATGCATTGATCTCCCAGATTAAAGACAGGAAGTTACAATGGCAGTTTGTTATGCCAAGTTTGAAGCCCTGCCAGATAGTGAGTCACCCGAGAGTCCAGCTCACCTCTGCAAAGAGCTCAGTGTGGCCTGTTTAGATGAATACGGTGTCTGGGTAGGGTCATAGAGTCGAGATGAACTTTACTCTAGTCAAAGACGGCATCTGTCAGATCTCTATTAGAACTGTGGGAAAGAGTTTTCAAAGGTGCAGACTAACAGAAAATCATCAGTGTGATTTATGGGATTTACTCATTTTGTTATATTCTGTTGGCATTTTAATACTATTAGTTTTAAATCTTTATATTTAGCTTCAATTAAATTTAATTTCAGTTTTTGCTTGGGTCTTCTAGATGGTTTCCAGGATGTTGTTTTGCTCTTTCTTAAGGGTTCTGTTTTTAGCATATTGGTATGTGGTTGCTAGGGTGTTGCAATGGTGTTTTAGCTGGCTGCCCGGCTGTTCTGTTAGTCATAAGGTGGTTTAAGTGTTTAGCATATTGGTATGTGGTTGCTAGGGTGTTGCTATGGTGTTTTAAGTGGCTGCCGGGCTGTTCTGTTAGTCTTAAGGTGGTTTAGGTGTTTTTAGCATATTGCTATGTGGTTGCTAGGGTGTTGCTATGGTGTTTTAGGTGGCTGCCGGGCTGTTCTGTTAGTCATATGGTGGTTTAAGTGTTTTTAGCATATTGGTATGTGGTTGCTAGGGTGTTGCTATGGTGTTTTAGGTGGCTGCTGGGCTGTTCTGTTAGTCATAAGGTTAGTCATAGCATATTGCTATGGTATTGCTATGTGGTTTCCAGGATGTTGTTCTGCACTCCTTTGAGGAGTTCTATGCATTTTAAGTCATGTTGTTGCTATAGTGTTTCCATGATTGTTCTAGGTGGTTGCCATGGTGTTGTTCTGCACTCCCTTGAGTGTTCTGTTTGTTTGTTGTTGCTACGGTGTTTCTATGATGTTCTAGTACTAGGTCGTTGCCAGGGTGTTGTTCGGCTCTCCCAAAAGCGTTCAAATGTATTTTAGTACATTGCTTTGTTGTTGCTAGTATGTTTCTATGGCGATCTTGGTGGTTGACAAGGTGTTGTTCTGTTTGTTTTAGTACACTTTTGTGTTGTTGCTAGGTTGTTTCTATGATGTTCTAGGTCATTGCCAGGGTGTTGTTCGGCTCTCCTTAAAGCGTTCTAATGAATTTTAGTACATTGCTGTATTGTTGCTACGGTTTTTCTATTGAATTCCTTCTTGTTGACAGGGTGTTGTTCTGCAGTCCCTAAGATGTTCTATATGTTTTTGGTACATTTTTGTTGTTGCTAGGGTGTTTCTATGGTGATCTTGGTGGTTGACAAGGTGTTGTTCTGTTTGTTTTAGTACACTTTTGTGTTGTTGCTAGGTCTCTATATTATATAGTATATATAGTATTATATAGTATATTTTAGTTTGGAATTTTAGTACTTTAACATTTATTTGTTTTAGTAAGTTGCCAGAACATCTTTTTAAGTTTGTCTTTTTTTTAAATATTATATCAGCTTTATTTCAGTTACATGATTTTTAATAGTTTTATTCTACCTGGTCTACTGAGTTTTAGTCTACAACAATAAAGGCTCTGAAGCACCACCTGGAGTTCATCAAATTGGAAGCCGCCTTAGATGCGTTTTTGGCACACAGTTCTAGAACATTTGCAACTGTTTTCTGGTTCGTCTGCCGGTGTCTGTGTGCTAACTGGAGTCTGTATGCAAATATGATTTGTCACTTGCCTCTGTTCAACCGTCTTGAAACCTACCTCAGGAAATTAGAAGCTCTCTAGTGTGTCACGGACCACTGCTTTGCACAAGCAGAAGGAAAAGCGAGAGTGTTTCCATCTCTTGTGTGCCCCCACAAACACACACACACACACACACACACACACACACACACACACATTGTATCATGGAAATCCCACAGATTACAGGCCACTGCTCACATAATTGCTATTCCACAAACCAGAGCGTAATCACCATTTCCTGCGTGACGAGTCGCTGCCACAGCACCCAAAAACGTCTTTATAGAGTCAAGGGGACCCGCTCAAAACACAGGGTTAGGTGTGACAGGGCAGGTGCCGTTTGAAAAGCATTATTTACAAAGGGAAAGCATGATTTTGCAAATGCTTAGAGCACTGACAGTCGATCATACTTAACATGTTTTCTTGTGTTATTGTGGCCATTCAGGTAGTGAGATTTAAGTAATTTTATAATAATTTTAATTTTACAATAAATGACTTTTTAACATGTATTCACACAGAAAACAGCTATTTGAACATTTCACAACATTACCGTTTTACTGTATCTGTATAGCAATGGCGGAGTGTTTTATAAACTTTTTTTTTCATGATGTTAAGTGCTGCGGAAATTACAAATACGAGTGTTTAGATGTAGTTCAGATTTCAAACCACATTTAAAAGCAAAAATTTGCTTAATTTCATGTGAATTTTTTTTTTTTTTTTTTTGCACAGTCTCCGATTTGTGCCAGATATCTGTTAAAGAACTGGAAATGGCTGACAGTGTTAAGAGGAATAGCACTTTACTGTCTTGGGAATGGGCCTTTGCCCTCTGGAGCTCCAAACAGCCAAATGCAGACCGACAGGAGGTGATAACCCGTCCTGATAATCACGTCAGCTTTGACTGATGTGTTAATTTGGTCGATAGAGATTTGGAAGGGAGGAACGTAGAGATGTTGGGGGAGGATTTTTAGAGGATGAGGGGTTGGTGAGGTTGGAGACGTGAGGAGGAAATGGGATGATGTGAAGAAGAAAAAATACTCATACGGCGAGGTGGCTGTGATGATACCATAAAGGATCATAAAACATTTTCATCTGCATTTCTGACTTTTTCTTTCTGTTGAGCTTTTTGATATTTTTCTCTTTTTTTTTAAGCAATATGATAACTTGATGAACAGATCAAAACTATTATTGAATCTCTTGCTCTCAGCCATAGCACTCAGTTGTTATTGTAATTTTTAATAATATTGTTATTTTTCATGTATTACTATTGTATATTACTGTTTATGTTTGTATTACTGCTTATTTTAATATTTTTATTACCGTTTAATTTTGTTTTCAAGATAGTTCCCAGAGTGTCGAATTGCACTTCCTAAAGTGTTCTATGCGTTTTAGCACATTGCTATGTGGTTTCTAGAGTGTTCAGGCATTTTTCGGCATGTTGTTCTCCACTTCCTATGGTGTTTTTAACCTGTTGCTATGTGGTTGCTAGGGTGTTGCTATGGTATCCTATTATATTGTTGTCGGGGTGTTTTGCAGTTGCTAAGGTGTTTTGAGTGTCTTAGCTCACTGTTATGTGGTTTCTAAGCTGTTGCTAGAGTGTTCTAAGTGGTTTCCACTTGTAAGTGTTTTATCCTATTGCTATGTGGTTGCTAGGATGTTGCTATGGTATCTCAGTATATTGTTATCAGGGTTTTCAGAAGTTCCTAAGGAGTTTTGGGTGTTTTAACACATTGTGGTTTCTATGGTGTTCTTAATGATTTCCACTTCTTAATGTTTTTAACCTTTTGCTAGGCTATGTGGTTGCTCGGGTGTTGCTATGGAATCCCTTATGGCTGTCTGGGTTTTCTTCAGATCATAAGGTGTTTTGAGTGTTTTTAGCACATTGTTATGTGGTTTCTAAGCTGTTGCAAGAGTGTTCTAAGTGGTTTCCACTTCTAAGTGTTTTATCCTATTGCTATGTGGTTGCCAGGGTGTTGCTATGGTATCTTATTATATTGTTGTCAGGGTTTTCTGCAGTTCCTAAGGTGTGGGTATTTTAACACATTGTGGTTTCTATGGTGTTCTAAGTGGTTTCCACTTCTGAGTGTTTTTAACCTTTTGCTAGGCTACTTGGTTAGTAGGGTGTTTCCATGGTGTCCTAGGTGGTTGTCAGGGATTTCTGCTGTTCCTAAAGTGTTTGATTGTTTTAGCACATTGCTATGTGGTTTCTAAGGTGTTGCTAGGGTGTTGTTTTGCACTTTCTAAGTTGTTCTGTGGTTTTAGTACACTTTTTATTCTTTCTTCTGAATATTTAGTTTGGTCATGAGATGGGTAAGAACCAAATGAATTTAGTGGCACAAACGTGAAGCTTGGCGCAGTGTGTGTGGTGTATTTTAATATATGTGACCGTGAATAAGATTTGATTAATTTCATATCTTGCAATTGCAAGATGGTCACAAAAAGGTAGTATTTGCATTTTGAGGATTGTATACTACAATACTAAGATGGCACTTAGATACCATCCCAGTCATGTGAGTTGATGTGAGAGACAGACAGTGGAAGGTCAAGCCAATAATATTCTCCAGTCCTGTTTGAGATTAGATTCCAGGCATTCTGTAGGAAGCTCCCACAATGTGATCAATCTCTCAGACTTGCGCGCGCACACACACACACACACACACACACACACACACACACACACACACACACGTACACACACGGTTTCCATGGTGTTGTTCTGGACTTTCTGAATTGTTCTGTTTTAGTGTGTTGCTGTGTTTTCTAGGGTGTTATGCCGTTCTTAGGGTGTTTTAAGGGTTTTAGCATATTACTATGTGGTTGCTAGGGTGTTATAGGTTGTTTCCATGGTGTTGTTCTGAACTTCCAAAGGCGTTTTATGTGCTCTTTATACATTGCTTTGTAGTTGCTATGGTGTTCTATGTGGTTGCAGCTCCTAGAGTGTTTTAAGTGTTTTTAGTATATTTCTATGTCATTGCTCGGGTGTTTCCATGTTCTGTTTTAGTACATTGCTTCGTGGCTGCTAGGTTGTTCTATTATGGTTGTCAGGGTGTTCTGCGGCTCCTAGGGTGTTTTAAGCTTATTTCTATGTGGTTGCTAGGGATTTATAGGTGGTTTCCATGGTGTTGTTCTTTACTTCCTAAGGTGTTCTGTTTTAGTACATTGCTCTGTGGTCGCTAGGGTGTTGTTATGGTGTTCCACATGGTTTTCAAGGCTTCTAAGATGTTCTCTATTTTTTTGTTTTGTTGTTCTTAAAGCACGCTGTACATTAAACCACACACGTTTTAGAGGTTTGACTAGTATGAACACTAAGTATGATCAGATAAGTATGCTTGACTTAGCAACCACCACTAAATATCAGCAATCGTTTTGAGTTTGTGTTGAACAGAAGGTGTAAATGAGCTGAGGAGCTGGAGGTGAGAGTCAAACCCAACACTGACATCTAGTGTCTCTGGTCTAATCAGCACCGCTAATAAATCCACTCCTTATCAAATCTCACAGATGCTCTTTGATGGAGGGATCCAGTGACACTTTTCACTTGGACCAGTAAGAATCCATCTAGCAACCTTCTAAACCTCCTTAGCAACCACATAGTAACATCCTGGCAACCATCCACAACACACGCCATGTTCCCAGTGGAAAAGAGACTGATAATCATCTCTGTAAATTCCAGCTCCACTCAAGAGGTGCAGAAAGGAGCGACACACCAAAAAAAACCAGCCAGAAACTGTGAGGAAAACACACACATGTTTTGTTATCATGTTTTATGGGGACATTCCATAGGTGTAATGGTTTTTGTACTGTCCAAACTGTACATTCTGTCCCCCTACACTACCCCTACCCCTAAACCTACCCATCAGAGAAAATGTTCTGCTATTTTAGATTTTCAAAAAAGATAATTTTGTGTGATTTATAAGCTTGTTTCCTCATGGGGACCAAAAAAATGTTCCCACAAGATCAAAATTTACTAGTGTTACTATACCTGTGGGGACATTTGGTCCCCATAACGCAGGGAATTCCCCCACCCACACACCCACACACACACACACACACACACACACACACATGCCTCATGTATGGCTGTCAAGCCGGGGCAGATCGCAGGTATGTGAAGGGTCTTCAGGAGGATGATGGTTAGAGAGACGGGATGGGTGCAGAGAGGACAGATCTGACATGCGTGAGTTATTGCGACAGAATGGACGCATTACTGCTTCATTAACATAAAATGGGGGCACAGACAGACACATGCGACAACATTCACGAGCTCTAGACGAGGGCTGAAATCTTGACTCTTTTGTGGATTTGTTGAAAAAAGCCACAATGCTAGATTTACATTGTTTGATGCGTTTAACACATTTAAAAATACGGCATGTTTTTGTGGTGTGGTTGCAGCGCAGGCAGTGATTGACACGGCATGTATCCTTAGACATACCAGTTTTACCAATAAAAAAATAATATAAAATACATATAAAAAAACATTTTTTTAAATATATATATATAATGTAAAAAAGTAAAATAAGTAAATACTTAAATACTCGGCTTAACTAGAAAAAAAAAATCTATATTCATAATAAAAATGCCCATGGATTTTCCCCCTTTTATTAAATTTGACTTTAAAAATGACTTTTAAAAATCGGGCTACTTTGTATATCCAACTTTTCCAGGACTGTGGGAATCCTGGTTAATCAAAGACAAAAAGGAGTGAATTAAAATAAGAAATAACTTGAGATTTGAAAGGGCTTTCATTTCTCTTTTCCCTGGTTATTTTTATGCGTGTAGAGCTCAGAAATGTCCTCTTGCCCTGTTGCATCATCTCCATTTTTTCCTGTTGATAATCACTGTCGTTTCTTTTTACAGCATAAGGTGACTTTTCACATTTCCAGGCTGCGTTTCCATAGATGGTTCCTAGACATCCAAGAGCAGGCCAAAGACAACTGGGCAAAATAAAAACCTGCCACTATCCCGAATGAGGAACCAAGGCTGCGGCGGGCGATTTATTCCGCTCAACTAATGTCTAATGTCTGTCTGGGCAGATGAGAAAGAACTTAGGACTTCCTTTTTTTAGCATGTGCTTGTGCACAGAGCAGCGGCCGTGGTTTGGTTGGGTTTGGTGTGGGTACGATCAGCTGCCGTGGGGAAAGGAGGGCCGAGTCGTGTGCCCATGGAGGAGAGATCCATATAGGAGCGGCAAAGTGTTTGTCTAGCCATGAGTCACTCTTTCTGTTTATCTACAGGCCGCCTCGCAGCCATCGCTACGACTCCTGCCACCATGGAAACTGTCCGGACACCACGGCAACCGTCTGTTCCCCCCATGCGGGTCGCCACACTCCACTCGAGGAATTCCGTAATAGTGGCTACGGAAAGACACCTTCCCATGGTTTGCCTCTGGATGTCGTCGCCTGAAATGATGACGACATGTTCCACATCACCAGCTGACCGTACAGGAACAGGTGCAAACTGAATTATTGTCCATCCAGTCGTCTGTCTATCCATCTTTACTTCCATCCATCCCACCTGTCTGTTTATCCTTCTGTCTATCCATCCATCCATTCATCTCATCTGTCTGTTTATCCATCTGTCTATCCATCCATCTATCCATCCATCCATTCAATCTGTCTGTTTATCCATCCATCCATCCCATCTGTCTATCCATCCATCCATCCATCCATCCATTCAATCTGTCTATCCATCCATCCATCCATCCATCCATCCATCCATCCATCCATCCATCCATCCCATCTGTCTATGTATCCATACATCCATTCATCCCATCTATCTATCTATCCATCCATCCATCCATTCAATCTGTCTTTCCATCCATCCATCCATCCATCCATCCATCCATCCATCCATCCATCCATCCATCCCATCTGTCTATGTATCCATACATCCATTCATCCCATCTATCTATCTATCCATCCATCCATCCATCCATCCAATCTGTCTGTTTATCCATCCATCCATCCATCCATCCATCCATCCATCCATCCCATCTGTCTGTTTATCCTTCCATCCATCCATTCTTCCATCCACCCGGCTGTTTGTTCAGCCATCCATCCATCCATCCATCCATCCCATCTGTCTGTTTATCCTTCCATCCATCCATTCTTCCATCCACCCATTCTTCCATCCACCCGGCTGTCTGTTATCCATCCATCCATCCATCCATCCATCCAATCTGTCTGTTATCCATCCATCCATCCATCCATCCATCCATCCATCCAATCTGTCTGTTATCCATCCATCCATCCATCCATCCATCCAATCTGTCTGTTATCCATCCATTCTTCTATCCAGTCTGTCTGTTATCCATCCATTCATCCATTCTTCCATCCACCCGCCTGTTTGTTCATCCATCCATCCATCCATCCATCCATCCATCCACCTGTCTGTCAGTTAATTCATCCATCCATCAATCTATCCACCCGTCTGTCTGTTCATCCACCCATCCATCCAGCCATCCGTCCGTAAATTACCATAATGCAAAAAGCTTGATGAGATAACTATAAATTAAATGATTGATTGATTGATTCTAAAATTGGATTACAGTAATTTTAATAATAAGCATTAATAATGAGAAAGGGGAGGTCCTTAATCACCTTGAAGAAAATCATGATGTAAAAAAAGGCTTTATTGTCTTTATCCAAAATGTAATTTTGTTTTATTATTATTTTCGTTTCAGAGTTAAATGTGACCTGGACGTGTTCTTGACAGGTTGCGTGACAGTCACTCATCAGCTCATTATGACACACACCACGCATGTAGAATCTCTCCAGCAGACTGGTAATGACTCATGTCTCTCTGTCACATCAGCGCTGCTTCATTCGGTTTAGATGATGAAGCTTCAATGTCGAGATCCTTGACACCCCCGGAGCAAAGAGACAGTAGAATGATTGAACTTCCCACAATCCCACACATGTACGGAGTTATGAACCTTCTTATTCGCTTAATCCACATATTTGTCTTCAGAGTGGATCTAACATATGTGGTAACTATTAAATAATGTCAAATGATTCAGTGGGTCATGCACAATATATCACCGTGCGGTTGATGGGGACACTTTTTCTCAGTCATCTCAATGGCAAAAAGTGTCCCAATCAACCCGAATTCAGCCTAAAATATTAATATATATAGATATAATTTAGCTCACTTTCTCAAAATGAAAATTGTTCATATTTCATAGCTCACATTACGAAAGTAAACTGGGTTTCATGTCATTTCATGTTGACTTCAAAGTTGATTGATTTGCATATGGGGTCGTTTATGTGTAAGCTGTTATTGCTTTCACAACGAAGCTTGGGTGGCTGTCGTCAACTCTGTTTTGTTTTGGAGAGACAACTGAAGTCATATTTCAGATGCTGTCAAGCCAATAACCGTGTGTACTCGATGAGACGTCGATAACATCGGCTGAGAGTTCCAGATCATCTCTCTCCGCCGCATAAATCTATTTGCAGTGGTTTGCGAGGACTATCTTGTTATATCCTGGAGCCGTTCTCATAAGAAACAGCTCCATCGTGCCAGTGTGCACAGCAGCGAGGGTCCAAGAAAAGCTTGGAGGGCTAGTTCAGATAGCCGCAAGTCTAAATGCAGCCACGCTAACCACGAGGCTCGTAGCCCGACCGTGGCCGCCAAGAACATCGAACACCTTTGGGTGATGGCCGACCGCGGGAGGCGAAGACGTCTGGGAATCCACAGTACATCTGCGAGCTGATCTGACCACACAATACCATCCGGACGACTCTGCAGGAAGCGTATGGATCGCACATAAGTACACGTTATTGGACGTATGCAAGGCCAGTTGCACAATGGATCTATGACTGGGCTGCTTTTCAATTTCAACAAGGTCTCAGTTGGTATTAACCAGAAGGAAATATTATATTATTAATGGCTTTCTTGCCAAGAACGAGGGGGCACAGATGAAGCATTGCTGTATATGTGAAGCCTGTAAAGATGCTTGTTGTGGAAAAACTTCGAGACACCTCCGTTGACAGGAACAGAAGCCTCCTGACGTGCTTCCATCTCAATGGATCAGTTATACCTCACACGAGAAACCATAATTTGTGGCTTTTCCCCTTCATTTTCACTTCTGCATACACTCACCACGTTACAAAATGCATTTGGCTCATAAAACTCTATCTTTCCATGGCTCAGTGTGACTTTGTAAACGGTTTTTGGTGGACAATTTTGCAAGCCCTTGGTGTAATTAATTTCCACCGATTTATTAGGATGATTGGCATGGCTTCTTTGTTCCTAAAAAAAAACGATTACCAAAAGAGTTCTCTGTTGCATAATACTAGGTTAGTTGAGCCTTAAAACCACCTAATTCCTGATTTTAAAGCGCCCAAATTATGCTTTTCCAGGAATTCCGTTTCATTTAGTGTGTAATATAGCTGTTTGTGAATGTAAAAGATCTGCAAAGTGCCAGCACAAACCCTCTTTTGGTGTTAAACTACTGTCAGGATTTACTAAAGACATGCAGTGAAAAATCTTTAGGGGAGACTGACCAATCAGAGCAAAGTCGGCTCTCGGAAAGACGGGGTTTACAATCGTTTTGAATCATTTCAAATGCTGTGAGAAAAGCGGTGATGTATATTATGAGAATATTAAAGTGTTTTTTGGCCTTGGATGCAGGTAAACCTGTTGTAGAAGATGCAAAACAAAATTAGGAGCTTTTAAAGCAACATTACAGGGCACTTTAGACTAACCCTAACAAAATTAACAATGCTAAGCTCATGAGAACTCGTATGATGACAAAGTAAAAATTAGTTTCGGGGAAAAGGTATTTGCACACATCATTCAGACTTTGTATATATTTTTTTATAAATCATTTGCATTGCACAAGTATTTCTCCATTTATTGTGTGATCAAGAAGACTTTCCGTAGTGAATGTTTGGAATATCTGTGGTGGAATTCCTGTAGGAACAGGACAAAAACAAATGCTTTCAGTCTCCATGTGGCTCACTGGTACCTCCTTTCCACTCACAGAACACATTTTTTTGTTCGTCCGCATGAGGAGCTGCGCAATCCACATGTACGTTTATGTCATGCTGGAAATGTTACATGATGAATCATTGTTTGTTTATTTATTTTATTTTAAAACCTTGAAGAACTGAACTTTCATGGTCATACTGACATTTCCAACTTTAGCAAACAAAGAACAAAACATCTAAAAATGAGCAGAAACGTCAACGCTGTCTTCCAGTTTGTTATTAATGGTGCGAGTGAGGCCTGGAAAAGAACGTCAACCTAAAATAAAGTGTTCACCAATGGATCTGCACTGAATTGATATTGCATCTTGCAAGATTTTTATATGAAATATGTTTTCCAAAACATGTTTTACTCTAAAACTGCTAGGAAGTCGTGTTCTAAATGCAAGGTTAATATGTCATAAAAAGAGCTTTCGGTAAAAATTTGTTTGGGCGCAGTACCATTATTTTCCAATATGCTCATTTTAGACGATTTTTTTCAGGACCATGTAACCTTTTCAAATCATGTCAGTATTTTTGTGTTCGCATAGCAAGTGTCAAAACTTTAACCAAGTTTTGTACCACTCTGGTGAAGTAAAATTTTTAAAAACAAACAAAAACTTGATTTTATTGGTAAAAAAAATGGCCGAACAGCACCAAGGATTAAGCCTGGTTGGTATCAAAGCCCATTTATGCCACTGAATAGAAAATTGTGACTTTTAACCTCGCGATTCTGACTTTTTTTCTTGCAACTGACCGTTTGCAAAGACCCACCCGTTTAGTTACTGTTATGTCCGACAACCATGTGCTCATGTTCTCACGAAGTGAAAAATACATCGAAAGAAGACACTGACAACTCATGAAACATATTTCATATTTAATATATCGTAATGTTTTAAAGAAGTTTAACCAATAAATAGCGTCTAGTGTGTCTTTAATGTGTCGTGACAGATCGCTGTAGCTCCTCGTGAACCGATCATCTCTTCATACTAGTTCATTTATAGCATCAAATAAACATGAATGAACATCAGAAGGAATGTTGTTTCAAGTGCGGAAAGACGTGAGGACACACAATTCATCAAGTTCACCAACGTTAATCTACTAACTCCCCTGACTGCTTTGATCTAAACAAGTTTCCATAGGTTAGTAAAGTACTGATGTACTACATTCACCATGTTGTCATGTGACCTACCAGTTTCAGTTGCGTCGCTTCACTGCCATTCACAAATCCTCTCCCAAGGCCTCATGGGATAGTAAACAGTAAATAGTCCATCATATGCACACTTCAGTAGTAGTACTTTTTGCCATCTCTTTTATGAGTACCGTGAATTCAAACATACTAATTTTGTCACATAGAGTTTTTTCACCTACTATATCGTAGGGAATGAGGTGCAGCCATAGTCTCCAAAAACCAAGGAAGTATGGTGATCCGTATGAACAGGAAACAATAACACTGCGCTTGCCTTTGACTAGAACTGAGCGTTCATGTGGGCCGTCGCTCCTGTCCTCACAGCCTCATGGTTACCACATCGACTTGATCTGTCTTTGTGGTTTTCTTCTTTGCCGTGAGAATATTCGTTTCACATTTCACGTTTCAGATGAGCATCATTCAGTGGTTTCATCAGTCCAGCGCACTTCCTTTAAAAACAGCAAGCAGACTTTGGGAACTCTGTGTTGTGACGCTTAGATTGTGCTGACCCATTGACCGACACTGAGCTGTATGGGCATAAAAGAGGTGCTCCTAAAGGATTTTCCAGAGGCAGACTCAAAAACGCAAACCAAGAAAGTGTCACACGCTGTTGTAAACAGGAAACGCTGGAACTTTACGTGGCCGCATACATCCTGCTGGCTGGTCGATGGCCAGGCGGCTATTCCTGGATGTGACGGACAAACCAGATAGAAACTGGATTAACATATAACTAGGGGTTGGTGGTATGACACAAGTCCTATATTTTATATCATGAGCACAAATGATCAATTATTTTAAAATATTTAATGTTAAACAAAACTGAAAAGCAGGTGCTCAACCAACTACACTGTAAAAAAAAAAAAAAAAAAAAGTTACCCAATTGAAAAGTTACCCACAGTTTAAGTCCCTTTGGGAAACAAAGCTAGGCTTAGAAGAAAGAGACACTTGCGTAAGACGAGTCGAGTGAATGGGGACGAAGAGATTCCCAGACTTGGATCGATCAGGTTAACACCTGCTTTACCTTCTCGGGACTGACCTTTCACTTCTGACCTGATAATCTTCTGGTTTTCTTAATCGTACAAGACGTCTTCCTGGCTGGAAGTGCGACATGGAGGAAGCCCAAATGAGGAAAGCAGCGTTTGGCTTGGAGGTAACGTCGGTAAGTCAGCAAACGTCTTTAATGACGTGTCATGTATGAATTGTGTGAAATGGAGACTTTTCCCAAACATGTCAACACAACAGGCTCTTGGACTTGCAGCATATCAGCAAATTTATTTTGAAATTGAGCTATTTTAGTGTAAACCAAAAAACTAAATCTAAACTAAATTAAAAAACTAGAAAATAAATGTTGAATGATGGCCTTAAGTGGGCTGAAGTGTGAAATAATTTTACATTTATGTGTGCAGAGGGAATTTTCCACTTTTTCTAAAATTAAACTATTTCTAAAAATAATATTTCATCACATAAATTATAAAATATATTAAATAATAATAGCATATACATTATAAATAATTATAAAAAAATAGTATTCTGGCTGACAGTATAGTTTATAAGTTTTATAAATATATTAATATTATTTTAAATAATTGTTTATTTAATCGTTTATTTAATTGATTTATTTAATCGGGCAGACACTGTAATTTTGACCAGGCTGTAATACAAAGATATTATTATATTGTATATATTACTAAATAAATTACAGCGACAGGTTTTATTTTACTGTGCAAACAAAATGCATAGAAAAACAAAAATCTCAGGAAAAGGCAAACATTGACTACAACATCACCAGTAATATTTTGTTGGTTCTCACTTGTTTTTGAATGCATTCATAATATCTTTGTATTACAGCCTGGTCAAAAATTACAATGTCTGCCCGATTTTTGGCTTCTATTGTTTATGTATTCGCATATTTGGATGACAGTTTTGATGAAACGCATTGTAGCTTTTTGTCCGTTGTGGATTGGTTGCTTTCGCTGCACCAACATTAGCGTTCAGGTCATCACCTGCTTTGCCCTCTTGGGATTGACCTTTCACTTTTGACCTGATAATCTTTGGGTTTGTCTTCCTGGAACTTAATCATCTGCCATGAAATGGTGGGAAAAGAAGAGTTTTAATTGGATGCCAAGCATCTCCAGTAATCCATTCCCAGTCCTTTTGAAGAGCAGGAACACAAGCCTTTATCAGATGCTCTGGTCATTCCACAGATTACACCCTGCTGTTGTTTTCAGGACGTTCCTAAAAAGGGAAGGAGTGGATTTGGGCTTCGAGCCACCGGTTTCGGGGGCCGTGGCCTGAGATGGTCGATGTGTTTGGGAAGAGGGTATCAGGAAGGCTTAAGCTCAAACATACAACCAAAACCAGAGCATTCCAATGGTCACTACTGCTTCCCCTGCCCACCAGAGCAGAAAATAGGGCGAGTGACCTCTCCAGGAAGGCTGTGTGTCTTGGACAATACCAGAATCCCTTTGTGGTTTCAATAAAGTAGACATTTTTCAATATTTATATGTTGTGCAGAACATCTGATGGTTGAAATTAATTAATCAGGAAAATGTTCTGTTCTGGAAGTGACGTGGAGGAACCGCAAACTAGGCGAGCGGCGTTTGGCTTGGAGGGAGCGTCGGTAAAGACGCAAATATCTTTAACGACGTGTCATGTATGAATTGTGTGAAATAGAGACCCTTCCCAAAAACGTCAACAAAACAGGCTCTCGGACTTGCAGTGAACCAGCGTTGGGGCCACACATTTCTACATTTGGATGACAGTTTTGATGGAACATATCGTAGCTTTTTGTCCGTTGTGGATTGGTTGCTTTCTCTACACCAACATAAACTGCTCTTATGGTGGCGTTTAGTTTGAGGTTTCTGTGCTTTATTTGCACCAATATTTAAAAGCAATAGCGTTTTGGCTCGTGCAACACTAAAAATAAGGTTCTTTATTGGAATCTGTTGTTCCGTTAAGAACCTTTAAAATCCAAAAAGTGATTCTTTATAGTGGAAAAAAGATTCTTTAGATTTTTAAAATGTTCTTCACATTTTCAGCTTGAAATATCTTTTTTCTCTATTGGGAAAAGGGGGGAATCCCTATTCAAGAGAAACTGGTTCTCAAACTAGAACAAATATAGGGCAGGGTTTGATTTCGTCTGTGGGGAATTGATTGGGGTTGTGCTTTGTTATTGGTCGATCTCATGTGAGTGACAGGTTGCCCCAAAGATTATGAATTAAATGTGCACAGACAAATAATTTATAATAAATACTTCAATAAAAAAATAAGAATTGACCCTTCGCAAATAGCTTGATTGACAGGCGATCTGATCAATCGTAACCCCGAATCCGCCATTTTGTCCGTCAGAGCAGTCAGGGGAGTTAGTAGATTAACGTTGGTGAACTTGAACTTGAAAAATTGTGTGTCCTCACATCTTTCCGCACTTGAAACAACATTCCTTCTGATGTTCATTCATGTTTATTTGATGCTATAAATGAACTAGTGTGAAGAGATGATCGGTTCACGAGGAGCTACAGCGATCTATCACGACACATTAAAGATACACTAGACGCTATTTATTGATTAAACTTCTTTAAAAAATGACAATATTTTAAGTATGAAACTGTTTTATATGTTGTCAGTGTCCTCTTTGCTCCGCGATGTATTTTTCACTTCGTAAGAACATGATGTGTGGCGTGAGAGTGTATGGCTTGTCGGACATTGCAACAGTAACTAAAAGGGTTGAAGGGTCATGTTTGATTTCATTCACTGAAAGGTTCTTTGGGTAACCAAAAATGATTTTACAAAATGATAAGTGAACCTCGTTCCCTTTCAGTCGGTCACGTTCGATGTATGTCTGAACTGAACCGACGAATTGGGATATCGCATGAGAGCCCTATCATCTTTGAGTGTAAACTAAACAAGCCAATGAAGATTGGCGTGCAAGCTTTGCGTGCCGCTCTCCGCCCCCGCGAGTGGGTATAAATACGGAAGCGGCAGCGCTCGCACTTTGTCTTTCGCTTCAGAGCCGTGCAATGTGTGCTGTATCGTCTGAAGAGTGTGAAGTGAACGGAGAGCAAAAAGAACGAGAGTTCCTGTGCTGGTGTGATCCTCGCGGTCCTAAAGACCGAGCCCGATCCAGAATTGACGGCCATACTTGCCCAGGCCGCCGGGAGTATTGGACTCGAGTGGAACCCTCCACCATGTCCGGAACCCTCCCGCAGCGCCATCTCTGGCTCAACCTGGCAGACATGAGGGAGGCCGATAAATATCGGTTCCAGGACTCCCCTGTGTCCCAGGTTGGGCAATTCGGCGACGCGGTTGAGAGCCGCACAGAAGCAGCCGCACAGAAGCAGACGGAGGCCCTGAAGCATGTCCTGCACCGGCGTGCAGCTGCTGCCTCCACTGTCTGCTCGTCGCCGAGGGCGCCCGCCTGTGTCGTCCAGCAGACCGCAGGGAGCTGGTCGCAAATGTGACGCCCAGCCTGCTCAGCCCGCAGCCAAGCCAGGTGGCAAACGCACCAGAAGCGGCCCTGAGATGGGCAACCCCGAGGAAGTTGGAGCTGCTTCTCGGGAGACGGTGAAGGCACCGCTCCCTCCCTCCCTGGAGGAGGGCCGGGTGGAGAATCCTTTGTTTCCTTTCTGTTCCGCTACTGGCTCCCCGGAGTCCAGCGGTACCCACATTCTAAATGAAAGAGCAGTTTCCACTTCCTCTGGGTCCCAAGAGTGCGCGTCTGGGGGTGTGTCACGCTATGCCTGGCCACCCTCAGCCCCTCTCATTTCACCAGCAGAGGGCAGTGTGCTGGTCGAGGCAGCCCCCGTACTGTCTTCCACGCACACTGTCACTCTGCGGAGCCAAACCTCACTTCGGGCTGCACTGCCGTCCAAGTCAGGTTCCCTGGCTCCGCCTCGCTGGTCCCCCGCGGGTACGTCTGTTGTGCCGTTGGTCCCGCTAGTGCGGAGTCTGAGAGCCTGGCTAGCGCTTCCCAGCCCGTCCCGCTGGCTCATCCGCACGATCAGACTCGGCTATGTGATTCAGTTTGCCCGCCGTCCCCCGGTGTTCAGGGGCATCCTTTTCACTTGCGTGGATGCGAATGATGCTCCTGTGCTTCGGGCGGAGATTGCAGTCCTACTGGCGAAGGACGCAATAGAGCCGGTCCCTCCAGCCGATATGAGGGCAGGGTTTTACAGCCCTTACTTCATTGTACCCAAGAAAGACGGTGGGTTACAGCCATTCTTGGACCTGCGAGTCTTGAATCGGTCCCTTCACAGGCTGCCGTTCAAGATGTTCTACCCAGTCGGTGATAGACACCATCACTTCCGCTAGAGCTCCTTCTATGAGGCACCTCTATGCGTTGAAGTGGAACCTCTTCGTTGAATGGTGTTCTTCTCACCAGGAGAACCCCCGATCTTGCTCGATCAGGTCAGTGCTTTCCTTCCTGCAAGAGGACCTTGAGCGAAGGCTGTCTCCCTCCGCCCTCAAAGTGTATGTTGCCGCTATCGCCGCACATCACGATGCAGTTGAAGGTAAGTCTCTGGGAAGGCATGACCTGATCGTCAAGTTCCTGAGGGGGGCGAGGAGACTGAATCCACCTCGCCCACTCTCTATACCCTCTTGGGACTTGTCCTTGGTGCTTACAGCTCTCCAGGGACCTCCCTTTGAGCCTTTGCAGTCAGCCGAGTTAAAAATTCTGTCACTTAAAACAGTTCTCCTGACTGCACTGGCCTCCATCAAGAGGCTAGGGGATCTGCACGCTTTTTCGGTCGACGAATCGTGCCTAGAATTCGGATATGTGCACAAGGTTCCTACCACTCCCTTTAGAGATCAGGTAGTGAACCTGCAAGCGCTGCCCTCGGAGGAGGCAGACCCAGCCCTGGCTTTGCTCTGTCCCGTCCACGCTCCGAGTCTGTACGTGGACAGAACTCAAAGCTTCAGGACCTCAGACCAGCTCTTCGTCTGTTACGGAGGCCAGCAGAAGGGAACGGCTGTCTCCAAGCAGAGGATGGCCCACTGGCTAGTGGATGCCATCGCCTTGGCTTATCAGTCCCAAGGCGTGCCTTGCCCGCTCGGATTGAGGGCTCACTCCACTAGAGGAGTAGCTTCTTCCTGGGCGCTGGCTCACGGCGCCTCGCTGACAGATATATGTAGAGCTGCGGGCTGGGCGACACCCAACACGTTCGCTAGATTCTATAGCCTTCGTGTAGAATCGGTATCTTCCCGTGTACTGGCCGGTAGCGCGAAGAACCCTTTCTAGTGTCCGCTTGCATACCCCACTCCCGCCCGCTGGGCTGGATACGTGCGTTTATTTGCTCCTGTTTGCTCCTTGCTTCCCCAGTTGGCGAACCCTGTTGAGTCCTCCGCCACCCCTTGCGGCTTCGGACATTGCGGAGTGTCCGTTGCTAGGCATAAGCACGCATACTGCCTCTGCTAAGCTGGGTTCCGTATGTTGTGACCCCTACGGCGGTCCCATATGTGTAATGTCCACGGTAGCCTTCCTATGTAAGCCCATGTCTTTCCCTCAGCAGAGCTCGCTCTTCTGTCCCTGCTAGATGTGTCTCCCCCCTACCTAGGCCGGAGCCATCCCAGGGACTTCATATGTGCACTGCCCTCGGCCAGTCCATATGTACATTCCCACGTAATTTTCCTCCTTTCGGGTAGGTTGTGGTCTCCGCAGTGTCCCCAGTGGGCACGCTTTCCCAGTGTTATCCAAGTCTTACTGAGTGGGTCATGCGGAACAGTAGTAGACTTCCCTGGCGTAAGACCGGTCCCTTCTCCGTCCCTAGTGCGCGCCGAGATGCTGCGACTTACGTTGGGCACTGGAAGGGGTCAGTAACTGTGGTGTTTTATTAGGGATCCCAATTCGTCAGTTCAGTTCCGACGTACGTCGAACGTGACCGACTGAAAGGGAACATTTTGGTTACGTATGTAACCCTCGTTTCCTGAAGGAGGAAACGGAGACGTATGTCCCGTCGCCACAGTTCCTGTACCCCGCTGAGCACGGAGCACTGCTCGTCTCCTCAGCGAAAAACAAAGTGCGAGTGCTGCTGCTTCCGTATTTATACCCGCTCGCGGGGGCGGAGTGCGGCACGCAAAGCTCGCACGCCAATCTTCATTGGCTCGTTTAGTTTACACTCAAAGATGATAGGGCTCTCATGCGATATCCCAATTCGTCAGTTCAGTTCCGACATACGTCTCCATTCCCTCCTTCAGAGAACGAGGGTTACATACGTAACCGAGACGTTGCTTCATCTTGAAATATCGCTAACAATATAAAAGTAATTCTTACATTTGCATTATAAAAACCAGTAAGAATTTCACAGCAAAAAGACCACGAGCTGAAGGTAGACATTTGTACAGTTTTTACTTTCTGAAAAAGTACGAACTAACGATCTGACAACAGAACGCATGCAGCAGATTGTGCGCAATATGTTTTTCAGCAAAGTTTTAGAGGTCTTAGATAATGCCCATCAAATATGATGAAGTACACTCTAAAAAAATGCTGGGTTAAAAACAACCTAAGTTGGATTTAAAATGCACAAACCCAGTAATTGGGTTGTTTTAACCCATTGATTGGGTTAAATGTTTGCCCAACCTGCTGGGTAGTTTTATTTAACCCAACTATTGAGTTGTTTCTACTTTAAATTAAATTGCTTATTAATAAATGTTAATCTTTTTGATTTATTATTGTTGCCTCTAGTAATTGTGTCTGATTTTTAATTTCCAACATATTTGGGCCCATTTTAAGCCAGACATACAGTACCTGTTATAGTTGGGTTAAATAAAACTGGCCAGCAAACATTTAACCCAACTGCTGGGTTAAAACAACCCAGTTTGTCCATTTTCGACCCAACTAGGGGTTGTTTTTAACCCAGCATTTTTTTAGAGTGCAGCTTTATAGGGTTAAAGGAGGTCAGGCTGATTTTTAGAACCTGGTTCTAATGACCAGCTAAAACCAGCTACCATGTTCCAAAACAGCAATTTTGGAATGTTCCTCATTGTCTTTTCAGATTCTTAAATGCAAGGAATTGCCGCTCGAGGCCATCTTTACAGTGTTTACCAACTAATCATTAACTATTGCAGTCATGGAAAGCACATCGCTGCATTGAGAAACTTTTTAATTGTTTTCCTCCATGTTGAACTTGAGGGCAACCTACGATTTGCGGAAAAAATGGGAAGCACTCTTTTTTTGTGGGATTACCCATTCTGGTTGTTCAGTCTTCCAGAATGGAGACCTCACGGAGGGGAAACTGAAGCAAATGAAAACCAGAAAACAGAAAAATAAACATGCACGCGGAGTTAAAACTGGAGCGCTTTCTTGGACAAACAATCTCTGGTGTTTGTTTGGCTTTTGCGTCTCATTCCAAGACGCTAATTTGTTTTGTCTGTAGTTGTGCCTGCTTGTTTGTCTGAGGTAAATTCTCTAGCTCCTGGGTTTTCAGATTGTCAGAAGCCACAAGTGCGCTTGCAAAGTCTACTTCAAGATGAAACATTCCTACTTCACCGCATTTGATTATCTAGCAAGTTCAACCTATACAAACCGCACACATCGCACTTCCCTTATACGTGCATTTGAGCATATTTTTTAAAAAGAGTACTTATACAGAAATTATGTATTTTAAAACAATATACTTATATCCAAACTGAATGTCATTTATTTACAAATAAATTAAAATATTTAAATGGATATTAAATACATTTAGTTGACCCACTTAATTATGATTTCATTATATGTAATTTCATGTTTACTTCTTTTGTCTTTAAAATATGGTTAAAGTTGCTGCTGAATGTACTGACAAGCATTTGTGTTAAACTAAAATACACTTTAATGTCATTTCTAATTAAACCTTTGTCATTTATTTCAATATATTTGTGATTAGGCACGTGTAATGAAGTTGCAATATAGTACATTAAAGTATATTAACGCTGTAGTTGAAATGTTAGTCAACACATTAATATAAAAGATTATTAAAATGTACTTTAAAGTAAAACTTTTAAAATTACGTTACAAAGTGCACTTTTTTAGTGTACTTAAGTGATAAAAATGTATCCTAAGTGCCTTTTAGTTTAAAAAAAAAAACTTCAATACAAAGATTCAATACAATTAAGTGCACCTCATTTTCACAAGGGTTAGCAACAGGATTTGACATGAACTTTTTTTGCTAGTGGTTCTAGCCACAAAATATTAACAGTTTTTAAATCTACAATGATGAAATGTTTGACTGGAAAAAGTCACTAAAAAGTGATTATTCGAGTAATCAACCGATTTATTTTGATTGATTAATCGAGTAATCGGATAAATGAGTGGACAATAGCCTTTAAATGACTTAAAATACATATATAATAACAATAATAATTGTTAGATTTTATTAAAATACATAATATAAAATACAAAATATCAATTTATGCACTTTACTTATTCTAACAATACCTGCAGAGGGCGCCAACTGCCTGGCGATTATTGTTGTTAAACTTTATAGCGTGATCAAAACATTTAATTCAAACGTACACTTAATCTTCGATATTTGGCCACTTCTTTACAAAAGAAATGCTAATTTCTTGAACATGGACATCAAAACATGTTTTATTTTGAAATCCCGATGAACAATAATTTGCATATTTAGAAATATTTCTCCTGAGTTGACGTAGGTTTGTAAATCATTTATTAAAAAATCTGGTATAATGGCACACATTGCGTTTGCAGATGAATCTTATAAGCAACCCAAACTCACAGCATAGGCAGAGATGGAGTATATTAACTGAGCTGACTAGAAGCATGTAAATGATAACCGTGCAACACTTCGTTATGAAACGCAAAGCGCGTCAGACTGTGTCCATTCCCAAATGCGTGTTATTGGAAACCCAAACAGCACATGCAGAGAGAGCAGGGCTGGGTAGGTTACTTTTAAAATGTATTTCACTACAGATTATAAAATACATGCTTTAAAACTGTAATTTGTAATGCATTTCTTTACATTACTCAAGTTTAGTAACTTAATCTAAATACTTTAGAATACTTTGGAATACTAATAAGTGTGGAATAAACACAAAAAAGGTCATTGCAAGTTTTTATCTCACAATTCTGACTTTTTCCCTCGAATTGCGTGATATAAAGTTGCAATTGTGAGTTATAAAGTCAGAATTATGAGATATAAACTCACAATATTGAGAAAAGTCAGAATTATGAGAAATAAACTCGCAATATTGACAAAAGTCAAAAATATGAGATATAAACTCACAATATTGAGAAAAGTCAGAATTATGATAAATATGAGACATAAACTCACATACTAAATTCACAATTGCAAGAAAAAAAGTCAGTATTGCAAGTTCATATCTCTTAATTCTGTTTAAATCTCCTAATTTAAGTTTAAACCTCGCAATTCTGAGAAAAAGAAGTCAGAATTGTGAAATTCAAATTCACAATTGTGAGGGGAAAAACTAATTGTGAGAAAAAGTTGACCTTTTTTACAATTATAAAATGACTCACAAAACATGAAACTTAACTCTGCTTTTTCAGACTGTCAGAGTCAGAGAATCACCAATTGCTGTTTAAATGACATTAACACTCAAAGTAATCACTTTGGTAATCTAAAACACTTTTCAGATGTAACTGTAATCTGATTACCACCCATTTAAAATGTAACTGTAATGGAATACAGTTACTCAAATTTAGTATTTTAAATACGTAACTAAGTTACTTGTATTTCATTACGCCCCAACCCTGAGAGAGAGTTCATGTGAAGCTGCAAACACATAACCAGTATGCATGTAAACTAAAGTGTCGTGCTTTTCTCTGAAATGTCAATGTCGAGCCCTGGTTGGCAAACAGGATAAACACTGAATACTAATTTATAGGGTTCGTTGCACTACATTTATGTTGATCTAAGCTTTAACAGTGCTTTGTTTGCATATGTTTGCCAACTACATCAACATTATAGCCGCATTTATTCTTGTCAGCCATCAAACTGTAATTGATTTGCTATGAACCTGTAAAACTTCAAATTTCCCCATGCAGGCCACAGTGCAAATGTCTGTACATGAGCCAGGCGTACAGTGTGAAGTGGGTTAAAGAAATCCTATAAATCAAGTTTATGAAACTCACTTGGATACGCTTGTAGACAAAATGCTATCATAGAGCTGAAACCCCGGGCCTGGGGTTACATCTGCAGTGCCATAGGGCTCAGTGACGGATATAATAATGCACTATTAACCTTCCCAGAGTAAATAAACATGGTTTCACAAACGCAAAAAACCACACACTCACTGTGTTGGATCACGTATCGGTGATTTGGAAGCACAAAGTAACTACTTTAAACCCGTTCACGACAGATGCGGAGACTAGCCGATGGAAATACGATCAACAAACTCGAGTTTCAAGAGCCGAAACGTTCATAAAACTGGACAGCTCATTGTCTATCAGGTTGTCCATCAAAACATAAATAGCCGCAGGCTTCCAGAAGTTACAAGGTTTTTTTGGAGTGGTGAGGCCTGTAAAGAGCCAGAGAGTTTCGGGAACAGTACAAGAGACTGGGAAAACATAAACAGACAAATCTAAGATCAGTGGTTTGGGTTGGATATTCCTCTCATGCCACTGAGTGTTGGGATTCTTTGCAGATGCATTATCAGCTTCCAATGGTCACAAGTAACAACGAGGACATTGAAAACAAGGGTTGCTGTAGACTACATTTTTTTTTTTTTTTTAAATGAAACAGCTTGTAAACATACTTAAATGGGACCTATAATGCTCCTTTCACAAGATGTAATATCAGTCTCTGGTGTCTCCAGAATGTGTCAGCTCAAAATCCCCCACAGATCATTTATTAGAGCTTGTCAAATTTGCCTCTATTTGGGTTTGAGCAAAAACACTGCGTTTTTGTGTGTGTCCCTTTAAATGCAAATGAGCTGCTGCTCCAGAAGAGGGCGGAGCTTTAACAGCTCAACAACAACAAAGCTGGAGAATCTCACGCAGACGGTGTTCATCCTGACATTGTTCAAACCGGAGTCGACACTGATGGAGAGACTCAGGAAGAAGTTCCAACTTTTAGATAAATTGTTAGTGGATAAATTGGTTGGTGGATAAATTGATGTAGTTGCTGTGGAGTTGATCAACTCATCACTAGCATGTGTCGTCATGCTCATCTTTTTTCCTTGAATTGACCCTCGTTTGTGAAGCAGTCCGGCGTAAAATGACGGCATCAACGACACTCGACTACAACAACTCTTCCTCTTCTCTAAAGCAGCCCAACATGGCCACATGGCGCGTTCTCGGGGGCGGGGTTTATGTACATTTAGGAAAGCCCGGAAAGAAGTTTGTTGTAGTCCTTAAAAAGCAATTTCTGTAAAAGAAAATATCTCCCTGTGCAACATCGAGCACCATAACTTTGCAGATGTTGTTTATGATCAAACTGCAACATTACACGCTAACTAAAGTTAAAAAAAAAAACGAAATCATAATCAACCACCCCTTCAATCACTAGAAAAATACTCCAGTAAACCTGAAAGCATTATGCAATCACTGAAGACATGTCTCCTTATGTTGAGCCGTTTTTGCATAGAGTACTTTAAAATTTCCATAGGAAATTTCTTTATAGAAGCACTTTTTTACACAAATGAAAAGAACGTATGGTTTTAAATGATCGTGTAGTACTGTCTATTTTATTTTTAAATACTCCAGTGAATTTAATACTTCAGAAATGACAGACTATAGAACGATCTTCACAAGAACAGTCTTCCGGTTGGAATCAAGCCAATGATGTCTGAAAATGTTTTCTAGTTAGGCACCTCCCTGGGTTTTGGACCAGAGCTTCAGAACACAAGATCTACTGGAGGAGCGTTTCCTTGACAGGGGCCTCCTGGTTCAAACCGCGGACTGTAGAACCCTGCTGGAAAAGTCAACCATGAGGATCCTCAGAAGGGACGCTGGGAGCGGCGGTGGGTGATTATGGCATACAAAGGGTTCTTCATATTTTCCTGCATGATATGGTTTATGGAGGATGAAAGTGGTCCCTCGTCCTTCTCAACGGCTGATGATTACCGTTAAGTATTCATTCAAAAGAAATTCCCAGGGTTTACAAAAAAGATTTTCCCAAGCCATTAAACTCTTCCAGAGTGAAGCAGGAAGAAAATGAATAAATTCATCTAAACAATTCAAAACAATAACCTAAACAAAAAGTCTAAGCGACTCTGCCTTGGCATATTAGACGAAAATCATGTCATTGTTGTTGCATTTGTAAAATTGCTCTTTTAACTGCAGTCTGGCTATGATTTTATGCCCACTATGTAATATGTTATGTTCTGCTTTGTGCACACAGGAATTGTGGGTAATATTTAGCAGCGCTATTCTATGCTGTCACCAATCCCAGACGAAAATGTATTCCATACGGCAGAAATGTTACAATAGGCATAAAAAAACATAACATTGAAACATAAAATACATTTTATATCTTAACATTTTGTCTTTTTAAAATTAGTTGCAGTTGTTGAATTTGTACACATTTTTATGTTCTTTTCTATTTTGAAAATATATATTTTAATTCGCAAGATATTTACAATACACTTTAAACATGTTTTTTAGATTTATTATTATTATTATTATTATTATTATTACGGATTGTTTGGAGGTTGCTCTTTCATTTAAATAATTATATGTTTTTCTTTAAATTCCTGAGAAATAAAAATAGACATGAATGAGTTAATTGTTGGCATATAAAGGCCAATAAATTTAACAATAACAATAAACGCATTGTTCTAAAAATCGTTCTGAATATAAAAAAATAGCAGAGTCAATATAATGTTAACGGCACAGAGAAACGATATTGTTGGAATTACTTTAATTTTTTCAGCTGATGAACGACAAAAACAGCTAATCAGAATCTACTCAGCACGAGAATTTAAAGCGGCAGACGCAAAAGTGTAACGTACACTTACAGCCTAATAAAAAGAATATCATCCGCTAGCGTGAGCTACATATTTAAAACAGGTCATGTGACTACAGTGGTTCAGCCTTAATATTATAAAGCGAGGAGAATACTTTTTGTGCGTAAAAAAAATAAAAAAAATAACGACTTTCCAACAATATCTAGTGATGGAAGATTTCAAAACACTGATTCATGAAGCTTTACGAATCTTTTGATTCGAATCAGTGATTCGGTTCACGTATCAAATTGAAATTTCGACTCACTTATGACATAACAAAGCCTCGTTTACTGAAATCATGTGACTTTGGCACCCCGAACCACTGATTCGAATCAAAAGATTCGTAAAGCTTCATGAAGCAGTGTTTTGAAATCGTCCATCACTAGATATTGTTGGAAAGTTGTTATTTTCTTTATTTTTTTGACGCACAAAAAGTATTCTCGTCGCTTTATAATATTAAGCTTGAACCACTGTACTCACATGACCTGACTTAAATGTGTTTCTGGGCGTTTGAAAGTGTTCATTATCTTGCTGTCAATACTGAATTTCATCAAAAATATCTTCATTTGTGTTCTGAAGATGCTCTCATTTCTGTCTAAGAGTAGACAATTGAGATGTTAAAGAGTGACTTTACTTTCCAACAGGTAAGTGCACCAAACCAAACATTTTTCCCCCTTTACCATTCCTGAACGGAGGTGTAAGAGTTGGACGGTTGACACATGAGGGTCTCATTAATCTCGGAAGAGGCTTTAGGTTGAAATATGCTGATTTTATCTCCGCTTTGACAGAAACGCCACTGACTGTAACACACCTGCTTATGTTCCCTTCAATTTGCTTTTACAAGAGTTTAAGGCTGATGGTATGATGGTAGAAATGTTGACTGTACGTTGACGTCTGTGTCTATCCATTTATTAGTCTCTATTTTTTTTTTTGTTTTTGTTTTTTTTGGCCAAAGTCTAAGACAGAACCGCATTTGTCCCCCAGAATGAATGTGCACAAGAAAATATGTCCAAGACGGTGGGCGAAGGTAAATGCTGACTAGTGTTGAAGCTCATTTTAATCCTGAATACCCGATGTATGCTTGTGCTATGTGTTTTCTGACTGGAGTATTGTTCACCTTCTTCTCCAAATCTTTTTCTTTTCAGAATCCATCTCTGTTGACCTTTCCATACTGCTTCCTTCTTCATAACTGGGGCCGCATCTGAAACAAAAGCAAAATTATGGGTCTGGTTTGGCTGGGTGGGAGAGGAGAGGAGTGACCCTGGCATGTGGTTCTCCTGAGGCCGAGGTGAGGCCGGTCGAGGAGAAAAGAAGAATCTCGATGGATGTGAAGAAAACCTGACCACAGCTAATTTAAATGTGTCATTAACAGGACGGGAAGATCTAAACTGGTGCTGGCAGAGACGCTGGAAAAAAAGCCACATATTCCTGAAGACATCTCTTGTTTTTCCTCTTTTGTTGAGAGATTCAGGGAGTCGTGAAGTGGAGCCCTCCTGCCCCTCGTGTAAGCGCTGTACTTAACACCTCATAAATTTTCCCTGCAAGAGTGCCGAGTAACGGCTTCCTAATGACATTTCCCATAGCCGTTCCGCACCGCCGTTCAAGGGAAACCACGGTAGGACAACACATGTTAATGGACGTGTATATTTTTGTTATCTCCAAATGTCAATGTAAACATGAACGTTTTTTCACCAGGTCAAAAGAAACTTGAGCACAACTGCTATTAGCATATTAGCGTTAGCTCTCGCGGTGACAGGTTCTTGAACCAGAACGAATTTATTCCGACTGGAACTACCAGAGAAACTCAGGTTTCAGTAAACAGAAACCCCGGACGCCAGGGTCAATATGCTGAAACACACATACACCTTTCCAGTCCTCTGTTGTGGCTCGTTTTAGTACAATAGAAAACCATAATTAAATGTGCACCAAATAACATTATATCCGTGTTGCTTGCCAATATGATGGTGGTCTTGGACTTTTATTCTCAATAGGTGAGAGAAATCAATCAATTTATTCCACTCAATCCACAAAGTCAGTTTTCCAAGTCAATGCGATGGCAATCTTGATGGACTTCATCCTGAATGTGTGAGAGAAAACAATTGATTTATTCCGCTAGACACATGAAAAGTCTGATTCCCTTTCAAGAGAACTTGCGCTGCGTCGAGAGTTTGACGCAATGGAAACGCTTCGTGTGAATCCGTCAAACTCTTGAAAGGGAACTAAGGTTACAGTCGTACCCGAGATGTTTGTCTGTTTTGCAGGCCAGTATGATGGTGATCTTGGACTTTATACTTTTTACTTTTATGGTGATCCTGAATATTTGAGAGAAAACAATTGAAATACTCAAGTCGATCATCAAGTATTCAGATTTATATGTTTTTTAGGCCAATATGATGATGATTTTTGACTCTGTACGGAATATGTGAAAATCGAATGATTTCAGTCGATCAAGAAGTAGTCAGTTTTCTGTTTTGCAGCCCAACACAATGGCAATCTTTGACTCTATACTGAATATGTGAGAGGAAACAATCGATTTTAGTCCACAAATAGTCAGTTTTGTCTGTTTTGCAGATCAATACGTTGGTGATCTTAGACTTTATACCGAATAGATGACAGAAAACAATCAATCTATTGTGCTAGATTCACAAAAATTCTGTTTTGCAGGCCAATACGTTGGCGATCTTGGATTTTATACTCAATAGATGAGAGAAAAAAGCTATTTATTCCACTCAATCCACAAAAAGCCATTTTGAAGTCTTTTTAAACCAACCTTCTGACCTTTTTTTAGTCATATCTGTAGCCTAAAGCGTGCCAAGCACCGTGTTTTTGGATTTATTGCAGCTCTTCCTGTGGGGATGGAGGCCGCCGTGGCTTCCGAGTAATCTCAGACTCCATTCAACATCCTTGAGTTGCCTGAACCACTTTTCCCGCCAACCAAAAGCATCGTTTTCTCAGAATCCACAATGGGCTTCAACCAATGAATGATGCCACACACAGTCACGTTAGTCAAAACAGCCTCAAATGCATCGTCTTGGCAAACGACTGAATCTAATTTGAACTATTGAGTCTAATTGAATAAATCCACTCACTTTAAAGCCAAAATGTCATTATATTGGAGGTCCAGCCCTTTAGGCAATGCTTTATTTATGTTTACTTGCAGATTCCTCAACTCAATTAAGTTCAATACCAAGCCATAAATTTAACATGGGCAAATTGCGTCTACTCAAAACCTTTGAATACTCTCTAGTCATCCTTACGTTGTGTGCGTCTGTTTGCTTAAATTAGTCATGGCCAGCATTGGAAAAGCAGTGTGGAAGTGACCAGTGCGCTTCCACCTCTTACCATCGCAGATCTCCACGCCGCTCTGAGGCCAGAGGACTCGCGCCAGGCCCGGCCCGCCGAAAGGTGACGTGTGTGGTCCCGACTGGTCCAAGGTCAGTGGAGGCCCTCGGCCAAAGCCTCTGCGGTGCTCCGAAAGCAGTGACATTTTCTCAGGTTCAGGAATTGTAATTTTGGGATAGCCATGTTAAATACATCAACATTTTTGTGCTGAGTTTATGAAAAGATGAGATGTTAGCCTGCAATTATCCCAGGCCGTGTTTACACCTCGACCTTCCCTGCCCTGAGAAACACTCATTCCCACTGAGAATTTAATCAAATATACAATATTACATTAATAGTCGCTGTTCTACAGATTTTAAGTCTGCAGTTTTGGTTGACGAGAGAAAACAATATATTTGTAATGATTTTGCTGTCCATCTTTGATATTCAAGCTTGATTTTTCTCTTCATGTAAATCAAAATGGCCAAATATTCAGTCGATTATTGTAGAAACGCTGAAAAATATGAGTGTTAGTTTCTGGCTAAAGACTCCCCGCCTTTGGTAGACATAACATGAACCGTCTGCCACGGTGACAGTAACTCGCCTCGTCTCTGAGACAATAAAATCTGCACCCAAACTGATGATGGAAAGAAACCCGATGATCGTTTCTCTCATTTCAGACAGAGTTTCAGCCGGCCGGCCGCATGACCAATCACTGTCCGGGAATTCGAGAAACACCAGAAACCTCTGTGTCGTCTTGAAAGACTCATCCACAGGAAAAAACAAGCACAAGCTGGACTTCTAATTGAGATGGCAGATGGTTTTACTTAATCAGTGGGTCTGGAGCGAATCTACACAACGTTGAATTGATAAAGAATTGTGGTTCAGAAGAATAATAGATCTACTCAATTCAGTGCAAAAAAGTCATTATATTCATCAGTATTTTAGTCTTGTTGTCCAATACAAATATCCTTAAAACAAGATTTATAAATCGGACTAAATATAGTGGCGTTCCACAGACAGATGGAGACATTTGGTAATGATAGTCCTATTTAGTTGCTAAAGCATCATTGCTATTGCTTCTGATTAGAGGTTTAACTTGTCTTTCTGTCTGTCTATCCATCCAACATACTTTCCAATAATACTATTTTCTGTATGTATGCATGCATTTATTTTTTTTATTTAGAATTTTTATGATTTATTTGTTTATTTTTGAGTTTTATTTTGGTATGTTTTATTTCTTGTATTATGTTTTATATATGTATTATTTTTTTTTATTTTTTTTTTTATTTTTAATGGTTTTGTTATTTATTTGATTTGTTTTGTTGGTTTATTTTTGTATTTTTATTATTTATAAATATTTTTTTATTGATTGATTTATGTATTATTTTTTAATGTTTAGGTATGTTTTTGTTTGTTTTAGTGGTTTGTTTTATTTAAAAAAAAATTAAGTTTTATTTATTTATATGTTTTATGTATTTATTTGTTTTGTTTTATTTTTTCATTTATTTTTACTGGTTTGTTTTATTTATTTATTTCATTTATCTTTTAATTTAATGTTTTATTAATTTATTTTATTACCTATTTATTTTTATTTTTACCCACAGATATATAATCCTGACATTAAAAAGAGATGAGATGTGGCCAAGTAAAATTTATTGATAAAACACTTTAAAAACCACATAGTACCAAAGATATAAACATTTAAATTCATGTTCCTAGTTTTGTTTTGCACAATAATAACTTGCTCCACCTCTGCATCTTTACAATCCCTTCGACCACCTGACTCCATTCGTGTACGTAACAGCCACTTCTCATCCTTTTTTTACTCTGAAATAGATCAGATTACAGAAATGAGTTGGGAACGGCATTTCATGTTGACTTAAAGAAAAGACCTGTGTGTTTACACTGGGATGAAGGAATAATCTCATATTTCAGGACTTATTTAGTGTTACAAGCTACAGACTGCATCCAAATCTGTTTTACAAGAAGAAGAAGCTGAAGAAGTGACTCACGCAGCTTGCGACGGGCTCTGGGTGGTCCACCGCTGCGTCTAATCATTGTCACATTGTTCTCGACTGTGCATGACTTACATTTTTGAGACATGGAAAAACTCACGGCTCTGTTGCTTTCACTGCGTCTCTCCCAGGTTGCGCAAGTGAGCAATTCGGTTTTAATCAAATCCTAGATTGATGCGCTCAATTCCATCGCTCCAACGTCACTTATTTTCGTGCTGTGAATGGACACACTGTAGTGCAGAGGTCCCCGAGGTCACATCCTCGATGGGTGCTTTTGTTTCTTGGTGTGGTGGGATGCAGGAATGCGTTTGCACCAAAGCCACGGGAAGTATCGAAGTACCACAGGCCTCCCTGAGCCTCTTTGATGCCGTTAAGCATTAACTAAACTAACTGGCACCAAAAACACGATTGATGAACGACCCAACAAAAGAAAAGAAGTGCGTGCACTAATGCTTATCAGAAATGCTTTGTTTTGGTGAGCCGATTATTCATGGCTGTTAAAAAGGCCTCCGTGATGATCCTGTGACTTACAACAGCAAAGAAAAACAGACAGCAGGAGAAGATGGGTGGATGGGACATTTGGTGACGTACCGTCACGTGTTCAGTTATGACAGCAGTGAAGTCTTTTGCTGAGCTGGACTCGGATACAAAAGAGAGTTATTTTTTATTATTATTATTTTTTTTTACTTATGGTTAAGTAAGGCCTTGATTGCATTGCATACAAATAAATGTCATTTCGTTCAAATTTTTCATATCTGATATTTAGGTAATTTTGCAGGACAATACTTAAAGGTGCACTATGTAGTTTTTCCACCGCTAGGGGGCGCAAAACAACTCAAAACAATAATAAAGGCGTAGATTGATGATGATGGATGGAATCATGGAACTTGTCGTCATGCCGATGGATCTAATAATGTTTATGGATGAGTGTTTTTATCATGACTGTGGTGTGAAGCAGGGCGGGGCCGAGAATCACGGACGCGAGACAGATATCAGTGTCACACGAGAGTCCCGCGGGATATAAAGAAACGAGGACATTTCATTCTACCGAACTACTCATGAGTGCTGAAACTCATACAGGTCAGTTTATTTGACGAATTAAAGCTGTGAGGTAACGCAGCGCTGTTTCACTTGCTCTAACGTCACACTATCATACTAAACTGTGTTTAAGTTGTAATGTTTAGGATTAGTTTGTTGTCTGTATGAGATTTAACAGTAAGATAGATCAACATTACAGTATCATACTGATGATATTTCAACTCTTTGTCGTGTTGAGCAATATAACATTGATTAGTCTTATGTTTCCTACATTTGCTCAACTCGTCCAATAACGTGCAAGAGCGCGTCTCTGTCGAGTCAAAGTTTGTCGCAAATCTCTCGCCATCTCGGAAACGTCACGCCACGCTGATATTGATCCTCGTTTTATTTCTTCCTTTGTCTCAAAGTTTGCTTGCCATGGTCCATAATGTTTGAACGAAACAACAACAGCGCACCGCTAGATGTTACGTGGCTGTCCGTGTCTGTTGCCATGGTTACTGTGCAGTACAAGCGGAAACCTGGGATAGCACATATTATTATGTGAGAGGGACGGGCACTATGTAAAATTGTGATTTTCTCTGAATTTACAAAATGGAAACATTTAGGATAATGTAAGTACACAGCTGAACGAAATATATAACACTGTGCGAGTGTTTTTTGGATATTTTAATATAAAAATTTTACATGTTGTACCTTTTAAAGGATTAGTTCATTTTAAAATAAAAATTAGCTCAAGCTTTTCTCACCCTCACCTTTCTTCTTTCTGATGAACACAGCGTTATATGAATAAATATCCTTACGCGTCTGAGCTTTATAACGGCAGTGATGCGCTACCAAACGAGTATGAGCTGAAAAAAGTGTCTCATAAATGTACCCCACACTGCTCCGGGGGGTTAATAAAGTCTTCAGAAGGGAAGTGATGCGTTTGTGTAAGAAAAATATGAAGGTTGCCGGTTTGATTCCCACACTGGCAGGAATGGATAAAAGCGTCTGCTAAATGATTAAAAATGTAAAAAAAAAAGTTTTAGTTAGCTTTTTTTACTAGCATAGCATGCATCTACCTTATTAGCCTGCTAGCTTAGTTTCGATTCCTCAGGGAATGCATGAACTGATCAAATATAAATGCATACATATATAGAATAAGATAAAAATGTGACTGAGAGAGGTGTTTAAAATACAAAAATAAAGTCATAAGGTGAGATGAAAAGCGTTTGTTTACAGATAGATGGTTTTATCCAGGTATGAACAAGGCCTGAAGACGTATTTCTCTCTCACTCATTTTCCTTTCCAGTAAGCTGTTCAACTGAGCGTGAAATGTTTGGATAACATGAAGCTGTTTTGTTCGACGCTTACATGTTCTGGGTAGGTGCAAAACTAATTCAAAACACACTCACACCTGACACCAGCTCTACACAGTGAGTACTACATCCAGTGAAATCAATCACCCAAATATTTATGAAATGCATGACTGCACTGTTTGCCTTGGGGAGAGTTGGGCGTAAAATCTCACAGGACATGGCGAACATCATTGTTTGGGGTTGTGTACTTGCAAACGCAGACAAAACAGCCGTCTTGTTTTGCTTTCAGATTGAGAACACCTAAACCTCAGGGTTTACGCATCGTGATGTCATTAATCTATGACAAATCATGAGAATAACCATTGTTGAGATTGACATTATTCACGCTTTAAAAAATTCCCTACAGTGCTCAAAATTTTCCCAAGGCCGCACTTGTGGAATGCTGTAGTGGAGGTGTTGTCAATTTCTCTGTGCGCACTCAACAAACTTGAGCCCTCAGAAAGCCATTAACTTCGCCTGGAGATCTTCAGTGTCACATTTTCCACATCGATTGACGACATCGGTTTGGCCATTTCGGCAATAAGTGCACCATCAACCCAGCTAACAAAATATGTTTGTTTTGCTAATGGTCCCATTAAGTTATTTCTGAATGTTTTAAAGGGGATCTATTATGCAAAATTCACTTTGCCATGGTGTTTGAACATTAAAGTGTGTACACAACCACCTTATAATGATCAAAATCCACCCACTCTTTTTTTTTAATACCCATAAAAATCCCCGAAATTCTACATTTTGTGAATTTACTATATCATACGCCTTCCTTGTTCAACTTATGGAGCTGATGTGACGCCAGTTTCGTTCTTTTCATTAGTTGAATAGGGAAGGCGGTCTGGAGGAAGCTAGATATTTTTCTTCAGAACTTGTTAAATATGGATATTTTTCTTACACAAACGCATCGCTTCCCTTTAGAAGACTTTATTAACCCTCCGGAGCAGTGTGGGGTACATTTATGAGACACTTTCTCACTGCCCTTATAAAGCTCGGACGCGTCAGGATATTTATTCATTCATCTCCGATTGTCTTCGTCAGAAACACAATCATGTTTTCAAATCCTTTTTTTTAATCTCCATAAAATCTCCATGAATTCTACATTTTGTGACATCACAAATGCTTAAGCCCCACCCACAACTGCTGAAACTGACTTATTAGCATAGCTCCTCCCCTGAGTGAGCGGTACACAATCCGCCATGTTCGTCTCCTCGCCAGATCATTTAACAGCAGCGTTCAAGTAAGAAATATATTAAAGATATTAAAGTTATTCAGTCAAGAGCAGTGAGTGATTTTCTGTTATTCTTTTGTTGTTTGATTCCTATTTACAACAGTAGGTAAAGTATATTACGCTGCTGTCACTTTAATACACAGATCTAATATACACATGCGATTTTTTTACTTGCTGTTTACATTCACAGACTGTGTTTATGTGTGTATTTGACAGTTTAGGCATAATAAGATGTGACGGAGAACTTGGTTTACACACCATCTAACGGACAGCTTTCTGTGCACATGCTTCAGATTTGTGCACTCAGAAAAGCATATATCAGAAGTTTAGACTGATATGGATTTTATAACTTTCATGATTCAATGTCACGTGACCTTGATAGAGATTAAACAAATACAAATAGATGTTTGTTTTTGGCAGAGTATCCGAGGCATTAGCAGTACTGGCTCTGCCCTCTTCTGGAAAGGGGGCGGGGAGCAGCAGCTTATTTGCATTTAAAGATACATGCATGGAAAGAGCACATTTTTCCTTCCACTCACAAATGGTACGTTGTATACTAAATGATCTGTGACATATTCTGAGGAAATTCAGTCACATTCTGTGGACACCAGTGAATTTTATTACACTTTGTAAAAAGGGGCATAATTGGTCCCCTTTAAAAACATTTTTTCTTGTTTATGCGAACATTAAAGAAACATTCCATTTTGCAAACATTATGGGAATGTTACTTTTGAATATTCTATTAACATTCTAAAACAAATGGTAACATTTAAAATTTTTTAGACAAGCATCCAACTGAAATGTTTCCAGGGAAAAAAAATGTTTAATGAATGATGTATAAAAAACGTATTTGTGCTAACATAATTAATGACCAGATAACTTTGAACGAACATTACTGCGAGAACTTTTCCATAATGTTCCCCATTAGCTGGGAAACTTTACCTCTAAACCCAAACCAAAGCGATTTTTATAAGAAACAATGTCGTGGATCTCCTTAAATTTGAGCTTAAGATGTTGTTTGTTAGTTTCAGCAGACAGCCCATATTTTTCTTTGATCTTTGAACATGTTATTGCTTATGTGTGAATCTAGCAGCCAGCATTATTTTCTTCAATAAACAATGTGTTTTTCTGTTCTACTGAAGAGAACATTTGTTTTAAATGTCACCCGCTGCTGTAAAAAGCCAAATAATGATGTGCTCGTCATAAATAACGTTACTGTTAAAACCATCCGTCAGCTTTTACAATCTGACGTTATGCTTTATTTTCGGCCGGTCGGTTATCCCCGTCGACCTCGCATACGTCATAAAGCGTCACGTAAAGCGAGTGCTCGAGGTTTTCGGAGTCAATCTTCTCTCAGGCGGCCTTTTCTTGTGAACTCTGAATTTTCATGAGAGTGGGATAAATCCCAATAGCCCGCACTTCCGTACGCTACGGGTCTCGTGTGTTCTCTGGCTTTGGTTGTGAGAGCAGTTCTGGTTATAGGCGGTTTGGGCCGGCGCTGTAAGTTATGGGGAGTCACACGTTTCACTCGAGCGCTTTGGGTTTTGGTCAAGGTGGCGTCCTTATTACTAGCCTCCTCAAAACCCAAATGAAGTCGCATTTGAAGGGATTGCCCCTAATGTTTGTGAGAGGACAGAAAGGAAAGGCCGCCGTAGTGTTGTGTGTGTCTGCCACCTGTTGGACTTCAGTAAAACATCAGCGCGCATCAAATTCGGTGGGTTTTTTCCTCATAATGTCAGCTGTAATAGTAGGTCTCTGAGAACTGAGAGATCAATGGCTCTAATCAGCAAACATCCAATTGGAGGCTTTAATAATAGCAGACGATGTTTTTGTGTTCAAACAAATCTTAAGTTTCAGATATTGGCCATTTCTGCTTGTTTGATATTGAGTTGACCTCAATATCAGTCAAACTCAAGCATGTCTCGTTTCTAATTTCTTAATGCACTTTCTTGGTCTTATAATGCAAGATTCATATTCCAAATTTTAAAAACATCCGCTTTGGAACCATTTGTCAAAAGGCTAATCTCAAAAGTGATTCAATCGATTCCTAGAATTAACGATTGAGTTGTTGTTTGTGATTTTTTTTTTTTCTTTTTTTCTTGGAGATGTTAAAAGTGCAGAACAAAATGTTAGATAGTAACCTGTTAGAGGAAAAAAAGCCTAAACCAGCCTAATATGGTTTGCTGGGCTTAAATTGGTCTTCAGAAACTCAACTATGTCCCATTGCTTTAAATCAAAATGTTGGCTTTTTCTTGGTCTTATTGTGCATGGTTCATATTCTAAAATTGTTGGTTAAAAAAATGCACTCGTTCCATCTAACGATCCGATCGATTCCAAGGCAAAACAATTGAGATCTTGATTGTGATTTTTCTTTCAGTAGTGATGTTGCAGAGTAAAATATTAGTCATTAAAGCATTAGTTCACTTCGGAATTCAAATGTCCTGATAATTTACCCACCTCCATGTTATCCAACATGTCTTTCTTCCGTTGAAACGAAATTAAGGAAAACATTCCAGGATTTTTCTCCATATAGTGGACTTCAATGGGGTTCAACGGTCCAAAAGTCAGTTTCAGTGCAGCTTTAAGGGCTCTACATGATCCCAGACGAGGATTAAGAATCTGATCAAGATCATTTTTAAAATGTTTATACTTTTTAACCAAACATGCTCGTCTTGCACTGCTCTGTGATGCGCAATTAGCGTAATGACGTTGGAAAGATCACGCGTGACAAAGGTAAAGCAGCGATGTTGGAGGAGAAAATGAGATATAGTTTTCCGCCCTACCGCGGTACTTTCTCCTACGTCACGTGACCTTTCCAACGTGATGACGTAATGCGTGACTCATCACAGAGCAGTGCAAGACGAGCATTTGTGGTTAAAAAGTATATAATCTTTAAATTTTTTTTAGAAAATGGCCGATGGTTTCTCTAGATAAGACCCTTATCCCTGTGAACCGTTGAACCCCATTGAAGTCCACTATATGGAGAAAAATGGAATGTTTTCCTCAAAAACCTTCATTTCTTTTCGATTGAAGAAAGAAAGTCACTTTGGATGACTTGGGGATGAATAAATTATCAGGACATTTTAATTCTGAACTGAATTAATCGTTTAATCTGCTGCATGGGGAAAAACTTAAACCAGCCTAATATGGTTTGCTGGGTTTAAACTAGTCTGGCCCAAGCTGGTCTTCAGCTGATTTAGCTTGTCAAAAAGTGCCTAACACCAGATTACAGACCAGGGCCGTGTTTCCCAAAAGTATCGTAGTTGATCGCCTAAAAAAAAAATGGAAATGGAAATGTTCTTGAATATGAACTTGGGCTCAAAATGCTTTGGGAAACACAGCCCAGAATAGGAGTCCAGTGAACCAGTTTAGGCTGGTTTCAGATGTTATTTTTAGTAATATAAGATTACAAAACCTATTAAGATCCCTCAAAACTGAGATTGATTCCAATCCTACATTTCATCTTTTACCCAAGGTTTATTTCCGAAATGCGTCACATTAGAGAAGTCACATGGGCCGCGAACCACATTTGATCTGTTGCGTATTATTTCCAGTGAGCAATCGCGTAACTGTCGAGTTTCAGTTCGAGTGACGTACCTGCATGTAAAATTGTGCATTAGCATACATTTTGATGTGTTTTTGCCAAGCGTTTTTGTTTGACATAATCAGAAACAATGGCAGCAGGAGTAACTCCCCCAACATTTTCATTAAAAGAACTCGCATATATCCTAAAACATGTGTTGCGGTGAGGGACGGGGGATGCCGGCCAGGAAAATGCAGCGGGGGGAGCGCGTTTATGTGTGTGTGTGTGTGTGTGTGTGTGCATTTGATACGACCCCGTCGTCTGCCTGTCCCAAAGCTGGGCCTCATCCCAGACGGACTCTTCCTGTCTCTAGATCCAGAGAGCCTCCCTTCCCCATGAGTCCTGACCACCACCCCACCAAACACACGTCACATGCACGCACACCCATGCATGCACGCAGTCCAAGGCCGATGTGTTGCGCTCCAGCGGCAGCTGTGGGTGGGTGGCATGGAAGACGGATGGGGCATTTCTATGGGCTTTATTCTGCAGCACTGCAACTCACCATGAACTGGTGCATGCATTTGTATTTTTTTAGCCAAACAGTGTAGAGTCATGTTTCACAGGCTTTTCACAAGCAGATTCTTATGCGTGCAAAAACAAATGGCGTGTTGTGAATTTCTTCAAGTTTGGGGTTGGTAAGATTTGTTAATGTGTCTGAGAAGTATTTTCCACCATGAAATAAATAAAAAAAGGTAATTGCAACTTTTTATCTCATAATTCTGACTTTATATCTTGCAATTCTGACTTTCTCTGAATTCTGACTTTATAACTTGCAATTCTGACTTTCTCGCAATTCTGACTTTATATCTCGCAATTCTGACTTTATATCTCGCAATTGTGACTTTCTTGCAATTCTGACTTTGTCTCGCAATTGTGACTTTATATCTTGCAATTGTGACTTTATATCTTGCAATTGTGACTTTATATCTTGCAATTCTGACTTTATATCTCACAATTCTGACTTTTTATCTCGCAATTCTGACTTTCTCACAATTGTGACTTTATATCTTGCAATTGTGACTTTATATCTTGCAATTGTGACTTTATATCTCACAATTCTGACTTTATATCTCGCAATTCTGACTTTCTCACAATTGTGACTTTATATCTTGCAATTGTGACTTTCTCGCAATTCTGACTTTTAAATCTTGCAATTGCAACTTTTTAGCTCACAATGACCTTTTATCTTTTTATTTAGTGGCAGAAACATATTCCATATTTTCCATATATATGTAATTAGTAACTGTGAAATATAATTACAATTTAAAATAAATATGAATATATATAGTAAAATATAATTTATATCTTGTGATCAAAGCTGAATTTTCAGCATCATTCCTCCAGTCTTCATTGTCACATGATCCTTCAGAAATCATTATAATATGATTTTATTATTTGAACAAGAATCATTTAAATGTTTTTACTGTCACTTTTGATCAATTTAATGCATCCTTGATGAATAAAAGTATTCATTTCGATCTGATCCCAAACCTTTGAACGGCAGTGTACATGTGAGTTTATTTAAAACATTGGGAGTGTTTGGAAAAAAAACAGACTTTAAAATCTTTTGAAGTTATACACCCATCTAAACACAAATAAATCACTCAAACAGACACTCAACAATTACACGATTCCTCACAGGAAATGAATACATATCAAAGGTGGTTCACAACGTCACTTCTGTGATATTTCTCAAATATACTTTGGCTATTCAAGAAGATAAAAGGCAGATTTTATAATCTTATATTAATGAAAATCTTAAACCAGCCTAAATTGGTCTCCAAACCTGGTCTTTTTTCTCTGATTGAATGAAAATGGGATGAAATATACAGTAAGCATCAGCCGTACGGAATTTATATTCTTAAAACATTGTGGGATAAAAGCTTTCTCTGAACATAAGGGGTCAAATAAAATAAGCATATTTATACATTTTCACCTTTTTTCCCATTGAGTTCATCACAATGCATTCTGGGATTGAATTGTTGGATTCTGGGATGTAATGCAACCTTCATGGGGATATTTTTGGAACATAAGTCTCTTAAGATCTTTCTGTTGTGCTTTTCTTTGTCGTATAATGTTTTTGTCGCTTGTCTGGTTTTCCCTGACAGTCGGTTCATGCGTTGCTGATTTTCCGGCAGTTCTTCAGTCTCCGGAGCCGCTATTGTGACGTCGCAGCCTCCGTCGGAGGGCTAAACCTCAGTCTACACACAGAAGAGGAACGTTAAACCATGATAAATGATTCCCTCACTGTCCCATTGTCTTTGTAAAGCCGCTCGGTCGCGGCTGCTCTCGACCGCAGCGCTCATGAGGGAGCGACGGCTGAGCCTCGGCTCTCCATCTGCTGAAATGAGCTCGGGCCGCCCGCCTCACGTCCCCTGACGTCGAGGAAAGACAGTCTCGGTTCAGTGGCCTCGCGTTAAAAGGGATGTGGTCATAAACGGCTCCATGTCCCTCCGAACGCCACGACCAAGTTTCCACTGCTGAGAACCAGCAGCACTTAGTTCGATCTATCAATGCATGGCATGACGGAGCGTAGCGAGTCGAACAAGAGGATTGTGGGAATGTCGCTGGCATGCGTTTAGGTCTTCATTTGACCAGTACGCAAAAACCAACGGCCTTTCATTTCTGCAGTCGGCTGAGCCAAGTTACATGGAAAGTTTGATTTACTAATGATCTGAATCAACCCTAGCAAATTATGGTCAAATTATAAGCTTGTGAAATAATTGAATTACTCATTTTTACCAGGGCACCTAATTCTATACGGGAACTTTCTGAGTTTCTTGCATATTTTAGCCAGAGATGGGAAGGTTACTCTAAAAATGTATTCCAGTACAAACTAATAATTAATGATAGGGCTGGCAGATGAAAAATAATATCTCTATATTTTATTTTTTCAGCCATGGTGATATTGAATATCTCTTATGACTTATAAGAGTGATTTTTTTTCCACCCATTTACTTCAACCAAAAAGTCATGCAGCAGTTTTAAAATAAAGCAAATACTGTAAAAGGATTTTTTAAAATAAATTATCTCATTTTCATATATATATATATATATATATATAATACATACATGTATTTGAACAAAGTGTGAGAAAAAGCACATGTAGCTTTCTGTGAACAACCATGCGATTGAATGGTTTTTAATTACGTGATTCAGTGATGAGCTGTTGATAATGAAGTCAACCAATTAAGTTCAGAGAACGTTTTCAGTAATGCCACGCTAACCTTTAAATAACGTTCCGTTCAGGTTATGAAAAAAAACAAAATGTAGTGCTGGGTTAAAAACAACCCAAGTTATCGACAATCCAGCGATTGGGTTGTTTTAACCCACCAATTGTGTTAAATGTTTGCCCAACCTGCTGGGTATTATTTAACTCAAAAACATTTAACTAAAAATGACTATTTTACTCGCTTAAAAATAACACAAATATGTTGGAAAAGTTAATAAATGTTTAATAAATGTATGTATATTAGGTTTAATGAATAATAATGAAACAATAAACATTTATTAAATAGCTTATTGATAAATGGTCACCTTTCCATTATTGTTCCCTCTAGTAATTATGTTTTTTATTTTTAATTGCCAACATATTTTGAGTTCATTTTAAGCCAGTAATTTTTAAACAATAGTTGGGTTAAATAAAGCTACCCAGCAGGAAGGACATTACTTAACCCAACAGCTGGGTTTTTCCATTTTTAACCCACCTTGGATTGTTTCTAACCCTTGAAGAGTCTTTACTGAATGCGTTGTACCGGTCGTACTGTACTTCATTTATATATATATATATATATGTGTGTGTGTGTGTGTGTGTGTCTTTATTTTAATCGTAACCGTAATGAAATGTGCTTACATTTTTCCGGTGTCCTGACCGGTTGTTCACTCAATTCTAGGCAGTTGACATTTACAAAAATGGAAGTAGAAATCTAAAAATTGTTTTTAATGACACAGTCGGTGATGCATACAAAACATTAAGCAATGCAAAGTGTGTCTACACAAGCGTACAATCAGTGTCGAGTCGTCATTTGTCTGTCTTTCGGCCCTATGAAGGTTGACCCTCAGTTCCACTTCCAAAGTCAGCTGAGGAGGAAACCACTTGGGAATTGAGTAAAAACATGCTTTTACATTTCTACATTTAAAAGCGTCAGAGCAGCAAATGATGTTTCTTCCCACCGGAACACATGGTGGCGTCTAAAGCAGGGCATCGCTCCCATCATGCAATGTTCTTTGTCTGTCCTACTGTGTCGTGTTCCCCTTGAAAAACTTGTGTAGTTGGATAAAAACATTTAATGGACATTTTAGGTGTCCATTTAGAGATTGTCTCGCACAATTAATTGGATTAAAAAGGAATAGTTCATCCAAAAATGAATTATTTTGTGATAAAGTGGTAATTAATTTGCTAAATTAAGCATAATTGTTCTGCACAATCTAATTTTACAGTTGTAATCTGTAAAAACACATTTTAAAAATATCTTATCTCACAGGTCTGAAGATATTCCAACAAGTTAAAAAGTCATTTGTTGCTGTCATCCAGAAAGATTCATGCTTGTGATTTCATAAATGGACACCTAAAATGTATAGACACAACGGTTGGTGTTTTTAAAACCAGAACTCAGACACGTAGATGTGAACGTTGATGATGTTCCGGTGAGATACGACCCCGTTTGTGACGTAGTTCATGGCCAGCTTCAGTACGGTGCTCACAGGGCCAACCAGCGGCTTCACCTGTCTGACCACACCTGTAGACGACAAAGTATCATCAGAAAGTGTTTATACATTAGCTAAATGTGGTCCAATTATTTTTCCCCTCTCAAATCAGGTGACAAACATCTGTTATTGGGAGCATGCACAGCAATAATCACATTGAATCTGACATATCCAATTCCTGGGTCACTTTCATATGTAAATTAGACAAAGATCTGAAGGTTTTTTTATGGAAGCTTTTTTTCCACCACGGAATAAAAAATAAAAAGGTAATTGTGACTTATCTTGCCATTGACCCTTCGCAAAGCCACGCCCCCCTTTAGTTACTGTTGCTATGCCTGACAAGCCATGCGCTCACACCACACATTGTGTTCTAACGAAAAATACATCGAAAGAGGACACTGACAACATATGAAACAGTTTCATTTTTAATATATCACAATTTTTAAGTCTAAGTTTGAACAATAAATAGCGTATAGTGTGTCTTTAATGTGTCGTGACAGATCATCTCTTCATACTAGTTCATTTATAGCATCAAATAAACATGAATGAACATCAGAAGGAATGTTGTTTCAAGCACGGAAAGACGTGAGGACACACAATTTCTCAAGTTCACCAACGTTAATCCACTAACTCCCCTGACTGCTTTGATGGACAAAATGGCGGATTCGGGGTTATGATTGGTCAGATCGCCTGTCAATCAAATTATTGGCGAATTGTCAATTCTTATTTTTTTATGGAATATTGCAGTTTTTATTATAAATTAATTATCTGTGCACATTTAGATGTCAGATCGCCTGTCAATCCAACTGTTTGTGACGGGTCAATTGTTACTTTTTTTCTCACAATTACGAGTTACCATCTCAATTGTGAGAAAAATGTAAATTTTGATCTGTAAACCCACAACTGTAAAAAATAATCATGATATAAATTTTGTTCTAAAAAAAATTGTTACAATTGCGAGAAAAAGACAGATTTGCGATATAAACTCACAGTTCTAAAAAGTTGCAATTTCAAGAAAAAAAGTCAGCTCGCAGTTCTACCATTTTCTTTCTTGCAAGTTCATATCTTGCAATTCTATATAAAAAAAAACTGAGATATAAATTCACAATTGCAAGTAAAAAAAGTCAGAACTGTGAGATACCTTTTTTTACTTTTGATTCAGTGGTGGAAACAAGCTTCCATACATTCGGGGTTGCACCTCAAATAAGTTAAATATCAGAAGCGATCTGGCTTTAGCGATCTGAAGAGAAAATGCTATTTTATGAGGTGGAAATTTTGTATGAATTTGTGTGCAATGCATACAGAAAATACATTTTTAGAAAGAAAAATAACATTAGAATGAAGATCTTCCCTAAATCATCACTGGGGCGTAAGCGGATTGTACGAATTAGCCACAGACTTGCCAAAATGTAAAATAGTTAGGAACTGCCTTGAAATTGCCATGTCTATGTAAATATAACGTGAACAGTGTAAGTATGAGTGCAAATGCAAGTTGCGCGACAAAAAGAAAAGTACAAAACGCAAGAGTTGCTATAGCGAACATTAGCATAAACCGTCTTTTCTCTTTCAGCAACAGTCTGCAAAGACATTTGAAAGAAACTTTAGTACAGTAACCTAAAAACAAGCTAAACTATGCGCTGCATAAGCCAAGTGTTAACATCTGCATTTGCGTACTTGTCTGTCCTTAGTTAATGTGTGGCTTTTAAGCACCCTCTGAAGTTTAAAATTATGGATCTTTTGTCATTTTTAGAGACAAAACATTGTCATAATTATGTCTGAGCCTCTAATAAGTGGTGGTAACATAACAGACACAAAGTTTATGAAAATAAAAATAATTCACAGCCATTATGGAGCGACTCAAAGGAGCAGCATATACTAAAGCTTCATTTGATGATGGATGTGACGTTCATTGTTACAGAAACAAAGAAAACGGGATTTCCCCAAAGGACGCTAGATGTCCTCCGCTAGAGGCCTGGCAGACCACACCCGCTACGAGGACCAACCAAATGAGCCAAGAACGCTGAAAAATCTAAGAGCGAATAAATGGAGACAGAAATGCTGTTTATGTAGGCTGTCAGCTGGGAAGCTCTTACCAGAGCTTCGGTGACATTAAGTTCCCAGCTAACTGGAAAACATTCACAGAACTTCCCTAATGTCTTCTCAAAGAAATTAGCAAATGTTCTTCCAGTAACGTTAATAGAACGTTCAAAGTTTGTATTTCTGTCTATCCATATGTCTGTCTGTCATTTGTCTCTCCGTCTATCCATCTTTTTGTCTATCCGTCTGTCTGTCTCTTTCATCTGTCTATACATCTGTCTGTCTGTCGGTCTGTCTATCCGTCTGTCGGTTGGTCGGTCTATCTCTCTGTCTGTCAGTTGGTCGGTCTGTCTATCCATCTGTCTCTCTTTCATCTGTCTGTCTGTCGGTCGGTCTGTCTATCCATCTGTCTGTCTCTTTCATCTGTCTGTCTGTCTGTCGGTCGGTCTGTCTATCCGTCTGTCTGTTGGTCGGTCTGCCTATCCATCTGTCTCTCTTTCATCTGTCTGTCTGTCTGTTGGTCGGTCTGTCTATCCGTCTGTCTGTTGGTCGGTCTGTCTATCCATCTGTCTGTCTGTCTGTCGGTCGGTCTGTCTATCCGTCTGTCAGTTGGTCGGTCTGTCTATCAATCTGTCTGTCTATCCGTCTGTCTGTCTCTTTCATCTGTCTGTCTGTCTGTCGGTCGGTCGGTCGGTCGATCCGTCTGTCTGTCTCTTTCATCTGTCTATCCATCTGTCTGTCTGTCGGTCTGTCTATCTGTCTGTCTGTCTATCCGTCTGTCTGTCTCTTTCATCTGTCTGTCTGTCGGTCGGTCTGTCTATCCGTCTGTCTGTTGGTCGGTCTGTCTATCCGTCTGTCTGTCTCTTTCATCTGTCTGTCTGTCTGTCGGTCGGTCTGTCTATCCGTCTGTCTGTTGGATGGTCTGTCTATCCGTCTGTCTGTCTATCTCTCTGTCTGTCTATCCGTCTGTTTGTCGGTCGGTCTGTCTATCCGTCTCTCTGTTGGACGGTCTGTCTATCAATCTGTCTGCTGGACGGTCTGTCTATCTGTCTGTCTGTCTATCCGTCTGTCTGTCGGTCGGTCTGTCTATCCGTCTGTCGGTTGGTCGGTCTGTCTATCCATCTGTCTGTCTCTTTCATCTGTCTGTCTGTCTGTCGGTCGGTCTGTCTATCCGTCTGTCCGTTGGTCGGTCTATCTATCCGTCTGTCTGTTGGGCGGTCTGTCTATCAATCTGTCTGTTGGACGGTCTGTCTATCTGTCTGTCTGTCTATCCGTCTGTCTGACGGTCGGTCTGTCTATCCGTCTGTCTGTTGGGCGGTCTGTCTATCCGTCTGTCTGTTGGTCGGTCTGTCTATCCGTCTGTCTGTCTGTCGGTCAGTCTGTCTATCCATCTGTCTGTTGGACGGTCTGTCTATCCGTCTGTCTGTCTCTTTCATCTGTCTGTCTGTCGGTCGGTCTGTCTATCTGTTTGTCAGTCGGTCGGTCTGTTGGTCAGTCTGTCTATCCGTCTGTCGGTCGATCGGTCTATCCGTCTGTCTGTCTCTTTCATCTGTCTATCCACCTGTCTGTCTGTCGGTCGGTCGATCGGTCTATCTGTCTCTCTGTCTCTTTCATCTGTCTATCCGTCTATCTGTCTATCCATCTATCCATCTGTCTGTCTCTGTCTTTGAATGGCTGATTGGCTTCTGCTTATTTTAGCTGTACAAAAAGCATCCTGATGTTGCAAACTTATTTGAATTGTTTATCATAAGCACACCGGTTTCTAGCATGAAAAGTTTTACCATTCTTTGAGTTATTTACAAATAGCTGATAAAGAACTGGAAGTCTCGTGTGAAATGGCTTTCGCATCTATTAGAATGCAATTATGTTGCGTTACGAATTGTATTGTGAGGCATTTCAAAATGCAACGATGCTCAATCAAGTTTGCAAGTTATAGGGAGTTTACAAAGTGTTTCAGGAAGTTTAAAATCACCCTGCATTGTTTTGTTTAGAACTAAATGCTGAATGTGTCTGCGGTCGGTTTCCAAACCACGAAGCTGCGCAAATGTGTTCCCACGCTCATTTCGAAATGCCATTAAAGAGCAAGAAGACTGCAAATAGCTTTAGTTAAATGCATGTTAGCTGTGTACACACTTGCCACAAAACAAAGTTGAGTCAATGCCAACAGCCATTCGTCATCCTCGATGGCTACGTGGGTTGCGATATTGAAGGTTTACATGTAAACAGTGCAATTTCTGGTTTTCTGGTCACTCCAGCTCTGAGAGGAAATGTATGACAGGATCCAAAATGGGCAGGTTTAACACTAGGGACAAATGCGAGGAATGAGTTGCTTGACCACAGTATTGGATAATGACATGCTAGTTGATGGGTTATGCAGGAAAGGGCAACGGAGCCGGCCCACATAGCCAAAATGCCAAGGTTTATCTCACGGTAAGCTCACCCCCAACGCGGCACCACACAAGAGCTGTTGGGAAGCGTGGCTACGTTATCCAAACAGCCCAAAACAACTGGAAAGAGGACATGACTTTTACTTGCTCTCTTTGAAAGGCCACATGTGTGGTTTGGTGTCTCAAGCTCAATTAGCAATGAATCATTGCGGTCAACTCGTCGGACTGAAGCTGGAATGTTTGTTCCAGTCGTACCTCCGTTGAAAACTCGACCACACTGTCATGTTTTACAACAGATCGCTTGTATTTGCTATCGCTGAAAGTTAAAGTGCAGTTTATTCAGTGTTCAACTCTAGTGTGGTAGCGTGGTATTCTGGGAATTTAGCCCGGGAATTTTAAGTACTTGCAACCCAGACATGGGTTGTGTTTAAGTCCACTTTTTTTTTTTTATGACCTTTCCTCGCTAACTTCGCTCAGTTTTGTGAGCTGCACCATCGTTGAGATAAACCCTAATCTCGATAAACTAAGTGTTGTGATGTCACAGTCGTGTTGCATTATGGTCTATAGAGCTAAGTAAACTCGCTCCCTCTGTCAAAATCTAGGAGTCGATCCAAATATACATCCCTCGTCCACTTGATGAAGTTGAACACATTTCAAAATGGTGGTGGGGATTCCCTGAGCGGAAGTTTGCAAGTGTATATCTACAAGTGGAGTTTAATGCGGCCCTACGCTGCTTCTGAAATCGCGTACTGAGTAGGTACTACATTTGAATTTACGTTGAAAGTTAAAATACCATGCTCTATATAGAATGACTATGGGTAATATGAATGTAATTTGGACGTACTACATCTGCCATGATGTTGTCACATGACCTTCACTTCAACTCATAAATCCTCACCCGTGGCCTCATGGGATAGCAAAGTGTCCATCAAATACGCAATTCAGAAAATGATTGCTGCGTCGGGCTGAAACTAACAAAAAACACTTGTCGCACATTGTGTCGGGTGTATGATGGGGCACTTCGATTTCGTGCTCTGTGCGAGTGATCTATCAGTAATGAGTAATATATTCAAGCGCACGTCATTATGATGTGCTCAAGGCTGCCACCTACAGGTCTTGGCAGGCTTGTGCACATTTGAATGTTTGACTCACATATTTTAAATGATTAATGTTTAAATGTTTGGTCTATTACAGTTTGACACATTTCTGTTGACTAAAATCATCTAAATTGACCAAAATGAATGAATTTGACATGACAAAATATGGATTAATTTGAAAAGACATTTTCATCAAAAGACAAAATATGACATAAAACATAAAAATGAACATGGTTTATTTATAGATTATGGTTTTATTTACAGTTTTTACTAGACTTAGCAGGTTGGATTATGGATAATTATTAATAATAGTCTAATAGCTATGTAGAGATTTGTTTTATAACAAATAGATAGATTTGCAAATAAGCGTTCCGATAGATAAAAGTCCCATCACGTTTCTCAGGATACATCACATTACGGAAGCAAAATGGGTTGTGAATGTTGTTTCATGTTAACTTTAAATGATTAGAAATCCTTTTCTCTTATATATCTTCTGCTGCTCTCCTCCGTGCGGCCGCCGCCCTTGGATACGTCAAAGCGGGTGATGAATCGGTCTTGATGGATGGCCGGGTCCCTGGCTGAGCTCTGTCGGTGAGTGAAAAGTGTCTGCGGGGGCTGCAGACCACCACAGTAGAGAGAAAATGGTTTAATTTTCAGTGGTAATCCCTCAACTGAAGAGTCTTCGTGGGTTTGGTCCGGCTCATTGTCTGGATAATGCTGTGCCATTTTGTGATTCATTCTCTGATGCGTTGTTATCCAGAGGCCGATGCGTTTGACTGTCCTCTGCTTGGCTTCAGTGCGTGGTGCGTGAAATGTGGCGCTTTTATTCTGTGCTTTAAGATTAGAGAAAAAGATCCTCTGCGTCAGCGGATAAAATTGATAAAATAGCAGAGGTGAACAGTTGTAAACCAGGTTAAAACTATCTAAAAGCCCCTTCGTTTTCGGGTCACACTTGGTACCTTTGTGTATTTTTAGGAAAATCATTTCCAATAATATTTTTCCATTAATACTTAGAATTTTGAGAGAATTTTATGATACTGTGCAATATTTATATAATTTTTATGAGCTATTTTTCCATTAATGTTGTTGTTTTCTTTTTTGCATTATTTCAGATTAAATGACAGTTCAGTAAATGAATCACTTCAAAAAATGTTTTCACATTTCAAATGAGTCTTTCGTTGAACTGTTACTGATTAAGTTGGTTCACTAAAATGAAGCGGATGCTGGACACACAGGACATTTTAGGAGAGTGTGCTACAGTCTCAAAGGAGGTTGGTGAAGCTATATACATGAGATGAGTGGCTAATGCAAAGCGAATCCTCGTCCCTCCGCAGTGTCTACAATTCTGACACACTTCACTAAAATTCCTCTGGTCTGTGTGAAGGACAGTAGCTGTAGCCAATGTCACATACCTGATCACAGACAGCATGTCTCTGCCGTTGCCTCCGTTTGTAACGTTAACTTCCCTGCACTCAAATATTGCATCACTTGGAGCGGGCGCTGACCACAGGTGCATATCCCTACCAGATGTTTCCACCGACTGGAATTTTTATCCTGCCTTTTTTTATCCGGACCGAGGTGGAGCCAATCTGAGAGCCGTTCAAGGGAAGATGCCACGGCGTTTGATTTCCCACCGTCCGCTCCCGCGGATGTCGGTACATTCCCCATGCTCGTGGTAGTCCAGGCTATTCCAGGCCTGCATTTCTGAGATCCAGACGTCATCTTGTCCAAAGCCAGGGATTCATCCGCAGTGAGGAGCGTTGATGCAACAGACTGAACCTCCTTTCCCAGCCGCTCGGACCACACACGTGCTTTGAGTGTAGGGCTCCACAATATTGGAACAAAATGGCATTGTGAAATTGTATTCCTAGTTTCACCAGATTATTTGAATATCTCTTTGAAAATAATGATTCAAGAACAATTGAGAAACAATTTTGTTTAGGAGTTATAGATATATAAATCTCTTCAAAAGACTTTAAATGCTAAATCTTTTTAGGACTGAACGATTTGGGAAAGCCTTGAAATTTGGGTGTTCATACATAGCCAGTGCTTTCACTGAAGTGGACAGATTTGTGTTTCAAACGGGATAAATCCACCTCCGAAAGGCACTGAAAGAGGTTAATAAAGTACTTAAAGTAGGTTTGCTTTGTGGACTGCGTGTTTGACCAATTAAAGTGGTGGAAACCTGTTTGAAAACGGCCATTATCTATGTTTCCATCCACCTATTTTTTTTTAAGCATTTTGGGATGTCTAACGCAATCTCATAGAAATTTGTCCACATTTTACAAGCTGGCGAATTCGTACGACCTCACTTGAAAGTTTTTGTACGATTTGTCTAGACTCCAGTGATGGGTAGGTTTAGGGGTGGTCCTTCCTGGTGACGCTTTTTGAGAACTTTTTTGTAAAATACGTATGAATTGCCAGGTGATTGGGTTGGGCTATCGCATAAAAAAACTGCTGAATGGAAACGCTAAGATGCTACTTTAACTTTATCCAATAAGAAAACCTGAACAGAACAATCATGGCCGCCGTATTGAAGGGTCGTTCCAAACATGATGCCCAAAATTGGCCACTTCAAAGGGCCCTTCGGGATGAAGGATTTCAAAGGGAACTACTGCGACAAGATGAGGCAGAAGTGCGTTTCAAAGAACAGGGTTTTTTTGGTCCCCTACACACTTCATCCCTTCGAAGCACTCTCTCTTAAGGGTAAACCCTTAGAAGGGCTTTTCATCACAATAAATGAACCAAACCATTCTGAGAAGCTGTCATGAACTTCACATTTAAATGAAGCGCTCAAAGTTGATGTTTATTTTATTTCAATATTGTGCAGCCTTAAATAAAATGTGGAGATTGCACGCATGAATATGAGCTATTGAGTGTTTCCCAGACTGTCCAGCTCAAAGACTCTCTCTTCTGTTCTTGAAATGTTGACTTTGTAGTGATGAGCACCACCTTGAGTCAACCTACCTGGAGCGGCGCTAAAAGCAAACACTGCCGCTGATGCTTTGAGCCGGTCACCATAGACACGAGTGTGTTGCGATTGAGGCCGTCAGTGTTTTCACACACTCGTGACTGCTGCACAAACGTGTGGATGACAGAAACTGCGTGAGTGTTGGGCATTCCCAGTCCAAATCAAACAGCAATGACTGGGAATTTCCTTCTGAAGAAGCTGTAAAGAATCTTTTACTGCATTTATTTTGACTTATCTGTTTATAGTAACTTCAACATATGGAATTTATGTTAATACTTTTTTCTCTTCCCATTTGCTTATGCATTTTCTACCATAAATGTTTGTAAAATTAGCTACTGACTGTGATATGGTTTAGTGTTATTTATTGAATTTATTCAGTCTCTAAGGGCCGCCAAAACTTTCAAAGTGGTGGAGCCACTTTTACTAAAATGGTTATAACTCTTGAACGGAATGAGATATTTTCACCAAACTTGGTACACCTATGTAAGAGCTCATTCTGTAGTCGTGTGAAAAATGATGCTGCGACTGGCCACTTGGTGGCGCTATAACAGGAAAAAAACTTAAACAGCTATAACTACTTCACCGTTTGTCTGATTGACTTGAAAATTGGCATGTGGTGTCTTCGTCCAACGTGCCATGATTGCCTATGAGGACACTGACACATCTCAAAAAACATGTCCGCCATCGGACACTGAAATTTGAGCATTTATCAGGCAAGGTTAACTGAAGCCGATTGGAACGAAACTCGGTGGGCCTGTTTGACTCACAGTCCTAGATGTCTGTGAGAAATTAGAAAGAAATTGGCCACTCATGCACGCCCACGAAGTTTGTAACACTCATCATTTCTCATCATCTCATCATTTGAGCAACTTTGCCTTTAGGACTGCCACTGTCCATTGAATCGTTCGTTAAATATTGGAGATTTCAAAAATCACCTTTAAAAACTGTGGTAAATATTTCATCTATATTTTCATCTGTATTTTTCATCAATGACCAAGATAGTTACAGGCTTGCAGACTGAAATATATTCTTTTACACGTGCGTAAAGGCCTTAAAGCGCCTGAACCCAGATAATTCCTCCTCGCAGCTATATTTTTTAATATTGTATTATATTTTAACTGAAAAGTATTTTCATTGTATTACATTTCAGTCAAAAATTTACATTAAAACTTTGGGCGAGGACTGCGCGCTTGACCAATAAAAATGTTGGAAACCTGTGTGAAAACAGTCATTGTTGCAGTTCTTTTTAGTGATGCAGAAACTGCACCTAAGTACTTTAGGAGTAGCTTGTATCTTGAGAGAGCATTCTTGCCGCCTTATATCATATCTTCAAGCTTTTAGGCCATGGATTGTGATGACATATGTTAATAGTTGAGGTTAATGGATTCATACAACTGTCTCTGTGTTGCTCAAACACACCACAGCATCAACAAATATTGTTTTAACAGTGACATGTCTTGTAAATCACATCAAGCTCCTTTATTGTAATCCAAAGGTCTGCTGTCCGTACATCCCTGATTTATCCACACCAGCTGTTCTCCGACACTGACTCATGCCACGTCCATTTGTAGGACCAGTTTAATTCAAGGAGCTTCTGGTCACGATATGAGGCTCCTAACTCAGGCCCTGGAGAGGACCATAAGAACAGCGTGTTCAGAAAGAGGTGGCTTCTTGCATTAAGTGCAGGAAACTGCTTTCATGTGGTACCCGCTCGAACCAGGCCTTGCAAACACACACATACAGACGTCATGACGTCAGGATTCCACACGACCACGAGTGTCTGCCGTCGGCATCGTTGCCAGTTGTTTGTGGCTCTTTTGTGTTATGGTGATTTAGGAAGTCTATTCTCTCAGCTATGAGGGGAAACTACCCATGACGTCTGCACACACAAAGACGGCCAATTACTCTCTTCAGGATTTCATTATAACACGTTTCATCTCAGTCGCACTGAACTTTCATGTTCAGACGCCATTGTGCAGTAAATTAAAAAAAGATTTTTGCATGAAAACAAACAAAAACTAGATTTTTATTCTACAGTGGTCGGCAAAAATCAGGACGCAGTGATGTGCCTGTTGCCAGGGTTGGCATATGTGGTTGCTAGGTGGTCACTAATTAGTCCAAGTATTTAATTAATATACTAAAATAAATATGTTTAGTTTATTACCTAATGAATTAACTGGATTGAACATTGGGGGCAAAGAAATAATCTTATTTAGAGTTGTAGTACTCTCTCTAAAAAAAAAGCTGGTTTAAAAACAACCCAATTTTGGTTGACAGTGGACATTATTGTAGAAAAATGTTTTTAAAATGTTTAAAATGGACAAACCCAGCAGTTGGGTTAAATGTTTGCCTAACCTGCTGGGTAGTATTATTTAACCCAACTATGGTTTGGTATTGCTTGCTTAAAATGAACCCAAAATATATTGGAAATAAACATTAAAACGTTTGATAAATGTTTAATTATTATTCATTAAATTGATTATTGTTGTTGGCTCTAGTAATTATGTTATTAGATGTGTTATGTTTAATTTACAACCTATTTTGGGTTCATTTTAAGCCAGTAATGTTGGCCAAACATGTAACCCAACCACTGGGTTTGATCATATCTAACCCAACTTGGGTTGTTTTTAACCCAGCATTTTTTAGAGTGCAAGTATAAGTAATAGGGTAATGGATTTGAAAAAATAATTAATCAACCACATAAAAATTTAAACCTGATTTGATGGTACAAAGCATGCTAAATGTTGCAAATTCTGTAAAATGTCCAAAGTACAAACCAGAGACACAATGTCCTGGAGAAAAACAAAACAAAACAAAAATTGTTCATGAAAACGCATGGTTGAATGTCAATAAAATAACTTGACTTTAATTTGTTTCAAAGTTCATAGCTGCTGATTTCATGGAACGTTTTGGACATTTCACTCCATCTTATATAATCTATGAATGAATTTCATTTTAATATTGCTTCAAGGGATGTCAAAAGAGTATGTTTCTCATCAGTCTCACCCACATTTCTATAAACTCAGAATGGTTGCCCTTCCCAATAACCTTTGTGTGAAAGCGCACCAACAATAACCGTCTGGACACCAAAAAACCTCTTTGTGAGCTTTTCAAAGTGTCCTGGAAAAACAGAGAGTAGACAGAGAACACATTAAAGTCGGTCATGCCACAAAAGTGGGAAACAAGGCCACATGCTTATAGCGAAGGAAAAACATGGGCTCAGGATAAACAACACATGGACGAGCGTCTTCAAACGCAGCCGAGAAGGCCGCAAATGATGCCGTCGACTCTGCAGGCCTATCATCAGATAGGAATCACACTGTCGGAACGAGTTAGATTGAATAAGCCTCTCCGTGTAGATTCATGCATCCCCCACTACTCCCGCAAAGACACACATATGCATTTGGTTTGTTTAAAGAACAAAGAAAAAAAGAATCTTTCGTAATGGGAAATTAGGTCAGAAAACCACTTGATGCAAATGTGATTTCCAGACGGGGATGCCTCTGGGCTCAGTCTGTGGTCCGCTAGCATTGTTAGCCACATGCCACAGTGACACTCACCCACGATCATCCCGTGATCCAGACGCTTGATGATGTCGAAGGAGTTCTGGATGTTTCCTTCCAGGATGTCGTAGACGATGTCCGGGGAGTCCATGTGAGGAAGGTGAGAAGGTGTCGGGGATCGCAGGAAAACAATTTCTGGGAAAACAGAACCACAGTTTTAATACATTATTGAATTTCTTATCCACACAAAGGTTTCGTTCGATCATTCTACTGTTCTATCAATCATTCTTGTATCGTTCAATCGTTCTTTCGTTAATTTAGACATATCATTCTACTGTTCTATCTGTCGTTCATTTGTTCAATCGTTGTACTGTTCTATTGTTCGTTCTTCTGTCCTGTCTTTCGTTTGTTCATTCAATCGTTCTACTGTTCTATCAATCATTCTTGTATCATTTAGTTGTTCTTTCATTTGTTTAGACCTATCTATCGTTCATTTGTTCGATCATTCTACTGTTCTATCTGTCGTGCGATCGTTCTACTGTTCTATCGTTCGTTCCTCTGTTCTGTCTTTTGTTCGTTCATTCTACTGTTCTATCGTTCGTTCTTCTGTTCTGTCTTTTGTTCGTTCATTCTACTGTTCTATCATTCGTTCGTTCGATCATTCTACTGTTCTATCAGTCGTTCGTTCATTTTACTGTTCTATTGTTTGTTTGTTCGTTCGGTCATTCTACTGTTCTATCTAACGTTCATTTGTTTTATCCGTCATTCTACAGTTTCTATCATTTGTTCTACAGTATCTATCATTCATATTGTTCAATCTGCCTATCTAATCTATATCTCTGTTCTTTTCAAAACTTTCAGACATTTAAAGTTTCTTTACAAACTTAATTACCCAATTACAAAATTACATTTTTTCAAATCTACTCACATTTTAATTGCAATCCTGAATCCTGTTTGCTACCTCAATTCAAATTAACATTAAATTCAGGAATTTAAAGTTATTCATAAATCGTTCTGAATGGTGCGCACCTTTTCAGTACTCAAGGGGATGATGGTTTGCAATAAACACAGTTAAACCAACTAGATTTTAAAATGTAAGATTAAAATTGTACAATATTTTGTCTAAATAATACAAAAAAAAGCTAAAACTATTATGGATTAATTTATTGAAACAAAAAATGATCCAATTAATATTCACGGCTGGTACCTTCTGGTTTGTTGAATTCTCTGAAGGTGGGAAGCGAGATGGCCGTGTGTGAAGTGGACAGGATGGGGCTGAGCACGCAGGAGATGTCATTGGGCTGGCAGGACTTCACACATCGCATAAAATCAGCACGATCCAACCTTGGCCTGCTGGAGGAAGACAACACAACCATCTGACCTTTGTCCTGAACTATATGTCAGTGTCTTCTGGGATCTGCCAGAGGAATACATGTTAATGATGCAGGATTCGGTTTCCCCCTGTCTGCACCGCTCTCAATGACGACATGCTAAAATGCTAAAGTGCTCCAGACACAGTAAGGCCCATTGTGAATGACTCGAGCAAACAGGCCGTGATCGCTGGTGATGACTGGGTAAAATAATCTTCCTTCCCAGTTGAAGCTCTCCAACAAGTGGACGGCTTCCAGCAAAACCCACCACAGAACCAAGTACCCAGCGGGCGGGTGAAACCTTTACTACATAAATATTATTTGCACAAACACACTGGCCATTCTTAATATGGAGCTCATAACACAAACAATCAGGTTTTGGGGGGGGTAAAAATCAGAACAGAAGACGAGGATAGGCCAAAAATCACACCACAGGAGAATTGGTGGTCGAGTTTCCTGTTAGCCACTCATGGTTTTTCAATGCTTTTTCGAAGTTGTGACATTGATATAAAACTTTTCCCCAAAAATGTTTGGTTTAGCAGAGCATTCCCAGTTCACTATCCCAAAATCTCATGTGGAATTTAAGGGACGAGGGAGCTGTTAATCCTGAACGTCCTGACAAGACAACTTTGACTTCATTTGAAGCTGAGTTTGGAAAGTTGTCAGACTTTGGATCACAAATGAGATCGCGTCAATATCTCAATTGTTCCGAGAATTGCAATGAGATTAAATTGTTAAACCTCATTGCATTTTTGTATTTATTCTGTATTGGTGAATATACTGTACTTTTGCCATCAATTGCTCCCTTAAAGTCTGTAAATCTATACATTATTAAAGACACTAATAATTTAAATATAATCTTGAGCAAATCTCAAAATAATTACTCATTTTTCATACTGTACATTCTAATTTTAGGATGTTTTTTTAACATTTTAAACAAGAGGAAACATTAAAACAAACTTTTGTAAATTTATTCGGACAAAATATTATATAATAATTTTAATACAAATTTAAATATTAGTTGTTTAATTTTGTCTAAATAAAACACTAAAATTACGATAGACAGAACATAACATAAAATATTGTCTAAATAAGACAAAATAATATAGATAGAAGTTTAGACAAAATATTTAAAAAATCATTTTTATAAAATTTTTATAATAGCCATTTAGCAGTTATTGGCCATAACATGATCGGTATTTTAATCTCTTGACTAGCATTAAAATCAGTATGAAACTGATGTTTCGGCGAACAAGAACAAATGTAGGTGGGGCTTGATTTTGTCTGCGAGGAATTGATTGGATGGTTGTGGTTTGCTATTGGTGGATCTCATGTGAGTGACAGGTTGCCCCGCCCTCGTCATCAGAGAAAAGATGGAGGGGAAATTATTCTGATTAAGGATTATAAGGAACATTAATTTAAGAAAAATATCGATGTAGGTGGATAAATCATTTATAAGTACAGCAATATTCCATTAAAAAAAAAAAAAAAAACGAAACTAGATACGTCCATTTTGATTTCATGGTGACTTTAAAGTGCACAGCTCTAGTGAAGTGTGCATCATTCTTGCAGACGTGCCGTAAATCGTTCTCCCTCCATCTCTGAGCGCTTTGATCGGACGCAGGACCAGCAGCGAAACCCCAAAGCTCAGATCAGGTTACGGGCATTTTTAATGTCGAGAGGGGAGAAGCCCCTGACAGAGAAGTCAAGCCACCGCCGGGCATGGATCTGTAATTAGCAATTAGCGGGTGGGTCCACGTTTTGCTAAGGCCTGAGCCAAAGCCACAAAATGTTCTCCTGCTTATAATACCCAACTTGTGCACGACATGCAGAGCGAGAAAGATGGAGAAAGAGGGGCGAAGGGCACAAATAACATCAAAGCTAACATTGTGGCGAACGCCGCGGGGGGAGTCCAACGCGCGGCACTCACGTGAGCAAAGAAACGACAAATCCCCATGTGTGACTTGAGGGGAAAAACATGGCTTTTGGACGGGCCGTGTTTCTGGTCAAGCAAAAGTTCTCTTTTTCTCTCTGGTAATTATTATTTATAGTCAGTGTCTTGATAGCGCACCAACACAAACACTGCGGCCCATCATTTCTCGGTGCACGGCGGCGATGTAGCTTCGCCACAAATTGTTCAGACCACTGTCCAAAGCCCAGAATCCCATAATTCACTGTCAGAAAGTGTGTGTGTGTGTGACGAGAGAAAAGAAACCCAATGAAACACCACCTAGCGGTGTGGGGAACCTATAAAGTGTCCCAATTGTGCTATTTTACAGGCTCCTCATTTTTTTGTAGTCTCCTACAACAGGTTTACATGTATCCAAGGTCTAAAAACACTTTGATTTTCTCATTATATCCATTACAGCATCCGCTCTTTTCTCACAGTGGTTGAAAGGGTTCGATAAAGGATTCGGTCTCTTTAAACCCCGCATTTTTCTGGTAAGATGGCCCAGTCTGTTGTGATTGGTCGACCGCTTGCAGTGCATGTCAGAAGCCAAACGCCCATGATCATCATATCTGAAGTTCAGCTCCAGAGGCTTCCTTAGCACTTGATACACAGTGATACCAGCAGTAACAATGGCATTGTTTTTTTTTTGCTAGATGGTTGCTAGGGTGTTGCTAGATGGTTCTTAGGATGTTCCAAGAAGTTGCTAGAGGATTTCTAGAATATTATAGATGGTTGCTAGGGTGTTGCTAGACGGTTCTTAGGATGTTCCAAGAAGTTGCTAGAGGATTTCTAGAATATTATAGATGGTTGCTAGGGTGTTGCTAGACGGTTCTTAGGATGTTCCAAGAAGTTGCTAGAGGATTTCTAGAATATTATAGATGGTTGCTAGGGTGTTGCTAGACGGTTCTTAGGATGTTCCAAGAAGTTGCTAGAGGATTTCTAGAATATTATAGATGGTTGCTAGGGTGTTGCTACATTGGTTCTTAGGATGCTCTAGGTTGTTGCTAGGGAACTGCTATATATTTGCTAGGGTGTTGCAAGATGGTTCCTAGGATGTTCAAGGTAGTTGCTATGAAATTGCTAGAGGATTTCTAGAATGTTATAGATGGTTGCTAGGGTGTTGCTATATTGGTTCTTAGGATGCTCTAGGTTGTTGCTAGGGAACTGCTATATATTTGCTAGGGTGTTGCTAGATGGTTCCTAGGATGTTCTAGGTAGTTGCTATGAAATTGCTAGATGATTTTCTAGGATGTTGTAGGTGGTTTCTAAGGTGTTGCTAGATGGTTCTTAAGATGTTCTAAGTAGTTGCTATGAAATTTCTACGGTGTTGTAGATGGTTGCTAGGGTGTTGCTAGATGGTTCATAAGATGTTCTAGGTAGTTGCTATGAAATTGCTAGAGGATTTCTAGAATGTTATAGATGGTTGCTAGGGTGTTGCTATATTGGTTCTTAGGATGCTCTAGGTTGTTGCTAGGGAACTGCTATATATTTGCTAGGGTGTTGCTAGATGGTTCATAAGATGTTCTAGGTAGTTGCTATGAAATTGCTAGAGGATTTCTAGAATGTTATAGATGGTTGCTAGGGCGTTGCTATATTGGTTCTTAGGATGCTCTGGGTTGTTGGTAGGGAACTGCTATTTGTTTGCTTGGGTGTTGTAGATGGTTGCTAGGGTGTTGCTAGATGGATCTAAGGCTGTTCTAGGATGTTGTTAGCTCATTTTAGGTGTTTGTTGGGGCAGTTTCCCTAACTTTTTTTAATTTCAAATGTTTTGTTTATCCCCAATTATGCTTATAATTTTGCATTTCATTTTAAGCACAAAGTATGTGATTTCTGCAATTGTGCAATTGTTTAGTTGATTAATTTAGCACTAGCATAACCATGTTTTAACTAGTGGGCAGAAGTGCTTCCATTATCTTTGATTACAGTACTATATTATAGTTTTATAAATATTTTGAATTAACTTTTATTTTGATATATTATTAAAATTTTAGCAGTTTTGTCATTTTATTCTATAGTCTATTATTCTATCTATTTTTTGTCTATAGTTTTTAAGCTTTAGGATTTTTTTTAAAGTAATTGAGAAAATGTATTTATTTAAGTAAATTTTATTATTATTTATGGTTTTATTTAACAGCATTAACCCTGGTTAGCATCTGTCAGGTCTCTTCATACGATCAGTCTGTCTGTTTCTGGGTGTATGTTGGTCGATTAGCGGCTAATGTAGCCTTTAAATACAGGCTAAAGGGTTCAAACGGCTTGCTAATTATCCAGCTAACCGCTTCAATGATTAATGGATGCTTCTGACTAATTAAATGTTAATAAAATTGCGTCAGGGTGGGTAGTGCACATGCAGTGTGGTAATTTTCCAACCGCCATTCTTCCATTTCATTTCTCCAGTGTAAAAAAAAAGAAAAAAGAAAGCCCAAATTTTTTTTTTTTTTTTAAAGATACAAGAATGCTAAAGTTAAGTAATATTTTATTAGAAAATAATAGACTAAAATAATAGAATAATAATAAAAAAAAGATTTTGACACCAGTTGATTTGCTTTGCCTAACAGCGCCATCTAGTGGCCAGTACATCTAGACATCTGATTCAAGTCTCACATCTGATCACAGTTTGGGTGTTTGAAAGTAGTTTCAGCGACAGTCTTAGACTGGAGTATATAATGAACAGCAGTTTTGATACATGAAGAACATCACCTCAGGTAATATATTCCTTTAGACACCTGAGGAACTTTGCTTTCAGCGGTATCTATCGTTACACTAAAGTCCTGCATCTTGAGAATTATGTTGCCTTCAAGTCCCCTTCATGGGTTGATCATATTTTTGAGCCCTCGCAATGTCAGTAAGAGCCCCTTTCATGAATATAATGAACCCACCTGTTACTGAGCAGCATATTATCAGACAAACTTTTTTACTCATAATATGCTGCACGGTAACACCTGTGTATTTTTTAGTGATAATTTAACAATTTTTTTGTTTAAATATCACATTTAATTTCAAAATTGATTTCTTCCAGTTTATGTGCATATTTTAATGAAATTATGGTTTTGATTTCATAGTGATTTTTAATTACATATTTTACTGTAAATATTTTTTTAATTTAATGAGATTTTTTTACCACTTTATGTACATATTTTACTGCAAATAAATTTATTTAAATTTATTGTGATATTTTTTACCACTTTATGCACATATTTTACTGCAAATTATCTATTGTGATTTTTTTTTTTACTACTATGTACATATTTTACGGCAAATAATTTTTTTTACCGCTTTGTGGATATTTGACAGCAAATACATTTTTTATTGTGATTTGAATTTTTACTGCTTTATGTAGATATTTTACTGTAAATAATTTTTGAAATTTATTGTGATTTTTCTAACCAGTTTATATGCACGTTTTATTGCAAATACTTTTTATTTAATGTGAATTTTTAACACTGCATATTTACCTGCAAATATTTAAAAAAATGAATTGTGATTTTTTTTAGCTTTATGTGCATATTTTACTGCAAATACGTTATTTATTGTGAATTTTTACTGTTTTATGTGCATATTTTATTGCATTTAATTTGTGACAATGTATTTAATTTAAAATCGCAGCTTTATGTTTTTATATTATTTGTTCAAGTTCGTTGGAAATGTTACAGTTAAAAAAGATTTGGACATAAACATTGTGACAGATGCACTGATAGATATGACGAACATTAAATTTAATCAAATTTTGACTGCTAAATTCCCACAGCATAAAATCAAGCGTTTTATATACTACAATAGTTTTATTAATATTAATATCAAAATCACTTGATCATATCGTAACTAAACTATGGAATTCTCCAGAAAGACTTGAAGGCAACATCAGACAAGATACCAGAGGCACATCGGAAACGGTGCGAATAAAGCGTCTGGTTTCATTCAGTGATGGCGTTGCTCAGCTCGTCCGGGGTTACAAACAAGCGTATCTTGAAGAGGTAAACGCTAAGGTGTCCGAATCGCCTAAGTTTCATCTCCAGAGAGATTTCAAAGTCCTGAGGAAGCGTGATGGGTTTCTGAACCACCAAGACGCCGCCGTGGTCCACGCGTTTGGCGGCGAAGTAGCCTCCTTGGTTACCGTCCACGATGGCCACCTCAATGTCGTCCCCGAGCGCGGAGTTGGAGGGGCCCATGCGGAAGATGTTGGTGGGAATGGGGATTTTGGTGGGGAATGTCAGGTGGTAGTAGGTAATTCTCACAGGCAAGGCCAGGCACTCACTAGACTGATTACAAGGCAAGCGCTCACAGCGACTGCGAAGGGAAGATAGAGAGAGAAACGGGGGAAAGAGAGAAGAGAGAGGGGTTAGAATGGTGCACGACATGCGGAAAAGTGTGATTTTAGGGGGTGGGGTTTGTTTGAGGGGGAGGAGCATTCACAGTGACATCACAGACTGAGAGCCGGAAGGAAAAATCCCATTTATTTCCTATATAGAGAAACTTAAATGTTTGTAAAGTTTGTAATATTGGATCGGGTCCATTTTTATTGAAACATTTTTGGGCGAAAATGAATGGGAAGCGGAAACTGTTCGGCAGAGGGATGTTAATGATGTTAACGGCGACGTATATTAATGAAACTTTGTGCGCTAACCATGCATTGCATTGCATTATTTGTTTGTGTATATTTTACATAATTTTTATTATATTTTTTATTTCATAATAGTTAGCGGAAATGCTTATTTGTAATTATTTGAATTAAATAATTTTTGGTTCAAAATATATCATAATAAATTAATTATTAATATCATTACTTATTTAATGTTATTATTTTCTTTTTTATTTAAACAGAAAATACTAATTTTATATATAAAATGTTGTGTGTCATTTTTTTGTTATTTATTATGTTGTGTAAATTATTTTTAATTTGTTTATATTCAGTGGAAATGTTTATTTTTAATTATTTGAATTAAATAATATTTGATGTATAGCTTATTATATAATTATACATTCATAAATCTAAGTATGAGAATAGTTTCCATAAATTCCATAAATTATTAATATTTATTTAATTTTATTATTTAATATTTAATTTATATATAAAGTTATTTTTTTCATTTTTTTTTTTTTTTTTTTTTAAATATTTATATCATATTCAGTGGAAATATTGCATTGAAAAAGAGGTTTTGGTGTGAATTTTGAGATTGGATACGACAAATATTAAACTAAACTGAAAGCATAAAATCAAGCTCCACCCTGCATTATTGCATTTGTCCTTTTTCTCTTGGAAATGTGTCAGATTTTGCATGTAAAATGAGTTTTGAACGTAGTTTTTATGTTTTATGTCACTTACGTGTCTCCTGAGCGTCTGTAGTTCACCGGACAGTCGAAATTCAGGCATTTATATCCACCCTGAATGTTGAAGCAGCTCTGGGACTCTGTGCAGGTGTGAGTACCGGTCACACACTCGTCGATATCTGCTCAAAAACATCAGCATTATTGTTGGTCTTCATGATTATTATGATTAAATGAAACACTTAATGTAGCTTCACAGTCACACCGATGACAAAATTGAACTTTTTTAATGATTTTTTTGTGTTTTTTGACAAGTACCAGTGCATATTATTTCTGTATTGTGATGTAGGAACTCTCAACATTGAGATTGTCGTGTGTTTCTGACCCTGGCAGCTGCGTCCGTTGGGGGCGAGTGTGTATCCGGTGGCGGGACACGTGCAGTGGAAGCTGCCGGGAGTGTTGTGACATCGGTAAGAGCAGATGTGTCCACCGGTGGGCAGCGCGCACTCATCGATGTCTGCGGAGCAACACACGGTTACTTCCTCCGCTGTACCGATGATGGAGTTTGACAGCAAACATCAGCCTCTCACCTTCACAGGTGATCCCGTCCACATCACTCAGCTGGTAACCGCGGCGACAGTAACACTGATAGGATCCGTAAACATTGGCGCACTCCTGACTGCAGGGGTTGCTGTCGCATTCGTTGAGGTCTGCGGGTTAAACGAGAGGTAAGTGAATGAAAAGACGGAATGAGTTGATTAGCAGTTTTTCCTGTGGTCTTTCCCGTACCTTCACAGTTCCTTCCGTCGTCGGCCAGCTTGAAGCCAGTGGTGCAGCTGCACTTGTAGGACCCCAGGATGTTTTCACACTTGTGCGCACATAGTCGGCCGGGATAGTTCCTGCATTCATTGACGTCTGATGTTCAAGAGAAATTAATATGGCATACAGATCAACGGGAGTCAAGCAAAAGGTGCATTTTATATACAATTAATATAAATAAATAAATATATATATATATATATATATATATATATATATATATATATATATAAAATTAAATATATATATATATATATATATATATATATATAATTATAACAATCAATAATATATTTAATTCTATTTTTAATAATTATATATATATATATATATATATATATATATAATTTTATTTTTTTTAAATTAAATAATATATATTATTTAAATAATAGTAAAAACAATTAATATAATATTTAATATTTTTAATTATTTAAATTAAATATATAGCATAATTTAAGAAATATGTAAAATATTTTAAATAATTACGAAAATAACAATTAATATAATATTTAATTATATTTAAATATTTACATTAAATAATATATATTGTAAAATTGAATTAAAATACATATAAAGTAGTTTAAATAATTATAAAAATAATAAGTAAAATAATTATATTTTTAATTGTTGAAATTAAATATATAGTAGAATTTAATTCATATATAACTGAAGTATTTTAAATAATTATAAAAATAACAATTAAAATAATATTGCATTATTTTCTTGAATAGAATATATTGTATAATTTAATCTCTCTCTATATATATAATTAGAATATTTCAATTAATTAAAAAATAACAATTAAAATTTATATTTTAATTATATATATATATTTATAAAATATACAGTAAAATTATTTTATGTTATTGTATATCATTTTATTTTAAAAAATAATTATAAAAATAACAAAACAACATATTTTTAATCATTTTATTCAGTGGAAATGTTGCATTTAAAAAGAGCTGGAAATGAACTTTGAAACCCTCAGATATGACAAATTAAAGTTAACGAAAAGTCTGTACATTTCTTTTATTGATTCCTCACTGACATCTGATGTTCAAGAGAAAGAAATATGGCACACTGACCCACAGAGGACAAACGGTGAAACGGTGTTTGGAAAATAACTTCAAAGGCATCAACCCTGGTGTGGGTTTGAACCTCTTAACCTCTAACCAACGGCACTGACCTTCACAGGCTCTGGTGATGCTGTTGAAGTTGAAGCCGGGCTTGCACTCGCAGCGGTACGAGCCCATCAGATTAATACAGCCGTGACCATCACAGGAGTTATCAGGCCCCGCACACTCGTCGATATCTGAGACAGGAGGTCAATCAGAGGTCACTCGCGCATGCAGGAACAGCCGGTGAACCCTGACTAACTTCATAAGTGGAAAACTGTCAAGCAAAAGTATCAAATCTGGCATTCACAACTCTCTGCAACTCTCTGTGTAATATAATTATATATAAAATATTTATTTTGATTATTTTACTTATTATATTATTAATCGTGTTTCCTTTTGATTTTGGGGTGAAATAAGAGCTGGAATATATTATATTATATTATATTATTTTATATTATGTTATATTAATTATATTATATTGTTTTATATTATGTTATATTAATTATTTTGTATTATATTATATTATGTTATATTAATTATTTTGTATTATATTATATTATGTTATATTAATTACATTATATTATATTATATTGTATTATATTATTGTATATTATGTTATATTAATTATTATACATTATATTATATTATTTAATTTATTTTATTTTATTTTATTTTCACCTAAGGCTTTGAGGTCTTGGTTTTCAAGGATGTTTTTATTTAGTCACTTATAAAGATAAATTTTTAATTGTTATTTAATTTATATAATTATATTAAAATGACATTCACGTTCCTACTTTATTTCTATAAAATTATGTATTTCTGAGTGAAACAGCTACCTTGTAATATATTTATATGTAACATAAAATATAAATACTATTTATTATATTATTTATTGGTTTTTCCGTTCGAGTTTGGGGTGAAATAAGAGCTGGATTATCTTTATTTCATTATATTGTACTATTTTTTTTTTTTAAGTATTATTATTACATTTTATTTTATTAATTTTATTTCTATAAAAAAATTATGTATTTCTGAGTGAAACATCTACCTTGTAATATATTTATTTGTAACATAAAACATAAAAAATATTATTTTATTATATATATATATATTGTTTTTATGTCAAAGTCTTGGTTTTCCATCATTTCTATTCTCTGATATTTGATATTTTTCCCAGAAGACCAATTATAATATTAGTCATATAGAGCTCCAAAGTTTTTTTTTGCACCAAATATTTTCCATCTCTCTTTCTAATGTTCAGAATTAAACTAAAAATGCAATTCACAACCCATTTTATTTCTGCAATGTGATGTATTTCTGAGTAATATAAACATAACATATGACTTATTTATTCATAAATAAGCATAGAACTTGAATCGATGTAGTTTGGGTCCGTACCGACGCAGCGAGTGCCCTCGGCGTTCAGATGGTATCCTCGACCACAGTTCACAGACTGTCTCTGGCAGGTGTAGGAGCCGACCGTGTTGAAGCACATGTGACCCGGCGCACACGGTCCGGTCTGACTCAGACACTCGTTTATATCTGTCACACAGGGAGAGGAGCGTTATAGAGCGTAATGGGCTGTGATGTTGCAGAGCATGTGTGACAGTGACATTCTCACCGATGCAGCTGCCGAGTGCGTCCTGTATGAACCCCGCGCCGCACTGCATTCTGGGACGGCAGCGGAAAGAGCCGACTGTGTTCTGACACATGAGTTCAGCTGCGCAGTTGTGAGTGCCGGTCTCACATTCATCGATGTCTGAAACATCAAACCCGACACTAATTATCATATATGCAAATGACATATTTATTTATTTATTTATTTATTTATCATTATTAAGGAGTATTAATGTGTAGCTGTACGAATAAACAAAATATGGCTTAGTGCGATAATAAAATCTAATTTTTTATTATATTTTTACATTTGTACTGTAAATTATATTCTCCTTCATTTTTATTTTACAGGGAAATATTACAATAGTAATATTTCATATTTGTTTAATACTATTTATTAAGTAATAATAATGAAAAATAATAATACAAATACTGATATATACTCACAAAATATTTTTCTCTTATCTTACATTGAAATATTACAATAGTATTTTTTCTTATTGCATTTAATATTTTTATTTATTAATAATATTAATACAAATGAATACAGATAATTATTATTAATTAGTAATCAATTACAATTAATACACATAATAATATTAATACTTATTATTGATTTATATTTAATCACAAAATCTTGTAATATTTTTCTTGATCAACATTTTCACAGTGAAATATTACAAAAGTAATAGTTCTTATTTAATAATGTTAGTAATAATAATAATATGGGATCATATTGATAATATATCATATTGTGATATAATCACAAAATATTGCTAATATAATTATATAATATTTAATATTTTTAATAGAGTGAAATATTACAATAGTGATATTTCTTATTTGTTTAATACTTTTATTTATTAATAATAATTCTCATAAAAATAATAAAAACAATTATTTAAAAATAATATTGATATACAATCGCAAAATATTGTATATTATTTTTCTTAATTGATTTTTTATATTACTGTAAAACAAATTACAATAGTAGTATTTCTTATTTTGTCTATTTGTCTTGAGTAATAAAAATTATTATTATTTTATAATCATATTGATATTAATCACAAAATATTGTTTTATAATATAATATGTAATATATATAATATTATTTCTTAATATTTTTTTATCTTACAGCAAAATATTACAAGTGATATTTCTTATTTCTTAATCATTATAAAAATAATAATTAATAAAAATAATCAATTAGAAAATATTACTATTGTAATCTACTGTAAAATATAATATACAATATTATATCAACTTTATTTTAAAATAATAATTCTTTTTATTATCATTTATGACAATTATTATTACTAAATATAAAAAATAGTAATAGTAAAAATAGTAATAATTATTATTATTATAATAATCATATTGATATACAATCACAAAATATTGTATACTATTTTTTATATTTACTAATAATAATTGTCTTTCTTAGAATTATTATTTTTAAAATAAAATGGATATACAACCACAAAATTTTTTTTTACTGTAAAATAGATTACAATAGTAATATTTCAATAAAAAATAATAATTTAGTAATTATAACGATCATAATAACAATGATAATAATAATAATTATTATTTTACAGTCATATTGATATATAATCTCAAAACATTAACAGTTTTTAAAATCACAGAGCATTTTTATTTTTATTTTTTAAAAACGTGGCAGGTTACGGCTCTGACCTTCACACTTGTTGTTGTCGGTGAGCTCGTAGCCCGTCCCGCAGCTGACCTCTCTCTGGCAGCGGTACGAGCCCAGCGTGTTGATGCAGCGCTGGCCCGGCTGGCAGTGATGAGAGCCCAGCAGACACTCGTTGACGTCTGCGGAGACACACACATCCCTCACGCTCTGTGACCGACACTCACACATGCTTCATCAGTGGAGCCGTACTGACCTTCACAGCTTTTTCCGTCTGGCTTCAACTTGTGTCCCACCAAACAGGCACAAGTGCCATTAACACAACGCTGAGCGCAGCCTGCAGCTTCAACACACAAACAACATTAATGATCATAATCATATACAGATGAATCGGTGCAGTAACAAATGTTAACTAATAATAGTACAGTTCCAGCTACCTTTGCATGGGTCCTCTGTGTTTATAGCATCACCCTGTGAAGTTTGTAAATCTGTAATTATGAAACACACATGTAATTAATGCATTAAAGTGGCACTAGAGGGCAGCAGAGCTTATTGAATTTTCACTGATTTATATTTATGTTGATGAAACAGGAGTTGGTCCCCATTGACTTCCATTGTAATGGTAGTTCGGCTGAAGAAAGAAACTCAAACAGGTACTTGAGGGTGAATAAACGATGACATGCTTCATTTTTGGGTGAACTGTCCCTTTAAGGGGTTGTGATGTCATAACCATCGTAAGACCATTGTGTTTGTTTGTTCGCTCTCACTCTGTGTCAGTTTCCCGTCGAAGTTCGGCAAGCGGTCCACGCAACAGGCCCGGGACACCACACCGCACTGGTACCCCACCGCGAGCGTGAGGTCACATGACAGACCTTGCTCCTGGGCCGCCCGGCCGAGCAAACAACACTCACAGCACATCTGGAGGGGAGAAAACATCTCGGATCAGAGATGAACTGGCTGTTATCCGAGTGACCAACATGAGGATGTGAAGACCTTACTAATATATATATATATAATATACTATAATAGAATTTATTATTTTAGACATCTAACTATTTCTTAAAAGGTAAATTTACATGCTAACATATTCTATATATAATAAAAGTGATATATATATATATATGTGTGTGTGTGTGTGTGTGTGTGTGTTATATATATATTATATATATATATATATATAAATTTAATAATAAAAATTTCAAGAATTAAATAATAAAATTCTTAAAATAATTAACATTTACATTTCATAATGTATCTTTTTTACACAATGCATTGCAATAGACTGGGGAGGAAAAAAAGTGGAAAAAATAATTTAAGATGACAAATTCAAGTAATTCAATGCAGAAAAGCATCAATAAAACTCAGTTTAATATAATTTAAAAAATATATTAAATCAATATTTGTGTGTGCCATGTATTTTTAAGCTTATTAAAGATTCATGTTGTTGGCTTAGCAACCTTTTAAAGACAAATCCCAATACACTTTGTTGCGCTTTGAGATATTGCATTAAGTAATCACTTATAAGGTTGAGTTTCTTAGAAGGCAGCTGCCTATGTAGGGACCAGACAGTGAGGTAGTTCAAGTTTACTGCAGTATATGACACAAAGAACAGCTGTCTTTATTTTGACCCGACCTTTGATGGTTTGTCAGAGTCTGTCACGAAACAAAATTCACACCTATGTGCAAAATGACTGAATCCTTTTCTGTGCAGATGAGAGAGAGAGAGAGAGAGACTCTAAACAGCACAAAAAATATGTTCCCCTGAGGCCGCGAGCGGGACGCAACACATCCTGACGGTAAGCATCGTGGCTGATTTCCCAGACACAGATAAAGTCTCATCTTGGACGCAATGATAATTCACCTTCACAGATCTGTCAGTATTCAAGATGAAGAAGTAGCGCAGGAGCAAAAGCACAAAGCCTAATGTGGAAAAACAGCGATGTGTGCAATTCCACATGTAAACGCACATTAATTAAAGGACTAGATCATGCGCACCACAAAAAATGATGTTCATCCTTTCTTTTTTTCCAGGACAAATATCTAAACAGTCTTAAATCAAGATATATTTACTGGAATGAGTTAAGTGAGTTTATGAAGAAAAAAGGGTCAGAAAAATAATAGTTTTCCCCGTGAATTAAGTTTATTTTTCTGACCCCACTGGCAGATGTTTTATGTTTTAAGCATAAACTCGATTTTCGATCAGTTTTTAAGTAAACAATACTTATTATCTTCAGTCATTTTTTTTCTCAATTAAATATATATTGATTTAAGAATGTTCATATACTTGTACTGGAAAACAAGACAAAAATACTAAGAAAATAGATCTTCTTTTTGCAAAAGTTATTTATTTTTATTTTTTTTTGCTAAAGTTATATTTTTCCTAAATTGACAAAAAAATCTGCAAAAATGTGTGTGTATATATATATATTAATTATTTTTAAAAATTTAATAACATATCTTTTTTTTCCATAAGGCATTACAATAGACTGGAAAAAAAAATAATTCAAGTTAAAAGTGCACTATAATCAAAGTTTTTTGAAGTCAAGTGACAGGAACAGACAGACTTTTAAGTAGCTATTTTGCAATAATTGCACGTCCTAGTATATCTCTAATTTTAGAGAGACATTAGGGTGATTAAATGATGAGAATCTGAATTTTTGTGTGAATTATCCTTTGGGTCAAATGTACATGCATCTTTTTTCCATTAAAAATGTGAATAAACTGAATTAATGAGGTTTCTAAGAACTGCAAACTCGAAAACGACACAAGGAAACGGTCCTCTAGAGTTCTCGAGGAGACGCAAACTGATCTGGTGATTTAGAGAGAGCTTAAACTTGCCACAAGATCATCTAACACCTGCCCTGAAAAGTCTCAGATAAATTTGGCTCGGTGGTTAGTGATAAACGCATAAATAAAGCAGAGACAGACGCTTTTAAACGTTCTTACAGTCCCTACTGACAACCCAAGATGAATGTTTCCTAGAAGACAGCAGGCACCTGGCGGACTGTAATGTTGAAACACACTCAGGTGTGTATTAAAGGTTGAAGACACACTCTATTCTTCAAACTGAGGTTTGGCGAAGAGCCTGCGCGTATAATCGGAGCTGGATTTATAACGCCGGGCTGACAGGAACAACCTCCACTTTTGTGATGTGGACAAGTTCTCTCCTGCTCAACATAAACAGTGCTGAGAGAAAGACATCTATTTTTACCCCTCAGTCTCCAGAAGAGTTCCTGCTTTAAAAAGCACATTTATCATCTTATTGTGATCTGAGTGTCTTAACACAGACTTGTACGGACAAGAACACAGACCCAAAATGTACTTGGACACTTCGATCACACCTAAAAATATTTGTATTTCAACGCATTAGATCTCATTTATTTTAAAGAGACATAGAGTGAGTACACTATACAAGCAAAACATTTCACAAAAAGAAGTTTGTTATAGGTTTTAAATGATAAAATGGTACATATACTGTTCAAACGAAGACGTATTGCTCCATTAGCCCAAGTGAGCTGCCTTGTCGTCTACTAAGTACAAAGTTAGCTGGCTTTTAAGGCTGCGTTCTCACTGAAATGAAACCTCATAAATGTCTGTTTTGAAGTGCTCTACATAATCAGCACACACAAATGTGTATATATATATATATATATATATATATATATATATATATATATATATATATGAGCAATATCACAAAAGTAGCCATGCGATATGATTCAGTAATCACAGAGTGCTGATATACAGTCATATCACATGGCTATGAGTGTGTTATTACGGTTATACAACAGTTCGACGACACAAGAGTGTAAATAAATAAACAACAATGGATTGTCTTTAAAAACCCTAATTTGTGCAGAACTATTTCCTACCGCCACGGTTTCAAATCTCAAGTTGATATTTTAACAGTTGAGCCCCGGTACACACCAAGCCGACGCCGGCAAAGACAGACTGCAGGGTTGGCACACCTCGGTAGTGTCTGGGTCCAAAGTTGCCCTGTCACACCAAACCGACAGTCGACACCCAACGGCCAAAGTCTATTCTGTGCCTGTGTAAGAAGAAATGCCTTTCCGTACCAGCAGGTGGCAGTAGCTGAACAGCCAATCAGAATGATTAGATGGCCTGATGACCGATGAGCTCCGACACTGATTCAACATGTCAAATCGGCCGACAAAAAAAGCCAACGAGGACCAACTTAGTCGGCCGACAAAAAAAAAAAAAAAGACAGACGGCCGACCGTTGGCTTGGTGTGATCCAGGCTTAAAATGTCACTTTAGAAATAGTATTATGGTTTTATGAGAGAGAGATTGACTAAACAAGTGTATAGCCTGTGAAATAGCATTCATTCTTCCATGTCAATATTATTATATTCATTATAAAAATCAGTTTGAATGTCAGAGGAAAGCGATATCTTTGTCCTTTTAAAAGTTAAGGGGATTTCCCATTAGAGCAGTAAAACAACTTCCTTGTTCTGACTGACTCGTAAAGACAGTCTTTGCCGCCATCTAATGTTACTTTCACGGAAGTCCATGTCACGATCGACGGAAAACAAATGCGGCATATTATTTATACAAAATCATATTTAAATATTGTTGTTCAATGAATAACAAAAACAGCCATTATAAAATACAAAAAAAAACCGGGAAATAAACATAAGCAAGCAATTCAGTCAAACGTACAAAAGTGGCGCTCTAGTACAGACATATGCTGGACAAATTTATTATATCTGAATAGAACAGAATATCTGTTCCTTTTTAAAAATTTTGGACGTCGTCTCGCGGTTTTGGCCCGCGGGCCGTATGTTTGACACCCCTGCCTTAACCCAAATTGTTTTGCTCTAGAACAAATAATAGATTAATAAGACCAAAGATTGCCCATTTGATATACCCCAAATTAATTATATCTCATTTAATCACTATCTACATGAGAGCCAGCGGAAAATACTGGCTGAGATGAAGCTGTTCTCAGCGGGTACTCGAGCACTGAACGGCCGCTGAAGGCCTGGAGCTTGCATCTGTGAAAGCATCTAAAATTGTAAAATATTCACTATATTTATATATGAGTCACATATTTGAGGTCTAAATAAGTACATTCTCGCCTAAAAAACTACATTTCGTGACAAAGCAACATAGTATTTTTTAAAATATAGTGGATTTACTCGACTGCCATGACAGTTCCAGTGCTGGTACTGGGGGAATATCGCATGGCTCTCAGATTTGAGAACAAGAACTGTTGTCTAAATATATGTGTGTGTGTGTGTGTGTTTATGGTATTGCATAACCACATTAAGAAAAAAATCACGCTGCTGTGAGAAAATCACACTCAAACACACCTTGGCCGTCTTCGTTTCACACGTGCTGCTGGACAAGAGGCCGTCACAACTTCCCTGGTCCTTCGCCATATTGATGCCGCTGGTACAAATGTTGTCGTCAAGAACCGTAGCACAACACTGTTCCTGTGCTATCCTACAAAACAAACACACACTAACTGAAGCTCAGGACATCTCGGCTCAGTGCTTTAAGGTCTGGGCTGGCGATCAACAGATTATAGGGATTGAGCACAATGTGTTCATTGTGTCGTTGAGCAAAACCAGTAACCTCCAGGCTTTCCGGTGGACTAGTTGTGAATAAACAGACTAAAGGATGTTTCTAAGGAACTTCTGATTTCTAAGGAAAGACTGGATTGCAATGAAAAAACGTTTGCATCTCATGTAAATAAATCTTGATTTAAGAATTTTTAGATATTTGTACTTGAAACAAGACAGAAATACTGAGTAAAATATTTTTTGAACTGTGTTCAGATCCTTTTAATTCACATATAATGCTTCCTGACCACTTTAAACCATAGGACAGATGTTAGAGAGAGATGGACCACTCTTTTGACTGCAGGACGTCATTGTTTGGTTCTGATCCAGGCTGGACCGCAGCGCCGTGACGCACTGAGGAGAGTTTTTACCGTAAAACGGTGACTGTTTGTCTCTTTCGCTCTTACTTCACCCTGTTTCACAATCAAGCTCACCGAGCATCTCCTCTCCAAAGAGCCTTTTAAGGGAGAAGTCATCTGCAATTTCTCCTTCCGCTTTTTTGGACTTGTTTTTCCCTTTTCGGTGTCTGAAATAATCTGCAGATTTCCTGTTTTTCGGATCGCTTTCTCTCTTCTCCGTCTGACTAGAGTTTCACCTCAGTGGAATTTCCTGGATTTGGAAATATTCCCATTTTTGCAAGCCCACCTACCAAAAACATCCAAGCATCACCACTTTTTTCTTGCACTTTCTCATTTAAACAAACTCCGGATCACTTTGAAGGCCAAGACAAGCACATCTGATGCCTGAAGGCTTGATGGAGGAACACAACCAGCTTTGACTGGCACTAAAATTGTGCGCTGATCTTTATCATTACAGTCAAAGCCACTGTGGGCACTTCTACCAATGATGCATTGCTTCTGCACTACCAATGCAATACTATGCAGCGACCATCTGATATAATTAAATATATTTAAAAAGAGGACTTATTCTGCTTTTTTACATGTTCAACTCTCTTTAGTGTATAGTGTTGCTGTTCGAGCATGAAAAAGGTCTGTAAAGTCTCTCCAGCGGGAGTTATTCTCTATATCTGTGTCCCTGTTTCTGAACACCCTGAACACCCACCTTTGATAAGGGGCGGGGCCCGGTTAAGTTAGTTAGTAGTGTGTTGAAACTCGTGGTTATGGTAAAGGGGGAGGCCTGGTTAAGTTAGTTAGTAGTGTGTTGAAACTTGCGGTTATGGTAAAGGGCGAGGCCTGGTTAAGTTAGTTAGTAGCGTGTTGAAACTTGCGGTTATGGTAAAGGGCGAGGCCTGGTTAAGTTAGTTAGTAGTGTGTTGAAACTTCGCGGTTATGGTAAAGGGCGAAGCCTGGTTAAGTTAGTTAGTAGCGTGTTGAAACTTGCGGTTATGGTAAAGGGCGAGGCCTGGTTAAGTTAGTTAGTGGTGTGTTGAAACTTGCGGTTATGGTAAAGGGCGAGGCCTGGTTAAGTTAGTTAGTAGTGTGCTGAAACTTGCGGTTATGGTAAAGGGCGAGGCCCGGTTAAGTTAGTTAGTAGTGTGTTGAAACTTGCGGTTATGGTAAAGGGCGAGGCCCGGTTAAGTTAGTTAGTAGTGTGTTGAAACTTGCGGTTATGGTAAAGGGCGAGGCCTGGTTAAGTTAGTTAGTAGTGTGTTGAAACTTGCGGTTATGGTAAAGGGCGAGGCCTGGTTAAGTTAGTTAGTAGTGTGTTGAAACTTGCGGTTATGGTAAAGGGCGAGGCCTGGTTAAGTTAGTTAGTAGTGTGTTGAAACTCGTGGTTATGGTAAAGGGCGAGGCCTGGTTAAGTTAGTTAGTAGTGTGCTGAAACTTGTGGTTATGGTAAGGGGTGGGGCCTGGTTAAGTTAGTTAGTAGTGTGTTGAAACTCGTGGTTATGGTAAAGGTCGAGGCCTGGTTAAGTTAGTTAGTAGTGTGCTGAAACTTGCGGTTATGGTAAGGGGTGGGGCCTGGTTAAGTTAGTTAGTAGTGCGTTGAAACTCGTGGTTATGGTAAAGGGGGAGGCCTGGTTAAGTTAGTAAGTAGTGTGCTGAAACTTGCGGTTATGGTAAGGGGGGCCTGGTTAAGTTAGTTAGTACTGTGTTGAAACTCGTGGATATGGTAAAGGGGGAGGCCTGGTTAAGTTAGTAAGTAGTGTGCTGAAACTTGCCGTTATGGTAAGGGGTGGGGCCTGGTTAAGTTAGTTAGTAGTGTGTTGAAACTCGTGGTTATGGTAAAGGGGGAGGCCTGGTTAAGTTAGTAAGTAGTGTGTTGAAACTTGCGATTATGGTAAGGGTCGGGGCCTGGTTAAGTTAGTTAGTAGTCTGTTGAAACTTGCGGTTATGGTAATGGGTGGGGCCTGGTTAAGTTACTTAGTAGTGTGTTGAAACTTGCGGTTATGGTCATGGGCGGGGCCTGGTTAAGTTAGTTAGTAGTGTGTTGAAACTTGCGGTTATGGTAATGGGCGGGGCCTGGTTAAGTTAGTTAGTAGTGTGTTGAAACTTGCAGTTATGGTAAGGGGCGGGGCCTGGTTAAGTTAGTTAGTAGTATGGTGAAACTTGTGGTTATGGTAAGGGGTGGGGCCTGGTTAAGTTAGTTAGTAGTGTGTTGAAACTGGCAGTTATGGTAAGGAGCGGAGCCTGGTTGAGTTACTGGCGTGTTGAAACTCGCAGTTATGGTAAGGGACGGGTCCCGGTTGTGTTAGTTAGTAATGTGTCCAAACTGGCGGTTATGGTAAGGGGTGGAGCCTGGTTAAATTAGTTAGTAGTGTGTTGAATCTGGTGGTTATGGTCAATGGTGGACAAAGTACGCAAACCTAGTACTTGAGATAAAGTAGAGATATACTAGGTAAAATATTACTCCAGTAAAATTAAAAGTACTCCCTTTTAAATTTTACTTGAGTAAAAGTACAAAAGTATTTGCCTTCGAATGTAATTAAGTGTTCAAAGTACTATAATTTATTAAGGCTATAATAGCCACAATTTTTGTCACAAGTCTCTTGGTTAATCATCTCAGTTCATGTTAAAATAAATTGGTTCCTTTAGAACCAAGTGAAATTAAAGGATTTAAGAGTTTATTTTAAGGTTTATTTGTAATAGTTGCAAGTTTAAGTTTAATAAACGCTTGTATTAAACACAGGATCACATGAGTTTTCTTTTACTATATTGTATCTGAATGTCTCTTCAGAAATATCAACTGGCCATATCAGATTTACTGTAACAGGAACTAGTTTTTTGTTTTTATTGACAAAAAATGATTTCTCAATATTTTCAAAGACTTTTCCGATAACGATAATCAGACGATATTTTGCATCATTCAAAATGTTTTATTTGGCAAAGTAATTGGTGACAGTGTTTGTTATATCTTTCCATCTGTTGCTTTTCCTGTCGTAAGTAACGTTCTTGCTAAATAATTCGGCCATATTTGTTGCGTGTACGTTTTTGACTTTGCTCTGTCTGCTGCAAACGTGCCATGTTCAGATGACTCCTGAAGCTTTTCATAATCCTCATATTAGGGCTGTGCAATTTACCGCATTTAAATCCCACCCGATTCGGCAAAGGCTGCAATTATTTAACACGCAGCTTGTCGGAGATGTACGGCTCTGTGATCAGTGCTAAATGCTTCTGCATCTGAAAGCCAGAGGGCGCTCTAACTCAGAAACTCAAAATATGCCTTGCAGCAGAAGAAGATAGCGTGTCATATCACTATAGCTGAATAAACAGAAGATTGAAACGCTTTGATTGATTAAACATGACTAATAAACATACGATTGCCTTATTATCTCTTAAAAGGATGCACAACTGTCATTATGAAGTGAGTTTGGAGTAAAAACATGTTATTAAATGTTGTCTTTTGTTGGACAAGATGTTAATAAATGCTTCTCATGTCTGGAAAGATGTTTTACGTGCGCTGCCTTTTCAAATTTACATTATAAGCGACTCAAACTAGGCTAAAACTAAGCCCTGCCGTGCTGAAAAGTTCATTCATTCATTCCATTCATTTTCTACCGCTTATCCGGGGCCGGGTCGCGGGGGCAGCAGTCTAAGCAGAGATTCCCAGACTTCCCTCTCCCCAGACACTTCCTCCAGCTCTTCCGGGGGGACACCGAGGCGTCCCCAGGCCAGCCGAGAGACATAGTCTCTCCAGGGTGTCCTAGGTCTTCCCCGGGGCCTTCTTTCAGTGGGACATGCCCGGAACAGATGCCCGAGCCACCTCAGCTGATTCCTCTCGACGTGAAGGAGCAACGGATCTACTTTGAGCTCCTCCCGAGTGACCGAGCTCCTCCCCTATCTCTAAGGGAGCGCCCTGCCACCCTGCGGAGAAAGCTCATATCGGCTGCCTGTATCCGGGATCTCATTCTTTCGGTCATGACCCAAAGCTCATGACCATAGGTGAGAGTAGGAACGTAGATTGACCAGTAAATCGAGAGCTTCGCCTTGCAGCTCAGCTCCTTCTTCACCACGACAGACCGGTACATCGACCACACTACTGCAGAAGCTGCACCGATCCGTCTGTCGATCTCTCGCTCCTTCTTTCCCTCACTCGTGAACAAAACCCCAAGATACTTGAACTCCTCCACTTGAGGCAGGAGCTCTCCACCAACCTGAAGAGGACAAGCCACCCTTTTCCGACAGAGAACCATGGTCTCAGACTTAGAGGTGTTGATCCTCACACTCGGCTGCAAACCGTCCCAATGCACACTGGAGGTCCAGGCCCGATGGAGCCAACAGGACAACTTCATCCGCAAAAAGCAGAGATGAGATCCTGTGGTCCCCAAACCAGACTCCCTCCGGCCCCTGACTGCGCCTAGAAATCCTGTCCATAAAGATTATGAACAGGAGCGGTGATAAAGGGCAGCCCTGCTGGAGTCCAACATGCACCGGGAACAGGTCTGACTTACGGCAGGCAATGCGAACCAAGCTCCTGCTCCGGTCATACAGGGACCAGACAGCCCTTAGCAAAGGGCCCCGGACTCCATACTCCCGGAGCACCCCCCACAGGGCGCCACGAGGGACACGGTCGAATGCCTTCTCCAGATCCACAAAACACATGTGGACTGGTTGGGCAAACTCCCATAAACCCTCCAGCACCCTAGAGAGGGTATAGAGCTGGTCCAGTGTTCCACAACCGGGATGAAAACCGCATTGTTCCTCCTGAATCTGAGGTTCGACTATCGGCCTTATTCTCCTCTCCAGTACCCTGGCATAGACTTTCCCAGGGAGGCTGAGGAGTGTGATCCCTCTGTAGTTGGAACACACCCTCCAGTCCCACTTCTTAAAATCATACACTGCATGCAAAACTAAAGTGCTAACATCACTATCGGAGCTCTGAGCTTCAAATATTTCAAACTTCGGTGAACATAAATAATGAAACCGTTTTCTGCAAGCTACTGTTAGATTACTCATTTTAAAAATGGCATACCTCAAGGTGTTTCCTAAGATTGGAAGGAGAATTCTTGTAAGAAGAAATTCTACAATTCCGAGGCAGGCAGAGGAGGCAGTTGAAAATGAAAGACTGTTTGTTCTCTTCAACGATTTCAAAAAAATTGCGCAAATAAGGCCACGGGTGTTGTGGGACGTTGGAGTCAGGAGTTCTCGATTCTTCCATGATGAAGGCACTGGTACTCTCAATGTTATGTCATTTCACTGACACTGAACTGCTCGCGGTAAGTTAGCAGCAACCAAACCAAGTTCAAAACAGAGTGCGCGCTGAATCCTGACTGGTGGTTTGCCACACGCTTAACCAGCTCAGTTTTTTTATCCACTAATAAATAAAAAGGAACGACTGATTTCGCAAAATGTAGTTGAGTAAAAAGTAAGATAATTGACTTTTAAATGTAGTGAAGTTGAAGTAGAAAGTCTCACCAAATGGAAATACTGCAGTAAAGTACAGATACACGAAAAAGCTACTTAAGTACTACTTAATTTCGTTACTGTCCACCATTGGTTATGGTAAGGGTTAGTTGTGTTAGTTGAGTTAGTGACGTGTTGAAACTCGCAGTTATAGTAAGGGCGGGGCCTGATTAAGTTAGTGGTGCGTTAAAACGAAAAGTTTCACGATGTAGGAAAACGAACACTTGGTGAAAATATGAATGCTTGTTTTAATCAATGAATATGACAGAACTTTTTTTTTAATTGCAACTTCATTTTTTTATTATGAGAGGATTTGCGCACATGTAAAACTTAGTAAACTTACAAACTCATTCAGCGATTTGAGAGATAGGCCTACTGAGAGGATTCTCGCTACCAAACACTTAAACACCTCTGATTGGTCATTGTTTTCAACAGAAATGCCTGTGATCGGTTACAATACTCAACAATGCAAAATCACATTGTGAACAGACACATTTGCAGCACCACGAGGCGAATATAACAGAATATAACACACACACTGCTCCAGCTGACCAATCAGAGCACATAGTGCTTTTCAGAAGGAGGTGCTTCACAGAGACAGGAAGTCAACTGTGTTACTGGCAGACTGGGAAGAGAGGACCCGAACAATGGAGAATATGAGTAATGAATATATATTGAAACTGTTCTAGTAGAGCCTAAAAACAGCATCAAGACTCTAAAAGGGCAAAATATGACTTCTTTTAACCCATAATTGCATGCTCCAATCTGATTGGATGCATGCACAGGTGTTTATCAGTCTGCCAGGAAACAAAGTTGAGGTAAACTATGCTACTTATCTCTTTTTCTTGCATTTTGAGATTTTGGGACTTTTGAAAAAAAAAAAAAAAAATCTCTAAGACTAGTGGAAAGAAAACATCCAAAAGACACATTTAAGTGTTTATTTGATTACACTTGATCAGTTTGCGCCTCATAGACCGATTATAATGGGTTTGATGTGCTTTTGTCGCGTCACGTAGGTGTTAGATTTACGGCTTACTGAACTAACAAACTGATTTATTTCTGTTTAAAAAGCATTTGCTGTGGAAATCATGAAGTTTTGGAACAAACCTGCAGGTGGTGGATTCGGAAATGAGCGGCAGACTCGTGCAGTCCTGAGACTCCTGGCCTCTCTCCTTGCCATCCTTACAGCAGTCGTCCAGAGAGATGGGATCTGTGGTCTCTGGAGAATCAGACAATTCACAGACACAGACATGCAGATTAGAGGTTTGCTCAGTAACAGGTAACAGATCTTGACTTGAGCCGGCTAGTCTAGTCAAATGTTGAATCTTCTGTCAGAGCAGTCTGACTAGATTGCACAATGAAACCAGGTTTTTCATGACTTGCCCAGCTAAATTAATGTTGAATCAGCGTTATTATCAGCTCACCTCATCCAGTCTTTGGTTTGTGGTTAGATCATGAGTGCTAGATTTGTCACTATGGCTGGCAAATGATGTGAGAGGAGAAAGAATAAGACAACAGGGTCCAAAAATGTACTTATTTATTGCCAAATGCACAATGGCAAAATTTTCATTTCTTACTATTTTGCATTATTTTAAATATATTTATATTTAGGGGATGCAAAGGGGTGGAAAGTTCTGGTAAATTCCTGTAAAATTTTCAGAATTTTTTAAAAATTTTGGAAAGTTTCTGGAAATTTACTGGACATTTTCTGCCCCTTTGCATCCCTGTTTATATTAAAAGGTTATATTTATAATAAAAAAAATTGTTTTTGTCAATGAGAAAGGGGCAATTTAGCTGATTTTCCATGCATATTAGTCATAAAATTATAGAAGAGAATCTAAAATGTCAGATATATATTATTAAAATTACAGCATAGTATTTATAATCATAAACTCTCCAGGATTTTTGGAAGGTTTTGGAACATTTTGGTAAGTTTCTGGTTTTTTTTCCCCCTTTGCATCTCTATTTATATTAGATTAATATATTTATAAAAATATGTTTTTGTCATTGAGTTTTTTAGCTGATTTTCAAAAAATTATAGAAGAGAATCTAAAATGTCAGACATACGTGATTTTAATAATATATGTCTGACATTTTAGATTCTCTTCTATAATTTTGTAGAAAATCATCTAAATAACTCAAAAGACCTTATATATATATAAGGACTAAGATTATTTGATCTTAACACAAGATATTTATGACCATAATAAAATGTTTCTCTAATTAAACATTAAATCGTCATAAAAATGAATACATTTATTTAAAAATCTTTTGTTTGGAAACTTCCCTATGATGGAATGTTGAGTTTCTTTGGAAGGATACAGTCCGTGCAGACACTCTGAACCCTTTGGATCAGATGGTGGCATGACCTTTGTCCAATTAGGGATGGACGGCACATGGAAAACCTCCTTAAAAATGTTACTGCACCAAACCCCGCGGCTAAGAATAAAGACTCTTCCTGGACGCTCGGCGGGACACCCGGTCCTGCCTGCGGCCCTTCAGTTCTTCTCAGTTTCAGAGGATTTTGCATAATTAGGGAGGGAGGAGATAAGATGGGTCTGGACGTTGTTTGCACACATTTCTATTCTACTCCATTCTTTTCTATTCTATTCTCCTACCTACCAAGGTCTGTCTTTCAGAAAATCATGACATCACAAAATTAATATTCCTGAGCTTAGCTCTGTTCCGCCCACTTTTCCGTTCTATGCCCTGATGGTTCAGATATTTTCAGAAAGTAAGTCGTAATATCTTGCATCTCAAGATATATTGTTTTAAGAATGTTTTGATATTTGTATTGAAAAACAAGAAAAAAGAAGATAATTTTTCGCAGGGTGACCCAGACTTTATCTGATGAGGGTCTGTTTATTCATTGATTTACTTGTTTTTAATCATCATTGTTCCGTTCAGTTTATTTGATGGCGTTTGCACAATCAGTATCTTCTCTTGATATGCCGCTCAAAGCTGTCTGGATTGTCTCTCCCTTATTTGTTTTTTTTCCCACAAGCCATTTTCCACTCATGCTGAATAATGTTTAGCGTCTGGCAGATGAAGTAATTTGTTGAAGGGCAGCTAGTCAACTCCGTTAAACACGTCTGAGTCTCTCCCAAAGATTAAAGGCCATAAAAACTAGTCCAAAAACATTTCCAAACAACCATCAGCTGACGCAAGTGGACTCAATTGGATCAAACAGATCATTAATTTCCCTGTGGTTTCCATCATCTGCCAAAACGCAAAATATTTTTGGCAGATGAGTCTTTTGGCCTCTCTCCTTCAGGTTTGCAACAGTAATCGAAATGCCAAATGGGGTTTATAAGCAGTAATTTCTCCACGTGAATGCACACATTTTTGTTTATTTGACAACAATCAACCACAGTTTTTAATTTAATAAATAAATAAAAATATTAACTATTAGCATAACTATTAATGAATAAATGTGTTTTATTAAAATAAAGTTGTATTTATTATTTTTTATTTAAATACACATATATAAACTTGTATGTTAGATATGATTAATTGCAATAAATTCATAAATAAATTTAATTAATTAATTCAAAAATAAAATTATTAATTTATTTACATCAAAAAATACAAATACTCATTTATTTACATAATTTATCTAAATAAATGTGCTTTATTAAAATAAATAAAGATTTATATTGCATTTTAAATTATACAATTTGCAACAAATAAATTAAAACAGTTATCCAGAAATACAAAGAAATTTGCGGTTGGTTTGTTATAACTGTAATGTAAAGTACATAGTTTACTTTTATTATTAATTAGAGAACAATAACCCATTTTATTTGCATTGCATATTTTACTTTAAGTTTTTTTTTACTATGATTTAAGTCATTTAGAAGAGTTGTTGTGCGACTCAATTTCTTTTTATATTTATTTATTTATTTACAATTAAACAAGTCATCCAGAAGAGTAATAATTTTATTAAAAAAGAAATGTGCTGGTGACTTATTATAGCCTTGCTGTACAGTAGATACTGAAACATCCAGTTGTTTCTATGAGAGAAACTTTCTAAAGCCCAATAAAACCAAGATAAAATACTCTTGAAGTGAGCTACAAGAACAGGTATACCCACATGATACGAAGTAGTCGAGTTGTGTTGCCGCTGTTCAAATAAACACAGTTTGTCGCTCTGAATTATGACCTGCACCCACAAACCCCATTTGTGGAGTGACCGTTTGAATGACATGAACGTGTGAAGATCTTGAGAACTGAGTAAAGGTTCAGATACAGCCTATAAGAGGATCCGGTTCACCTTCATCTGACTGCAAACACCATCTTTCATCATTCAAAAGCCATGACACCATCTTTCTCTCTCTCTGCTCCATACTTTAGATTCAGAGAGGCAAACAAACCCTCATTGGTTTCTGCAACCCAGACCCCGCCCCCAAATCTGAATATTCATATTACCTCATCTACCATACAATATCTGTTCAGAATAAAACACTTCAGCCTTTTAAAAGATCAGCAAGAGACTCATTTGTATTTGAAGTTGAAAGGCGTATTAATAATATACTGATTTGATTATATATATACGTGTGTGTATGTATATATATATATTTTATATATATTTTATATATATATACACACACACACACACATATATATATACATACACACATATATATATGTGAGTGTATATATATGTATATATTTTATATATATGTGAGTGTATATATGTATATATATATATATACACATTAACGCACACACACATATATATATGTTAGTGTATATATATATATATGTGAGTGTATATATGTATATATTATATATATATACACACACACACACACATATATATATATACACACACACACACACATATATATATATACACATATACACACACACACACACACACACATATATATATATATATATATATATATATATATATAATTACGGTACTTTTTCTTTTTGTAATGTACCACGTGACTGCATGTACTACACTATTTTATTTTGGACTATAAAATTGGCTACTATTCCATTTTTATTCTTCTTTTCCATTCTAGGGACGTTTAAGCAAAATGTATATTACAGCAACCTGAGAAAATACATTTATGAGATCTCAGAAATTCATCATAGAGACAGGCAGACATAAGGCGAGTACGCGCTCACAGAGCAGAAGTGAGATGTCATAACACACAAGACGCTTCTCTACGCACGAAACTCTAAATAACGCAATTTTAAAAGCAGCAGAGATGTGAAATGTGAGGTAAACTCACCTTGCCCCCGCAGCAGCCCGCACAAAGACAACAGCACAATCACACAGAGATCCATTTATCCAAACGCTCGCGACGCTTCTGAGGTGTGAGGACTTTTAAAAGTCAGTGAGGGGAGAAACAGTGAGACCGTCGCGTTGAGACTGATTGTCAGGGCTTTAATGAGCGCGTGTCCGCTGCGCGTTCGGGGGGCAGGACCGACCACTCACGCGCAATCACAAAGGCGTATTTGGTTCCTTGGTATTAAGTATGAACTTTTAACAGATTCTTCTAGAAATGCCTGAGTTCATAGAGAGTATTACTAAGCTAAATACCATTTTGATTAGATAATTAAAGATTCATACAACTTTTTTACACCGTTTACAGTAGTTTACAATTCTTTTACCTCAGTGTAAGCCCCGCCCACACCAACGAACGATAACGGTCTGTTTATTCTAAGCTCACGCGCTGCAGTTTCGAAGTGTGTAACGTTACCTTTTTGTTGTTGCATTTACAAGGCTTTAACCAGCAGATTTCCTCAGAATACAATGTTTCGAGCGAATAACTAGTGTAATCGATCTAATCAAACAGTGAAATTAACTGACAAAGTCAATGTAGTGGAATCAAATGAAGCTGGACAATGTTGTCGAAACTAGCGCTGGATACCTGAGGTAATTTTATGTTAGCTAGCTCTATTTGCTAGCCTAACATAATGATCTCGTCGTTAACGGCTCACCATTTGACCTATTGTTTTCCATATATCAATTTCCTTTAAAGTATCTTTGAAAACTTGTCAAAAAGTGGTTCCTTTTTCTGGACCTCGGGTTCTCAGCAATGTCGTCTACCGTTTTAATTGCGCGAGCGCTTAGAATGGATTCTGATTGGCTGTCAGTGTTTTATCGGCTAGACAAAAAAGTTCTGACAGTTATCCCAGTTCCTCTATATTGTTAACGTTATAGCTGTGGTGTGGACAGTGATCTATTACAACTATTTTAGAACTATATCTTTATTGTTATCTTTAGTTATCGCTCTTGGTCTGAACGGGCCTTATGCTGAATACTAGCGTGTTGTTTAGCGCCGTTCTCTAGCATTTTTGCTTAGCGATTTCAAGGGTGTTGTATTTGCCATGCATAGCTTAAACCAAAATTCCATTTTAATTAAATATTATATTGAAATTCTGAAGCTTCTTACTGTTTAAACGAGATCATTTGATTATTATGAACATTAATACTAGACACAAGGATGTTGTGGGTGGTTGCCAAGACATTGCTATGTGGTTGCTTAGTAGTTTCGCTTTCATAACGTTGGTTTTCAGTTGATATAGTTAAACCAAATTAATTAAATTGAGAGATTCATACTAGTGCTATCAAAACGATTAATCGCATCTAACATAAAAGTAATATTTTTTTTTGTCTGAATTAAACAAATCATACATCATTTTAATGGAGAACGTGAAAATGCTACAGAACGAATTCTTACATTTCTGTTTGAAGACGATTGCATTGAATTCAAAAAATATTTTTTATTTTTGACTTTTTTTGTGAAAACTATGGTTACCATGGAAATAATTATATCACTCAATAACTCAATAAGAGCCTGTTTAACCCTTTCGTGCATAAAACTTATGGTAATTGATAATTAAACTGATATTTAATTTAACATCTTTTTTAATAGTTCCTGATTTGTTAACTAAATATGATTTACAAATTGCAGATTAATTAGGTTTCAGATATGTCATATTCTTCTATGGCGGTTAGTTTGAATAAAGAGAGTGATTAAAGTTTAATTACATCTCTATCATAACATTTCAACAGGGTTTGAATGATGATTGCCGAGGGTTTGGTTTCCCCATCTGGAGAGGATCAATATCATACACTCTGCAGACATATGAAATATTTCTACAAACTCTTGGTTAGAAATCGTACTCTCTGAAATCTCAAGAATGAAATTCATCCACACAGCCAGTATTTTGGAGCGTTCGTTCACTCGTAGAGGCTGTTGAGCAATAAATCAGGCTGACAGAACTCTGACTGATTGCTTTTATTTGCTCTTTCCAGACGCCTCCGCGGTAAACCTCTGGTTTCATCTCACCAAATGGCCCAAGAAAGATCCACTGACATGGAGAGACGCTTTCTAGATGGGAACTCGAACCATTTATGAGGCATAAAGCGGCATGAGGACTATTTCAACACAGATTCCGGAAGTCAAAATTGAAATTTTCTTTCGCATAATTCCTGGAGAAGAACTACACGACCAGTATCTCTAAAGAGAGACACGTCAAAGCCTCATAAATTATACTGAAATGTTAACCATTTTAGACTTTTTAATGCTTAAAGTTTGTAAAGTTTTAATCCATTTGCCATCAATACAAGACAAATGAATGCAAAGATACTTTCGAAACCATTTCTGCTGAAAAAGTGGATATTCATGCCAGTTATAACATGGATATTTGTAAAGTCTGATTGGATGAGTTGCATTCTTATAGAGGACCTTTGTGAAGCCACACTCGTCACATATGCATTATACATTCGGACACTCATGTGTCTCTTTGTCTCTCCCTCACACAAATCTAATTTCCTGAAATTAGCAATCATGAGTGAAATAATTGCCAGACAATATAATAAACAGTGCTCTGCCAGAGTCTGGAGTTTCAATCAGTTGCTCCCTCTGGGTAGAGCAGACGATAATCAAAGCCACATGATTCCAGCTGGAGAAACACACACACTCTCACCCACACACACACACACACACACATACACTCACACACACTCACATACTCACACACACACACACTCTTATATACTCACATACACACATACATTCACACACTCTCACATACTCACACACACACACACACACACATGTTCGTTTTGCTATCAAAGTGAGGACTTTCCATAGGCATAATGGTTTTTATACTGTACAAACTGTACATTCTGCCCCCCCCCCCCCTTAAACTTAACCCTCACAGAAAACATTCTGCATTTTTACATTTTTAATAAAACCTTGTTTAGTATGTTTTTAAAGCTGTTTGAAAAGTGGGGACATATGAAATGTCCTCATATTTCATGTTGAAGTTGTAATACCAGTGTCACACCCATGTCATTACACACAATTGTGTCCTGATATGTCATAAAAACGCACACACACACACACACTCTCACTTTCACACACAAGTACACACTTACACAAACACTCACACTCATATACCCTCACTCTCTCATATGTACACACTCACACACACTGACACGCACTCACACACACTAGTACACACTTACACAAACACTTAGACACACACACACATACTCACTCTCACACAAGTAAACACTTACACAAACACTAACTCACACACTCACTCTCTCACAAACACAGACACACTCACGCATACACACAAGTAAACACAAACACTAACTCACACACATACTCTCACGCGCACACACACACACACACACACAAACACACAAACTGACACTCACACGAACACGCACACACGTGCACATACACACTCATTCACTTGCACACATCACACTGTTGTGCGTCTGAGGGTTCAGATATGTCACTCTCTTGGTGGCTCTGACAGTAGAAGTATTAGATTTCTACATACTGCCGTTTGCACGTGTAAATCTGATGTGTTGTGGGTGGATGACATGTTATACTTTATTTCATGCATTTACAGAATCCAATCCAACTGTTAGAAATGCATTCCAAGGTATAAATGTATCATTACGTGTGTTTCCTCAGAATGAAACCCGTAATCTTCCGTTATGCTCAACCACAGTGTTCTAGGTGGTTGCTAGGCTGTTGCGGGTGGTTGCTAGGTGGTCGTTCACCGTGAAAAGCACGCTCTGTCAGTGTGCGTCTGTGCGCTTTTTATTCTCTGCCAGGTGAAATCTTAAGCTCAGAGTTGAGATGGCAGGATAATACAGTGTGTTGCAGTGTGTTTGTGAATAAACATGACCTCATCAGGGCCTCTATAATGGATCCCAGACTCCGGCTCTGTTGAGCACAATCTCTGAAGCCCAGTTTCTCTATCTTTATTCCTCGTCTCTGAAGGGTTTAACGAGGACCAGCGCAGAGCCAAACTGTGGCTTTCAGAAGGAAATTACCCTGGCAGAGGTCATCTTTAAATGACGGTAATCTCGCAGGGGGCTCCAGCGCTCTTTTGAACTCAGAATGGGTCCGTCCTGCCTTATCTGTGTCACACAGCGGTGGGCCGCAATCACCTCAGACCCCCTCAGACCGCTTTCAAAGAGCCCGAGGAGCCGGAGCGGAGTCAATCTGCACCTTTAGCACAGATTATTTTGTCAGGCTGATGTTAAAAGCTTTATTTCGTAATTACATTACGAAACATTACAATTCAACTAGATTTTTTAAAATTTATTATTGGTCAATCATGATAACTTTACATGGAAACGACAGTGGTTGATGGATAATTTCCTATATACTGTATGTATGTTTGAATGTATTGATTTATTTATTCATTCATTTATTCATTCATTCTTATATATATATATATATATATATATATATATATATATATATATATATATATATATATATATATATATATATATATAAATAACTGTATATACATTTTTAATGATTATATTTTTACAATTATTTAAGTAAAATTGTATATATATATATATATATATATAAGTATATATTTATAAATATATACAAAATATTTGATTATTTTATTTTATATAAAATATTAAAAATATTCAAATAAAACTATATGTGATTGTATATAAAATTTAAATAATTATATTTTTTTTACAATAATCTAATTAAAATTGTGTGTGTATATATCACATTTTAACATTAATATGTTAAAATGGATTTGTATAACTGAACACTTACTTTACACAATATTTAGTGAAAATAATAAAAGTCTAAATAAAATCTTTGTAATATCTGAGATCATATTGCACATTTACAGTATAATTCTCCTTAATGTAAGAAATCCAGAAATCTGTCATTTGGTGGAAACATTTATTTTTGTAGCAGCTCTTCTTCACTTTTATAGATTAAATTGTTACATTTTTGTTAATTTTTAACTGACTTGGCACAAGGCGGATTACAAATTTCACTCACTACAACCCGCAGTGGAAACAGACTGAAGTGTTTGAGCTTCTGTGATTCGTCTGTGACTCGCTGGTTTGTGTTGGTGTACACTTGCTCTCCATCTTTCTATTGTTTGTTTGTGTTTTATGAAGCTGTTTCTGATTCATGTTTCCATCTCTGGTTCTTCACTGCCGCTCCAGAGAATCGTGGGTAATCTTCCGGAGGTCCACACGGTTCTGCTTTAGAGGCTTTGACCGGATGATCTGAAGTCAGTGCTGGTGGATTTTCCCCTCTTGTCTGAGATAAAACGATCTGTGTGACATCTCTACCGAGACACAACTGAGACATCAGTCTGTTCAGACAAAACAGTGTCTGCATTATGATGTGAGGATATTATCTATCTATCTATCTATCTATCTATCTATCTATCTATCTATCTATCTATCTATCTATCTATCTATCTATCTATCTATCTATCTATCTATCTATATATATATATATATATATATTTATCTATATCTATAATTTAAGAAATGTAAAAATGCAATAATTTAAATAGTATAAAAAGTAATTAATTAAAAGTCATATTCTTTACAGAATTAACAAGCTAATTAATAAATTCATAAAAATGTAAAATAAAAAAATAGAAATATAAAACCAATCAAAATAAAACTCTTACTAAAGAAGTAATATAAAATATGATTAAATATTTTATTTGTTTACCTGCATGTCATCATTAACCAATTCCAATTATTGAAATTACATTGAAATTATTGTCATTATTTTAATTTAATTTATTTATTTTATTAAATGATGTCATTTTTAACAGTAATTTAACTAATTTGTGTGTGTATTATATAAATATATATATATATATATAGATAGATAGATAGATAGATAGATAGATAGATAGATAGATAGATAGATAGATAGATAGATAGATAGATAGATAGATAGATAGATAGATAGATAGATAGATAAAATTTAAATACAATTATTTAATTTTAGATAGAAATGAATGAAATATGTGAATATTAAATATACACATTAAATATTTACTTTTAAGTTTCAATATTTCAATAATTTCTATGTAATTTCAATAATTATATATATATATATATATATATATATATATATTTAATTACAATAATTGAAATTACAGAGAAAGGGTTGAAATATGAACTTAAAGTAAATATATAATGTCATTTAATAAATATCCTAAATTAGCAACTCGAATGGTTTGAACACGAAGGGATGCATTTCATGTTTTCAGATGTTATCAAATAATAATATGTAATAATGATAATAATATGTGAGAGTATGTCTACAGCTATCTTCCCCTCCGTCTCGTTTGCGCTTGTGAATAATTAAAAACACATTTTGACCGATCAAGGATTGAAGATGAGCTGCAACAGAAGTTTCTCAGTGAGTCAGCTCTCTGTTTTTCTTGATATTAAATGTTCGTGATGGCGGTAGATGTTGTGAGGGAAAATGCACAAACATTTTCTCACCGGTCTGATAAACACTGAGAAGCTTTGATCCTTCAAAGACGGGATGAATGTGAATGTGTTTGTTCTTGAGATCGGACTGATCGTGTCCTCAACAGCTCGTCGGAGTCACTCAGGCCTTGTACTCGAAAAACCTAAACACCAGAGACGTTTCGTTCCGTCGCCGCCCAGACAAAAAGAGCGCAAGGAGGCCTAGACTAAACAACTTAACACGGCAGACGTCAACAGAGACTCGACTCGCTCCAGGTTTGTGTGCGACTCTATCATGACATGCTTAGACGCGTCAGTCGAGGTTTGAAAATGCAACCATAAAGAAGCTTTTAGTGCTATGATTTATTTATTTATTAAAAAGTATTTATTGTTTTAAAAAAAAAATAATAATAATTGTTTTATGCATTTATTTATAAATGTTTATTTATTTAAAAATATTTAATATTTTATTATACATTTATTCACTTAAATATATAAATGTGTATTTTAAATTATTTTTATATATTAACTAATATTTAAACGTATTTACGTAAAATATAAAAACATTCTTATTTTCATATGTATTTGTTTTACAAAAGTATATATTTATTTTGATAAATTTATTTTATTTTAAGAATTATTTATGCATTTAATATTTTATGTATTTTATAATAAAAATACAATATAATAAAAGTCTTAATAAACATATTTATTTAAACAATATACAAAAAACTTTATTTATTAAAATTGTATTTGCATATGTGTTTATTTCATAAATATTTATTCATTTATTATAAGTGTATTTATTTACGATAAATATTTATTTTAAATATTAATTTATTTTAGGAAGATGTTCTGTGTTTTGTACATTTAATATTCTTTGTATTGTATTTTACATTTGTTTATTTAAAAATAAATCTTTTTTTTTTTTATTTTACTTATTTGTATTAAAAAGTATGTATTTATTTAAAAAAGTTGAATTAAGAGAGCTGCAGATTTGTGTGTTTTCTTGGCTTCAGATGTGAGACTCTCACAGATCCTGACACCGTCTGCCTGTCTCCGATGTATGTCAGCTCCATTTGGGATAAATCTGTTTGCTCTCAGCGCCGGTTATGAACCCGTCCTTCCTGCTGACGTCTTCTCGGACTCACCTGCGGTGGGACGACGAGGTCTGGCCGGGTGTGAGAGGGGTCGTAAACCTCCCCCTGCTGGGTCCCAGTGGGGGCGTGCCCTGTGATGTCGCCCCCCTCTGAGAGGCCCAATGTGGGTCGGGGCGGAGGAACACCCGTACCCCTTCACCACCACTGCAGCCCTGGTCCTGAGATGAATCTTATTTAACATTTAGAGTCAATTAATTGACAATGCCATCATGCTGCCATCTTTGTAAAAATTTAGAGTAAAATATATATTTATTTTTAAAAAAAAATGTTGGTGACAATTTACAATAAGGTTCATTAGTTAACATGAGCTGCATTTATTATTTTTTGTTAATGTTAATTTCAACATTTACTAATAAATTATTTAAATCTCGTATCTTGTTAAAATGACAACTGTATTTTCATTGACTAACATTAACGAAGATTATTAAATACAGTAACAAATGTATTGCTCATGATTATTTCATGTTAGTTAATTAACTATTAATGTTAAACTAATGAAGTGTTACCAAAATATTTGTATTTACTTAAATACTTTTCATATTAATTTATTTAAGCAGTTGTTTGTTATTTTACAAAGAATATTAAAAATAATTAAAATAATTATTTAAATATTCGTTTATTTATTTAAAATGTTTTATTTAAACATTTACGTGAACAGAATTATGCAGTTATTTAAATGTTAATTATTAAAAAATTATTTATTTAACATAAAATATTTTATTTATTTATTTATTTAAATACATAAATGATCAATTTCCTTAAACTTTTATTTATTATTTTTAAAAATGTATTTATATAAAATTATCATTTCAAATATTTGTTATTTATTTAAAAATATGTATTTAAGTATTAATGCAAACAAAATTATAAATATTTAAAATATATTTTATATTTATTCTGTGTGTAATTATTAAGAAAGTATTTTATTTGTTTATTTATTTAAAATAAAAATGTATTTATTTATATTATTTACATTGTATTAATGTATTTATTTAAATACATAAATTATTCATTTATAAATACATATTTTTAAAACATTTATTTATTTATAAATATGTATTTAAACATTTATGTAAACTAACTAAAAATATTTATTTAAAATGTATTTATATGCTTGTTTTGGTGTGTAATTATTAAAACAATAAGTATTTATTTATTTAAAATAAGTGTATTTATTTAAAATGAGAAAAAATATTAACAATATATTTATTTATTTATTTTAAAATATTTATTTTATTAAAAATGAATTATCTATTCATTTACATTTAATCTTTTTTTTTTTTTTTTTTTTTTTTTTTATAAATAAGACACATTTTCTGTGGGTTTTCTGCCCTCTAGTGGTAGTATTGAACCGCTGCCTGACTGAACAACTGAACCAGGTGAAGCTACAAGAGGACAAGAGATTGCAAGCAGAAGGGCAAGTAGCGATCTGTCAAGCCGGTAAGCAACTGCCTAGCAACAACCAAGAACATCCTAGCAACCACATAACGCGCTAAAAACCATTTAGAGCAACTTAGCACCTACATAGTAGCCTAGCATCAAGGTTTAGCTAGTTTAACATCTGCAAATGTACATGAATAGTTCAGAGGGGGGAAACGGTTTTATTGATAAATATTTGAATGAAACAATAAAAAAAGAGTGTTTTTTCTGTTTTTGAATGCCACTCAACTATGGTATATATCAAAGTAGCCTACATGGTACAAAAACATCAACGGGCCGTTTAATCTGTCTGAAATTAGACACATTTATTTCACAAAAAGTAGTTACTGAAGCCTGTTGATGTTTGACTTTCCTGTGTTTATCAGATAATTGATTTTTCACTTGTAGATAATGAAATTGATCACCGTTGAACTGCTGTACATTTATTTTGTGGAAATTCTGTTTAAGTATCACATACTGAATATCCATTCCCCTCATATATGTTTTTTCACTATCTATCGTTATTTTTTAACCATGAATTGGGAAACGAGTGACTTTGGGCTAGAAATGCTGCCGTTAAACACTAGAGCTCGCTATTGAGCTTATTTGACACTTCAGAAAAGTGTTGAAAATCACGGGCTGTGTTCGAAATCGCCTCCTAGAACTTTAAATAAGGCCCTATTTGAAGAGACAGCCATGTAGTGGTGTCCAAAACCATAGTGGACATTATCGAATGCACTCATTCAATCCCACAATTTTTTCCCCCTCAAAATCTATGAGAGTCGCGCGCAGATGAATTCTCGCGTCTGACCAGAAAATGGCGGCCACAGATGAATCAACCATTTTCCAAACGGCAGCGTAATATCACACGGGTAATTTCAGTTTGATTGATTATTAAATAGTTTAATTAAGGTTTGTAAATGCTAATTTCCATAACAGAGTTTTCTGAAGGCATTATCGGCTCCAACTGATCATTTGATGACAGATCTAAAGTTGAGATCTCCTGAAAATCTGTGAGATTACTATGCTTTTTTCAGGAAAACTTTAGGAAAACTTACATTTGTGCTTTTAAAAAGTTCTTAAATCAATTATAATTATTCAGAATTGTGTAAAGGTAGGTCATACTGTCGCTTTAAATGCTCGTTAAAGCATTATGGATTCTGATTGGCTGTCAATGTTTAAAATCTTTTATCAGCTGGTCTGGAAAGATATCATTCCTCTGTGCTTTGCCATTATGATGTTTTTTTGTTTTTTTAAATTTAATTTAATTTTTTTAATAATTTTTGCTAACATTCCCACCCTGATTTGAAAACATTATTTCTAAATGTTCTCTGAAAGTTTTAAGAACATAAAGGAAACCCCAGCAAACTTTTGGACGGTTTAATGACCGTTGAAAAGACGTCCCTCCAATGCGTCCGGTCTTGGTTGAAAAATGGTTCCAAAATGTGTACGTCCTTGACACTATCTTATTAATTAATTAATCACTTAATTATATATATATATATATATATATATATATATATATTTAACTATACATAGCTAAAAGTGAAATTAACAATAATATATGCAACCCTAGAGAATTGCATGTTTAGGAAATGTTCTGCGTTACATATTTTTACAGATTTATGTTGACTATTTTTGGCCAGGGACAAGACGTGACAGACCAATGTTTGCTAGGACATTACTTTTACATATTCCCTGAAGTTTTTTCATACATACATTTACATAATGATGTACTAAAAAACGGAAAAGTTGTTGTTTTTCACATACAAACGACAACGTTGTCAAACGATTCCCAGTTGCGTGGATCCGTGAAAACGACTAAAGCCCAAAGTATAGTTCACTTTTTACACGCACGTGAGGGTCAGCATGTGGTACGTGTGTTGCAGATTTCGTCATCAGAAGAGTATGCATACTGCTGGATTTTTGTAACCGCACATACTTGTACGTGCAGGTTGCTATGTGCTTTTAACTTTTATTTTCAATAATTAGTTTATCCACAAAGTGGCAACTGTGCCCTGGGGACATCGATTCACAAGAAAAACAGCATAAATGGAACAGACCGTAACGCATGCAAGCTACAGTGACAATGGAGGCCTATATAGATGAAAGATTGTGAGAAGAGGTTATAAAGTCATTTGTACAACTCTAGCATGAAAGAAAAGAAATATATTCACATATGTTGTAACTCGTGGCGAGAGATTGCTCAAAACTGCGCATGCGTCGAACGTCTTTGTACACGTACAAGTCGAATGAAGTATTCTTTTAAGGCTGTGCGTTCGACTGTGCTCAAACACTAGTGTACAAGTAAAAAGTATATCCAGAGTTTTAAAATGCTGTTTTCTGCTGCCAGGCCAGTAGTTGGTGATGTGACATTGTAAAGAAAAACTTAGACTGAACACGTTATACACACGGTAATACACAGAGACAATAACGGTATAGTTTTCAAAAACTTGCACTTTGAATCCTGTTTTCAAAACATGCTGTTGTCATGTAAATGAACTGCCAAAATACATTTTTAGTTGAAAATGGTGTCGCGTAAACGCCCCTAAGAAAGTAAAATTCACTTCTGCTTCAAGACAGTAGAAGTGAGTTTTTCCATGAATTAGAAACATTTCCGACTCATCCGCTCGCACAGGCTGCTCTAGCACTTTCTTGCTGTCCTGTTTTTCTTTTGCCAGAATCTTTTATGCAAGCAGTCTCCTACCGCGTCTTTAGGCGTGAACTGTGCTCGACGGGACCCTGCATGCTCAAACTCATAATTAACTGCGTTCCTGTCCCGGTTAAGACGAGGTGATGTTAACCGAGAGAGACGGAGCAGCCTCCTCCGCACGGACACACGACGCTGGCCAGTGACCTGTGGAAGTGAACTGGAGAACTTTCAAGGAAAGGGGCAAGAAAAACATCTCTGAGTTCCTCTTTATTGATGCTAAACGTTTCAAAATCACAATGTGGAACAATAAGTTCGGACAAGATCCTTTTTTTCCCTTTGTTTCAAGTAGATGAGGAAGGAATGTGTGCGTAATTAAATGCTCAGACAGCAGTGAACACCCTCTAATAATCTGTAAACATCCTTCAGAACATGTGCTGCTGCTGCAGAAGATGCCAGATAGTTGTACGGCATATTTTCAGACATAAATTACTGTATTTATTATTGTATGAATTACAGGGGGGTTTCGGGGGGGGGGGGGGGGGGGGGGTGACCCCTCTTTGAGTGAATCCGAAAAGAGCATGCATGTGCGGGTAAACACTATTGAGAAAAATGGGAATAAAAAAAAAAACTTATTCAGGTTAAATCTCAGGCCAAAAATCAAAAGAAAGAATATGAAAATATATATTGATCTAATTTGTTGCATTCTGATATTATTTTTGAGAGCCTTATTTTCTCTAATGCAAAAATATTATTTATGTTTTGTTTTTTGTTTTTTAATAAAAAAATTTATTCTCAGCCCAAAATAAAAAAAAATAATATGAAAATATATTTTGATTTAATTGGTTGCATTGTGACATTATTTTTGAGAGTCTTTTTTTTTGTTTTGTTTAATAAAACCATTTTTTATTGTAATTCTAATTACTGAAATAATTACGTTTAACGCTTAAACAGGCTTTATATTTAAAATCTGTACAAATTCAGTGTAGAATAAATGCTGAAAGAATTATTTCAGTTGTATATTTTTCCACATTGTAGTAATGAAAATTAGATTTTTCATTATAATAGTGTGAAATACTGTTAGTATTGGAAAATAAATGCAGACCCGACATCAAAGAACTGTTAAATATCAGTGAAAATATTATAAAATATTAATTACTGTAACGATCGTCAGCTTAAGTGCCCGGGACATCCTCTAGAGGGCACTTCACTTTGGACTATACACCACACACACTCTCTCTCACTCACTCACACAGACTACATTTCCCAGGTACAGTCCTGTACCAGCTGCACCTCATCACCCAGACCACATTTAAACGCCATTCTCACACAACACAAACTGCGAAGTCTTGATTAGGTTCCCTGTCAGTTCTGAGCGTTATTTCCCGTGTCTTGTTTTCCTGGTTCTGTTTCCTGCCTGTCTGTCCTGGTTTTTGATTGTTTGCTGTTCACTACTCACTGCTTTGGATTACTGGACTGTTTTTGCCTGCCGCCTATATCGACTCCTCGCTTGTTCACTGACCATGAACCTGCTTACCTCCGATATTCCCGTTTACCACTGTTTGACCCTGCCTGTTACGACCATTCTGTTTTCTAACAAAGCCTGCAACTGGATCTCATGCCGCTGACTCGCCCCTCATTACACTAACAAAATGTCAAAACTGGTTATCATTCTTTGTCTGAAAATTGCACCATGCAAAAATCTTAAAAATAATCCAAATCTAATTTATTATTTGTTTATTTTTCGGGCTATTTTCTTAAGGTTTGTAACAATACGGTAAACTGATAAAATAATGTATAGATGTTTAAGATGGTTACACATGCAAGCACACATTTTGAGGCAAAATGGACATCAAATTTTGGACAAGAAGACAAGCATCAAACAGAACTAATGTGCCGTCCTGAACATCAACGTGCTGGAATTGGAGAACATCTCTTGTTTCTCGGAGAGAATGAGACATTGCTTCTGTAGCTGTTTAAGGGAACTCTGCGTACTTTCACTGACAGATCGCCTTTAGCATAGTTCAGCGTTGAAATGCTGTTAGAGTCTTACAAAGGAACATGTGCGGCTGTCTGCTTCACTTAGACAACAAGACGATTAATGGTGAACAAATGGACTTGCTGAAGTCTCAGATGTTTGTCCTGAGAAAAGCACCCCATAATTTCACATGTGTCTCCTCTAGAGTTACAATAGAGTCTCATACTGTGCTCACATTTACTCAAAAGTCTGCAATCAGAAGATAGAGATCCCCTTACAAAAAAGAAGTTTCTTCAAGTGTGCTATTAGTATACTTCTTTTAAACTTCTTATAGAAATATACTTAAAATTACACTTGAGTTATACTGACAGAAATGTCTAATTATATTTCGTCTACTTAACTCAATCTTTTGACCGAGATGCACTTGAAAGTATTCTAAGTATGTTTGGTTTGTAGTTGTTTTCTCTTTTGAGTGTGTGGCCTACTGTTTTCACATAATTTTACAGATTGTCTCATAAACTTGTGCGAAAATATTGATTTTATAAAGAAAACAGATAGGCTGCGTCTGAAATCGCATACTTATTTTGAATAAGTAATTACTTAACGAACGCTATATAGTGTGAATGTGAATAGTGTGAATGTAATCAACATTCATGATGTTATTGTCATGTGACCTACAAGCGTCAGTTGTGTCGCTTCACCGCCATTCACAAATGCTTTCCTGTGGCAACATGGGATAGTAAGGCGTCCATCATATGCACACGTATGGTACTTTTTGCCTACTCTTTTATAAGTACTGTGAATTCAGATATACTTCTTTTGTCACATTCTGTTTTTCGCCTAAAAAATAGTTGGGAAGTATGCAATTTCGGATGCAGCCATGTTCTGTGTATGGGAATTTTTGTGTAGTGCACATAAAAATTTAATTCAATTCTACTTAAAGTACAGTATGTTTCTAGAATAAAAAAAATAATACCGAAAGAGGAACATGGTATACTTAAAGTGTAAAAATATTATATAAATAGTAAACTATAATTATGGTAATTTCACTTAATTTAAAGGAAACTTACAAGTAGGCTATATTTGCAGTGTCCTAACCAGACGCGATGCCTTGACACGCAATAAAAGTATCTTTTCCATGTTAATCAAAGTTTTTTTCGATGGTGACGCTACGATTCTTTTTAGAAACAACGTTGCGGCTGGAACAACAACGCAAAGTATGGCACATATAATCTCAGGTTTATGTGCTTTATGTAATGTTAAAAGCGTGTAATGTGACTTTGAATATCATTTTGTGTGTCTTTTATAGCCGTACTGAAACCAACAACGGACAATTCACCTCAGATATAATAAATGTAAAATAAATGTAAGGAAACAAAAACGTTCAAACATTCTACGACAAATATTGCTTCAGTAACCCAGTATGTAATTGTAATAAGGTTAAAATGATGTAATATTCATGAATTTGATTGTACTGATCCATTTCATTGCGAGTGCCAGGAGCTTGCCGAAAGAGCTTGCCCACGCTCTCTTCTGATTGGCTGAGATTTTTGATTGACTGATGTGGACAGACAAATTGTTTGGCGCTGGAATCTAATTGCATCACGTCTAGTTAGGACATGATGTATAAAGTTACTAAACTAGTAGTTTACAGGTTGTAAGACCCAGACACAGGAGGTAAGGTAAAGTAAAGGATTTTATTTAACAGATGGAAGTGGTAAACAGGTAAATGGTCAGGTATGGTGAGTGCACAAGTCCAGCAAGCAAATGGTGACTTAACTGACGAACTGACGGGTGGTTTCCTTTGTTTGTAGATCCAGTGAGTACAGTCCAGCGGCTCACGCACACACCTGATATAGAGTCGTGGTAGACGAAGCAACATCCAGGGAATCTGAAGCAGACAGGTAAGCTGACACGGGTAAGTCTGTAGTCCATTCAAGACGAGATCAGACAACTGACAGAGGAAGTGAGGGATTTTTATATGGCGTGAGTGATGACAGGTGCAGATGATCAGAATTCCGGTGATTGTGAGCGTGTGGGTGGAGCTGGTCGTGCTGGTGACGTAGACGGTGTGACAGTACCCTCCCCTCCACGGGCGCCTCCTGACGTCCGAGAATGGCGATGACGGGGACGACCCCGTCCACGGGGTCCTGGTCGACCGGGATGATCCAAATGGAATTGGGTGAGTAATTCTGGATCTAGAATGTCCTCTCGTGCCACCCAGGATCTCTCCTCTTGGCCGTAACCCTCCCAGTCGACCAGGTACTCAAGGCGTGTCCCGCGTCGTCTGGAGTCTAGGAGTTCGTAGACCTGGTATATGGTTTCAGCTTCCGCTAGGTCAGGAGGAGGAGGTACATCTGGGACCTCTTGGTCTGTGAGTGGAAACATAGGATCAGTGACAGGTTTGAGCAGTGAAACATGGAATGAAGGAGCTATATGATATGTGGCTGGGAGGTTGAGTCGGTAGGTAACCTCATTCAGCTGCCTCTGCACGGTGAAGGGACCTATATAGCGGGGACTCAGCTTCTTGCAGGGCAGGCGTAGACGAATGTCCCTCATCGAGAGCCAGACCCTTTGGCCCGGGAGATAGACAGGTGTGGGTCCACGTGTCGGTCGGCTTGAATTTGGTGTCTACGCACTGCCCTTTGAAGATGGATGTGAGCTGAGTCCCATACCCTCTCGCTCTCTTGGAACCAGTTCTGGACGGCTGGAACCTCGGAGTGCTCTCCCGACCACGGGAATAGAGGTGGTTGATAGCCGAGTACGCACTTAAAAGATTGTTGGAGAGAGTTTTGGGCGTACTCTGCCCAGGGAAGGAACTGGTTCCAAGTTGACTGGTGTCGGTGGGAGTATGACCGCAGGTATCTCCCGATCTCCTGGATCTTGCGTTCTGTCTGCCCATTGGTTTGAGGATGGTAGCCGGATGATAAACTGACAGTGACTCCTAGAAGCTGGAAGGAGGATCTCCATACCCGGGAGATGAACTGAGGACCCCAATCTGATACGATGTCTTCAGGCAGGCCAAAGTTCCTGAACACATGTTGAAACAACAGTTCTGCTGTCTGGAATGCGGTAGGTAGTCCTTTGTAGGGAATTAACTTGCACATCTTTTAGAAACGATCGACGGTTACGAGGACACTGGTTTAAGTATTGGATGGTGGGAGATCCATGATGAAGTCGATTCCTAGGTGAGTCCAGGGACGGTGAGGTATAGGAAGTGGATGGAGCTTGCCTGCCGGGAGCTGTCGTGGAGTGTTGGTGATGGCACAGACGGAAAATTCTTTGACATATCGGGAGACGTCCTGGGCCATGGAGGGTCACCAGTAGCGTTGTTGAAGGAGCGAGGGGGTTCGCTGGCTACCTGGGTGTCCAGAGCCCGGAGATGTGTGTGTGGATTCCAGGAGGAGCTGACGACAGGTAGGTGGTACGTACATCAGCCCCTCTGGAACTCCCGGTGGAGCAGGGTCAGTTTCTTGGGCGTTACGAATACGGGTATTCCATTCCCACTGGATTGGGCTGATTATCATGGCTGGAGGGAGTATGGGTTCAGGTAAGTGAGCATCTTGCTCTGGAGCATGGAGTCGGGACAGGGCGTCGGCCTGTACATTCTTCTCACCTCGTCGGTATGTAACTGTGAAGTTGAATCTCGTGAAGAAGAGTGCCCAACGGGCTTGGCGGGTGTTCAACCGTTTGGTGTCTCTGAGATACTCCAGATTTTGATGATCTGTGAAGACGTCAAACCGGTGTTTGGCTCCCTCCAGCCAATGTCTCCACTCCTCGAGAGCCAGCTTGATGGTGAGAAGCTCTCGGTTCCCGACGTCATAATTCTGCTCCGCCGGGGAGAGTTTGTGGGAGTAGAAGGCACATTTATGAAGACACCCTGCCGCTGGGAAAGGATGGCACCGACCCCTGTCTGAGAGGCGTCAACCTCAACGAGGAATGGCAGGTCAGGATCTGGATGACGGAGGATCGGTGCCATACTAAATGCGTCTTTCAGGGTAAGGAAGGCTTGGGTCGCCTGAGGGTTCCAGGATAGAGACTTGGGCCCCTTCTTGAGCAGAGAGGTAAGAGGTGAACTTATCTGACTGTAGTTACGGATGAATTTACGATAAAAGTTGGCAAATCCCAGGAATCTCTGAAGTTCTTTTACCGTCTGGGGTTCTGGCCACTTTCTGATGGATTCCACCTTCCTCTGGTCCATCTTCACTCCGTCCTGGTTAATATAATAGCCGAGGAACTGGACTTCGGGGATGTGGAACTCGCACTTCTCTAGTTTCAAATAGAGACGGTGGTCTCGGAGCCTTTGAAGGACCTGGCGAACGTGCTGCTGATGTTCTGGCAGGGATCGGGAATATATGAGGATTTCATCGATATATACAACCACGAACTGATGGAGGAGGTCTCTGAAGATTTCATCCATATAGTTCTGAAATATGGATGGTGAGTTCGCAAGGCCATACGGCATTACAAGGTACTCATAGTGCCCAGATGGTGTGACGAAGGCGGTCTTCCACTCATCCCCTGAGCGTATTCGGATCAAGTTGTAAGCGTTGCGCAGATCCAGCTTCGTAAAGATACTGGCACCACGGAGTTGTTCTAGCGCTGCTGGGACTAGAGGAAGGGGATATCGGAACTTCACGGTTTGAGTGTTGAGCTTACGATAATCGACGCAGGGCCTCAAGCCTCCGTCCTTCTTGGCGACAAAGAAGAAGCTTGAAGTGGCAGGGGACGTAGAAGGACGGATGAACCCTTGTTGGAGAGCCTCGGAGATGTATTCATCCATGGCCTTCCGCTCCGGGATGGACAGAGGGTATACCCTTTGGAAGTATGGACCCAGGTAGCAGGTCAATTGCACAGTCCCATGGCCGATTTGGAGGTAACTGTGTTGCCAGCCGCTTGCTGAATACATCCTGGAACGCCCAGTATTCGACAGGAATGGTATGGTTCTGAGTGGTCTCCGGACTCTCTACCGAGGTGGAGTATAGATAGAGGTCCGGACGGAGGGAGGTTCTGGCAGAAGAAGAGCTAGGAATCCTCTTAACAGGGATGAGACAGGTACGTTGGCTATGTTGGCTACACTTAAGGATTTCACCGGTGTTCCAGTCGAATATTGGGTTGTGTTCGGTCAGCACCATGAACGCGATTTTCTCTTGGTGGAGGCATCCGATGTGGAGTGTAAGTGGTGTTGAGTGATGACTGATAACCCCTCGACCCAACGGCTTTCCCAATATGGTGTGTATCTTCATAGGTCGGTCACTGCGCTTGCGTCTCAGGTTTAAGGTCCGGAGGAATTGGCGGGAGATGAAGTTCCCGGCGGACCCCGAGTCAACCAGAGCTTGCGTTGAAACATAGGAATTATCAATGAGGAAGTATATTGTGGTTCGGATTAAATGTGAAACCTTCGGATGTATTTGGCTTGTACTCACCGAGGGCCGAGGGGGTCGAACTGGACAGTTGAGTAGACGATGACCTTCACCACCACAATACAGATAGAGATTGAGTGAGATTCTACGTTGTCGTTCAGATGGAGTGAGGCGATATGTGTCAACGTTCATGGGCTCTGGTGCTGGAAGGGCGGCTGGCAAACTGGCGGACGGGGACTGCAGAACGGGTTGGTAGCGTTCACAAGCTGTGAGACGTTGGGATACTTGAATTGTTTTCTGGAGAAAGGCTTCTAACCCCATCGTATCATCATAAACGACCATCAATTGACGTATCTCGGGATTGAGACCTTGACGAAAAGCAGTTAGGAGGGCAGTCTTGTTCCAACTGCTATGTGAAGCGAGCGTACGGAACTGCAGTGTGTAATCACCAACTGACGAAGAGCCTTGTCGCAGATGAAACAATTGATCAGATACGGAGAGTGATGAGGTAGTTTGTCCGAAGACTTCTTTAAAATGACTGGTGAAATCAACAAGAGACGTAAGTATGGCAGCGTTGGACTGCCACAGGGCCTGGGCCCACCGTAACGCTTTGCCGGTGAGAAGATTAATCATGAATGCCACTTGTGCTTTCTCCGAGACGAACAGATGGGGCTGGATTTCGAAAAACAGTGAACATTGCATGAGGAACCCGTTGCAGTCCTCCGCCTCGCCTGAGTAGGGCGCTGGTCGGGCCACGGGACATGCAGAGGCAGCTGAGCGCAACGAGGAAGACCCCGAGTCCGTTGCAGGGAAGTGTGGCGTGACCCGCTGGGACCTACTTGGCGAATGTGCTCGTTGTGCTGGTTGTAGCGATCGTCTGCATGTTGTTGAAGTGGTCTGATCTTCTGTAAGACCCAGACACAGGAGGTAAGGTAAAGTAAAGGATTTTATTTAACAGATGGAAGTGGTAAACAGGTAAATGGTCAGGTATGGTGAGTGCACAAGTCCTGCAAGCAAATGGTGACTTAACTGACGAACTGATGGGTGGTTTCCTTTGTTTGTAGATCCAGTGAGTACAGTCCAGCGGCTCACGCACACGCCTGATATAGAGTCGTGGTAGACGAAGTAACATCCAGGGAATCCGAAGCAGACAGGTAAGCTGACACGGGTAAGTCTGTAGTCCATTTAAGATGAGATCAGACAACTGACAGAGGAAGTGAGGGCTTTTTATATGGTGTGAGTGTGAGGAATGACAGGTGCAGATGATCAGAATTCCGGTGATTGTGAGCGTGTGGGTGGAGCTGGTCGTGCTGGTGACGTAGACGGTGTGACACAGGTAGTATACTTCAAAGTATACTAAAAAGATGTATACTAGTAACCTAACGTAACTAAAAAATGTGCTACAGGTATTTAAGCAGTAAACTATCAGTATACCTATAAGTTCACTTGTAGTAAAAACAAGTAGTAAAAAACGTAGTTGTAGAATAGTTGTGTACTGAAAGTTTACTACTGTTACACTTAAGTACACTTAAAAGTATACTATTATACACTAGAAATTGGGACAATTTAGTCTTAGGTAGTATTGAGATTGTACACTTATAAGTATACTAGTAGTATATTGATATTAGTATACTTAAAATATACTTGAATTTTATGTGTACTTAATAAAATGAACTTGAAGTACACTTATATATTTTCCAAGGGTCTCAGTATGAACTTTCTGATCAAATGATCGAAGCTTCTCCACATTCATTTTATAGCTCTGTAATCTTACGGATTACAACTAGTGACTCAATTGGGTTTGTTTTTATGAATTTTAGAGGAATAATTGGACATGAAGTGGATGCCTTAGTGAAACATAACAATTAAATCTCCTGAGCAATGAAAGAGCAACATCTGAGCAGTAAAACTGTCTTCTACGAGAGCAAAATGTCTGGTTCATTCTCCTAAATGAGCATCATTGAGCCGCTGGGAAGAAAAACACTCTTCCTGGAGCATCAGTATGCAGGGAACGACTAAAGACACAAAGAAAGAGGAAAAGAAAGGAATGGATGAATGAGCAAACCGTTTGAATGCACGGACAAACTGAATTAAAAGAAAAACATCCAAAGTATCAATACTAAACCGAAAACGTACCACCACAGTGCATTCACAGGTTTGCTAGGGTGCTTGCATTGCTAGGGTGTTCTAACTTGTTGTTAGAACATTGCTGGGTGGTTGCCAGGGCATTGCTATGGGGTTACTAATGTATTCTGAATGTTTTTAGTGTTCTTTGTGGTTGCTAGGGTATTTTGGGTGGTTACCACTGCGTTGCTATGCAGTTGCTATAAGGTCTTCCGAGTGGTTTTTAATGCACTTATGTGTGGCTGTGAGATTGTTCTAGATGGTTGCTAGGGCGTTGCTGGATGTTTGCTAGGGTGATTATCCAGGGTTCTGCTATGAAATTTGTTAAGGCATTTTTCAGAGTGTTTTTAGGGTGTTGCTATGGTGTTTTGGATTGTTACTAGTGTAATCTGGGTGGTTGCCAGGGTGTTGCTATGTGGTGCATATGGTTTTTGAGTGTTCGCTGTTTGTTAGTGCTAGAGCTGCATCATTCTGGATAAGTTGAGAATCAAAAATTTTTAGTTTCAAATCAAGATTGCGATTCTCCCACGATTCTGACAACTAAACAAAATAACATCTCATTTACTTGAGGTTCTGATAAAATATTAATTGCTGCAATCAATTTAAAAATGTTTAATATATTTGAATGAATTATTTTTTAAAAACAATGGGTTGAATAAATGATGTGATGATTCACTCATAAAGACTTCACTTGTTTCATGACTGGATGAATCAGCGTTTTTGTTCAAATCTTTTGAATGAATGATTCAATGACTCGCTCATAAAGACTTCACTTGTTTCATGACTGGATAAATCGGGGAGGGCCAAGATCAGCGTTTTTAAATGAATCTCTTGAACGAATGATTCAATGACTCGCTTATAAAGACTTCACTTGTTTCATGACTGGATAAATCAGCGTTTTTTTTAAATGAATCTTTTGAATGAGTGAATCAATGACTCGCTTATGGAGACTTTTCTTGTTTCTGGAGTGGATGAATGATTCAATGACTCACTTATGAAGACTTCACTTGTTTCATGACACTGATGAACGATAAACGTGTTTATATCCCAGTACTTCTGGGATATTATGAATATTTGTAACAGAAATAATGATACTATGTGGTTGAACAGACTGTTTTTGAAGCTGTCTAAACAATCCAGATCTGAATGTTCCGGTGTGATTTTGTCAAATGTTTAATAGACACAGGAGAATCGCTGTCATTTAGGAATAAGATCGTGTGGATGATTGAATCGAGATAGCAATCTTTTGAGTTGTTGTTACCACAGCAAAATGCCACTAAACATACTGATACATGTAAATATACAATTAAAAAAAACCTGAGTGCACCCGTCAAGTTTCAAAGTTTTTATCCCAATAGAAATGTATCTTATAAAACATGAAAACATGCCTGCTCCCATGATCCTCTCTGGAGATTCAGTCTTAAACCCATTTATTCATCTGTTGAGAAGCTGGTGTGATCAGGGTGGTCTTTTGAGACCGAGCCATAATGTTTCCTTTCTCTGGTGTCCTTCAGCAGAGAGAGAGGGAAAGAGAGAGAAAAGCTTCACAGGCTGAACGAGCGCTGGGTGACGACGTTATGCAATCCGTCAGCGCCCCTCAGAAGCCTCACGGTCTCAGTGTTTTGTGAATGGGAGCGAGAGGGAGGCGCTGAGGGGAGGAGTTGGACTTGGACCATCCAGGACTGACTGACGGGTTACACCAAACCAGAAAACCTTCACATTATAGAGCAAAACCTGAGAATATACAGGACACTTGACTGCCGTCGGCCGCCCTGCAACATTCTAATGAAGGGTGAGTCTTGTCAGACTTTTTCATGTTTACTCAGTGTAATGCATGTTTGACTCGTGTGCATGACCTTTTTCAGCTATAGGCAATTACAAAAGTATGTTTTGTTTCAGTTAGTTAGACCTCTGTAGATTCTGTAGTGTCAAACATTTTTTTTTTTAAACTTCATTCACTTCATAAATAAATGGAGTATGCATCTTTTCAATGAGTGTGCAACTTAAATGCTGTTGCAGTATTGTTATGCAATATTCTGTCAATAGATTGGACATGCTTCTATCGTTCATTATTGACTGTTTTTTTTTTTTTACATTTTAGTATAGTAGGGAAGTCACTAAAATCCTAAGGAAAGTTTAGGAACGAAGTAGTGAACAAAGCAAGTGAAACTCTCTCTTATATTCAAGCGTCTTATTTGTCTAGATTCCAGCTTTTCTCATTCATGAGGTGAATCCTGGAATGCTTTTAAGCACTATTGAAGAAGGAATATGTTGTGTGACGAACGCTTCATTATGCTTTTTGTTTAATAAAATATTAGTTTGTGTGTCTGTGCACAGTTTACACTACTGTTCAAAATTTTGGGGCAAGTAAGAAACTAAATGGCTAATTTTATTCATCAATGATGCATTAAATTGGTCAAAAGCCACAGTAAAGACTTTTACATTATAATGTTACAAAAATTCTTTTGCACTTTTTTCATTCATTAAACTATCTAGGAAAAAAATGTATCATGGTTTTCACCAAAAATATAAAGCAGCACAACTGTTTTCAACATTGATGATAATCATAAATGTCTCTTGATCATCAAATCATCAAATCAAAATGATTTCTGAAGGATCATGTGACACTGAAGACTGGAGTAATGATGCTGAAAATTCAGCTTTGATCACTGGATATAAATTACAGTTCACAATATATTCACATAGAAAAAATTGTGATAATATTTAACTGTTTTACTGCTTAAAAAAATCGGGTTGAACGAATGATTCAATGACTCACACATAAAGACTTCACTTGTTTCATAACTGGATGAATCAGCGTTTTTGAATGATTCTCTTGAAAGAATGATTCAATGACTCAATTAGTAAAATATTAGTTTTATAGTGACATTTTGTGTGCACAGTTTACACTAGCAAATGTTTGTGGCAAGTAAGAAATTAATAAGCTAATTTTATTCATCAGTGATGCATTAAATTGGTCAAAGGTGACAGTAAAGACTTTTACATTATAATGTTACAAATAAATGCTATTCTTTTGAACTTTCTATTCATCAAACATCATGGTTTTCATCAAAAATATGAAGAAGCACAACTGTTTTCAACATTGATAATAATCATAAATATTTCTTGAGCATCAAATCATCATATCAGAATGATTTCTGAAGGATCATGTGACACTGAAGACTGAAGGAATGATGCTGAAAATTCAGCTTTGATTATTGGATATAAATTATATTTTACTATATATTCACAAAAAAAAACAATTATTTTTAATTGTAATAATGTTTCACTGTTTTACTGCATTTTTGATCAAATAAATACAGCCTTGTGGAGTGTAATTCCTTTCAAAAACATTAAAAAAGTTTGAAAGGATAATGTATTTTTGTCTATAAAATGTATTTATGTGTATCCTTAAAAAATGACAAGCTATTACTAATTCTTACATGATTAATTATTATGATAATTAATTTATAATTATACTATAATTATTACTTATTATAATAATTATAGTATAATTATTACTATAATTATACAAGCTGTTATTGAGTACAGTGTTGTGTCCAAACTTTGGAACAAAGAATCAATTACCTGCAAATTAACTTCATTAATTCAAAATGTTCAAGACAATTATTTTTGTGGCGGGTAAAAAAGGTGGTTAGAAGGAATTTCAGTCTGTTACGCACCTACACGAATCTGTCCCTGTGTGATGCAGATGTTTTCAGCTATGTAGTTCGTTCCATTGGGATTTTTCCACTAGCATGTTCAGATTCCCTTATACCCCATCACAACATATGTTTTTCTGCTCGTATAATTGAACAGTAAGCCGCATTGAACTCGTTCATTTCAATTTGTTGATTGTTGATCATAATCGTGACAGCTACAGCCATGAAAAATATGTTTATGAATCAGTTCAATAGCTAAGAATCCCAAAACTAAGCTGCCAAACTGAAGGTCCTCAGCGACACATGTGCGTGACTTATGGAGGCTCCTGTGGCGTTTGGCCTCACATTGATGTTGATGTGCCGTAATATGTGGGTTATTTGATGATCGTTTTGCCTGTATGTTCCAGCTTTGCGTCAGAAAGAGATTTGCTAAGCTGGCAGAGATTCAAGAAAGAGCGACTTTTGTGAAGACAGAGTTTTAATTCACCCCGCAAGTATCAACCTGCATCGAGAGTTTATTTCTCATCCTCCAAATCGTGTTTGGATGCCACAGATGGCTCTGATGACGTTTCATTGCTCAGATGTTGCTCTTTCACAGCTCATGAGGTTTTGAGAAAAGCGTGAGCTCATATTGAGACACTTTTTGAGTGCAGACTTTATTATCTTGTCACATTTGAGCACAGTTTGAGATGAAAAATGCCAGATTTGAATCTTTTTCTCAGGAGAAACAGGCAGGAGACTTCAAACGAGAAGCAGTTAAAGAGATCTATGTGCAGTTCGTATTTTCTTTTGGTATCTTTGGTAAATCTGAGCACAGTTTGAGACATTTCCCAGATCTCTTTTCAAACTCAGATGTTTATTTATGATTAAAAGGGTCTTTTTCTCAAGAGAAGCATCTGAGAAGTAGGGGACAGTTGAGATATTACAGAGATCTGTCTGTCTTTCTTCTTACCTTTTTTATGATTGTACATTTTGGCCACTGTTTGAGACATTTGAGATCTCTGGAAACTCTGGAGATGATATTTGTGAGATTAGTAGAGGGTTTTCCTCATGAGAAACATCTGAGAATCAGGAGACTTCAGCAGATTGAGACATTTTCGAGATATCTTGAAACTCTTGAAATTATAAATGTGAGATTGAAGGGGTTTTTTTTTCCTCTGGAGAAACATCTGAGAAGCAGTAGACTTCGGCGGGTCATATTGCATCTTATTGTTGTGTAGGAGTTGAGTTCTTCCTTCCTTTTGTAAGATTGTAAATTCTGGGCATAGTTTGAGACATTTGATATCTCTTTTAAAACTCTAGAGATCATATATGTGAGATTAGCAGGGTTTGTCCTCAGGAAAAACATCTGAGAAGCAGGACACTTCACCAGGTCAGTTTGCTTCTCATTTAAACAGTTGAGATATTAAGGAGATCTGTGCATCGTTCTTCCTACTTTTTGTATCTTTGGGAATTCTGAGCAAACTTTGAGACATTTTTGAGATCTCTTTTGAAACTCTAGAGATGATATATGTGAGATTGTGAGTTTTTTTCCTTAGAAGAAACATCTGAGAAGCAGGAGACTTCAGCAGGTCAGTTTGCTTCTCATTTATGTCTCGGAGAAAAGGTTGATATTAAAGAGATCTATGTGCAGTTCTCCTGTTTTGTATCTTCTGGAAATCTGAACAGAGTTTGAGACATTTTTGAGATCTCGGAAATGATTAATAGGTTTTTTTTTTTCTCATGAGAAACATCTGAGAAGTAGGAGACTTCAAATCCATTTGCTCTCCATTTCAAGCTCACTGCTGTCTATGAGAAACAGTTGAGATATTGAAGAGATCGCTGCATTGAGACAGTTTGAGATCTCTTTTGAAACTCTGGAAATGACATACGTGAGATTAGGAGAAACATCTTGGAAGCAGATCACTTTGGGTCTTATTGGTGCCTAGGAGAAATGGTTGAGATATTAAAGAGATCGATGTTGAGTTTTTCTTTTTTTGGTATCTTTAGGAAATCTGAGCAGAGTTTGCGAGATTTTTGAGATCTCTTCTGAAACGCTAGAGATGATACATGTGAGATTAGCACGTTTTTTTTCCTCAGAAGACACATCTGAGAAGCGGGACACTTCAGCAGGTTAGTTTGTATCTCATTTATGTCTTGGAGAATGCAGTTCTCCTTTTTTTGGTATCTTCTGGAACTCTGAGCAGAGTTTTGAGACATTTGAGATCTCTTTTGAAACTTGGAAAATGACGTGTGAGATTAAAAGGGTCTAGAACTTCAGCGGGTCCATTTAGCTCACTGGTGTTGAGATATTAAAGAGATCTATTGGGTTCTTCTTTCCTTCGTTACTGTACCTTTGGGAAATCTGAGCAGAGTTTGAGACATTATTGAGATCTTTGGAGATACTGTGTTTTTTCTAAGGAGAACAATCTGGAGAAACAATTCAGATCGTAATGAGATCTTATTTGCCATGTTTCTTTCCTATGTGGCTCGGCTCTATAGGACTTCTGTGTGATCTCATCTCTGGCCTAGTGAAAACTACAGTAAACTGTGATCAAACATCCTCGCTCTGAGCTCATCTTCCAAACAAACCAGAAGCCTGTTCTGCCTCACGCTGCCAGTCCTTCATTCCTTCAGGTGTCTTGTTAATGCAAGAGTCTATTTTTACCGGTCTGGTAAGCTTTTCAGTTTTCACTGACAACTGTGATGCTGGCACTTCCCCTCCTGTATAAAAAGGGCGCATTCTCAAGGCCTCTGGCTCTGCGGGACATCAAGCATGTGGAACAGATGTCTGTCCCCCTGAACCTCTGATTTCCTGATTCCTTGAAGCTGGTTCTGTGTCAGTACTGACTGGATAGTGACCCAGAGTTGTTAAAGGTACAAAGTTCAGTGAAAAAGTGCTGAAATGTATTTAAAACAACAACAACAAAATAATAATTTTGGCACTTTAACTGTGTTCCACATAAGAAGGAAATCCATTAAGGCTAAATGATGACAGAATTGCTATTTTTTTGGCAATAATGTCTGATTTGTACTTGATTCCACGGAGCCGCTGAATGCAGTTCGACCCGATAATTCGAACTGACAGAAATGAGCACAGTGAGTGAGTCTTCTGTTCAGCATACAGAGAGAGTCTTTTCACCAGTGCTGGGTGTTGGGTAGCTGTATCCCTCAGTGCTCGTGTGATCACTATCATGGCATGCATGGGGTGCCGTGATGCAGTCACCAATTATGCTCTAGAACAGGGATAGTGAGTTCTGTCATCATTTATATAACACGTGTATGACAAAAGGAGAAGCAGTAAGAATTTCAGTGCATAATGATTTTCAGATGTCCTGAGTGCCTGTTTATATATTTAAGAATGTTGCTAGGGTGTTGCTATGTGATTGTTAAGAAGTCTTGAGTGTTTTAACATGTTGCTATGCAGTTGCTATGTGGTTGTTAATGAATCTTGAGTGTTTTAACATGTTGCTGTGCAGTTGCAAATGCATTCTACTGTAAGAGTTGTTTTGTGTGTTGCTATTCAGTTGGCAAGGTGTTGCTATGTGGATGTTAAGGAGTTTTGAGTGTTTTAACATGTTGCTATACAGTTGCTATGTGGTAGTTAAGGAGTCTTGAGTGTTTTAACATGTTGCTATGCAGTTGCTATGTGGTTGTTAAGGGGTCTTGAGTGTTTTAAGTTGTTGCTATGCAGTTGCTAAGGTGTTGCTATGTGGTTGTTAAGGAGTCTTGAGTGTTTTAACATGGTGCTGTGCAGTCGATAGGGTGTTGCTATGTGGTTGTTAAGGAGTCTTGACTGTTTTTAACATGCTGGTATGCAGTCGCTAGGGTGTTGCTATGTGGTTGTTAAGGAGTCTTGAGTTTTTATCGAGTTGCTATGCAGTTTCAAAAGCATTTTATGGTAAGTGCTGTTTTATGTTGCTATGCAGTTGCTAGGGTGTTGCTATGTGGTTAAGTAGTCATGAGCGTTTTTATTATGTTGCTATGCAGTTGCTAGGTGGATGTTTTGAGTGTTTTTAACTTGTTGCTATGCAGTTGTTAAGGCATTCTGCAGTAAGAGTTTTGTGTGTTGCTATGCAGTCATTTACATAACACTGTCACTATGCAATTGTCAAGGTTTTCAATTTTTTTTAAACATTTTTTATACATATTCCCATTGTGTAACTAATAAGTTCTGTAATGTTTTTAACTTAAATTTTATTTTAAGTTTAGTGAAGGGCCTTTATGTTTTTTCACATGCTGTATTTGTTGACTCTTCATAATAAGTCATAACAGATCAGTTGTTTTGTGGCTTCTGAATGCAACAGTTACAAACATCATGACAAAACATGCAGTAATTTGAATGGAATTGAGTGTGTCCGCTGCAATTACACAAACAGCCAGGCTTGTGTCAGCCTTTGTGCTTAGACAGGTTTATGAGAGGATCTGGTCTGAATGGGTGTGTTCAGACTTCTTGTTTTATGAAATAAAACCTTTGGATCTTTTAGCATGAATGAAAACACTGCTGCCTTTCGATTGGAAATGTCCATTTTAATTGATTGCCCCATTCATTAATCAAAATGATTCATAAATGTAATGTATCTTGTAGTTAACTGCATTAAATTAACATATTGCATTGACAGTGCGTCTCTTGACCAATCACAGCAGTTTCGTCTTAACAGGCATTTATTTTTAACAGGAGATAAAGAGATCACGAACAAGATGGACCCGTCTAATGGGCTGAACCGGCCGCTGGAGATCGTCCCGCACACAGAGGTGAAGTTGACGGACCGAGGTCAGTGGAGCAACAAGCTGGAGTTTGTCCTGTCGGTGGCCGGAGAAATCATCGGACTGGGAAACGTGTGGCGCTTCCCGTATCTCTGCTACAAGAATGGTGGAGGTGAGGAGATGTCGAGGTTCACCCCATTATTACTGTGGCGGGACCATGGTATATACCGTGGTACTGAATAATTATCATATTCATGTTCTATATGCCTAAAAAATACTCTTGTATATGTGCAAAAACCTGGTATTACTATGCATTACCATGGTACACATCCAGAAAAAACATGATGCATATCCAAAAGCATGCTATTTACCACGGTACATGTCAAAAACAGGGTATTACCATGGTACATCTCCAGAAAAATGCTATTTACATAGTACATGTTCAATAAATATGGTTTTACCATGGTACATGTCCAAAAAAGTAAGATATTATGATGGTAAATGTCCAAAAACATAGTATTGCTGAGATACAATGTCCAAAAAAACATGTTATACCGTGGTACATCTCCATAAAACATAGTATTTCTGTGGTAAATATCTGAAATACATGATATCACCATGGTGAACACATGTCCAAAGACATCACTTACAGTAAACCATCACTTACCATAGTAAATGTCGTATATGAATTGGTATTACTGCAACATGATGTATCATGTCCAAAAAAACATGCTATTTAAATGTCAAAAAGTAGGGTATTACCGTGGTACATGTCTAAAAAAGCAATGTCATGTGTTCAAAAACATATTAACACAGAACATGATGAAAAATGGTTTTACCCTGGTACATGTCCAAAAACATCTCAGCAGTTGGTGTGGTTGACGTCTCACCGTCAGCTCTTATGACTCACACTACAGAGGTGTAGCAGGTAAACAGCAGGTAAACGGTGAGTCAACATCAATCCAGAACAAGTGCTGAGGGGAATCTTGTGTAATCTGCTCTGGAGAGAAATCACAGAAGCTGGTTATCAAGCCTCGGGGGAAAGAGCACCCATTCAGTCACTTGATGAGGGAATGTGGGACATGTCTGGACAGGTTCCTGCACTGCGGCCCATTTAGATCCAGAGCTGGTTTTGATTTAACATAGTTCTCAATCTTTTAGATGTCTTGAACCCCAATTGTGATCCTCCGTGTGCGAGGGATACCATTCCTAATATATTTATATATTTTCTTAAACAAAGATACAATTAATAAATATGTGAATTTTTAAAAAATTTTAATTTAAAAAAAAGAGTTATTGCACTGTTAGATGTACTAATTATTTTTATATATAAATATATATATTTATTTATTTTAAATTAATCAAATTAATTTATATATATATTTTTAACTGCTCTTATTTTTCTATTGTTACATAAATGCATTTTTCTACTTTTTATGCTCAATATTGCACTGTTATATGTGTTATTTGTTCAAACAATTTTTATTTATTAATTGATTCAAATTTAAATAAATAAAACATTTCATTTTGTTACATTTACAGTACAATTTGTTAAATTATAGTGCAAAATATATTTATTTCAATCTAACTTTATTCATTTAATTGAATATTTTTTCATTAATCAAATTAGTTATTTAAATAAAATGTTCTGTATTTATTTTTTTGAAATCAGATTTATTTGACTATTTATTTATTGAAAGAAAAATCTTTATTAATTTATTTTAATATTTTTTCATTTGTTTTAATTATTTTATTTATTTATTTAAATCAGATTTTATTTATTTTAATCTCTTTATTCATTTTTAATACATTGATTTATTTAAATTAGATTAATAAATGTCTTATTTATTTTAATCAATGTATATATTTAGCTAGTTTGCTTTTAGAGTAGTTCCACAGTCTCCCTTGCTCCCCAATGGGCCATTGGTGTCTCCGGACCCCGGTCTGAAAACCCCTGGTTTAGAGGATCCGACGGGGCAGAAAACTTGAGGATTTGATAAGGATCGACAGACACAGTCTAGATCCCGAATGCGTTTAGCGTTTACCAGGTGTTTGTGAAACTGACCTATTGATCCGACAGTTGGCCTGATGAAAGCGTTACCAGTTCAGAAGGTGAAAGGTCACAGCTGTTGTTTGATCAGCTCATAGCGTGTGTCCGTACAGAGACGTTTGAGCCTTTGGAAACATTTCGAACGTTCGCTGAAGTCTTCATCTTCTCAGATGTTTCCCAGTGATCTCACGTTTCTCCTGTAGCGTTTCAGATTCTCCTCATGATTTATGTCGTTATCCTCTTACAGGTGCATTTTTCATTCCCTACCTGATCTTCCTCTTCACCTGTGGGATTCCCGTGTTTTTCCTGGAGATCTCTCTGGGTCAGTTCACCAGCGAGGGAGGAGTCACGTGCTGGAGGAAGATCAGCCCGCTGTTTGAAGGTGAAGCATCACTTCTCGTCTGAACGAGATGTTTGACCTTGACAAGTCTTTTTTACTGTTAGAAACACAAAAAAATGATCGAGTTGTAAATAAAACAGATTATTAGAGGAGAAGAAAATACTATTTCGGTCTTCCTACAACAGAATTTCATGTTTAATCGCCGTTTCTTCATAATTATTTGTAAACATTATTAGTGATTTCTAAGTATAAACTCATTCAAAGTAAATCCTACACCGTTTTTCTTTTTTTAGATAAAATATAAAATCATTAGAATATTATGAAAAATAGCAGTAGAAAACGTGATTTTTGTTCCAGTTCTCGAGTTAAAATTGTAGGACAATCCTATAGTTTTTACATAATCTGTTCAATTATTATTATTTATTTTGTTAAGTTATAAAATATTATTATATTTAGTGTTTTATTTATCAACATTATTTATATATTGTTATATCATTTTTTAAAATAAATAATAAATTAATATATGTGATTTAAATAACTAAATTGATTACAATAAATAAATGCAAAAACATTCAAATAAATTAATAAAATTAATTTGCATTGTCATTTTAGTTTAAGTTTTAGTAAATGTATGTGCTTTTGTCATTTTTTTAATTAAATTTAAAAAAAAAATTATATTTGATTTGTTTCCGTTTTAATTTAAGTAGCTTTAGTGCTTACAACTAAAATTATTTTACTTATTTTATATTAAGTTTTTCATCTGATATTTCTGTTTTATTTTAGTTCAGATTTATTTCAATTACAGTAAAAGATTTGAGTCGTTTGCTATTAAAACACTGATTCCGATAAAAAATAATGTGAAGTGACATCATTTCCATATCACGATGGGAACATGGGATCTGTCTTTGTCAACTCTAGGCATCGGATACGCCACTCAGGTGATTGTGGCCCTGCTGAACTTCTATTATATCATCGTTTTGGCCTGGGGAATATTCTACCTGTCCTACTCCTTCTCCTGGAACCTGCCGTGGTCGTCCTGCAACAACACCTGGAACACAGGTTAACACCAATTCAGTCCAGAAATCTGTAGCTGAATGTGCTGACGATCGGTATTAAAGATCAAACAGCTCTTCTGCATTACCATAACAATAATCCCGAGATTCCTGTTGTTTTCCACAGATTCCTGCATGGAATTCCAAAGACGAAATGATTCCATTGTCCAAAGTCACCCTGAAAACGCAACATCTCCCGTGATCGAGTTCTGGGAGTGAGTTTTACAAGCATCATGTAACGTTCAAAAAGCGTTGTGATGTCTGTTTTTGTGCTCACGTTTTGAGAACAGTAATAAAGACCAGAACGAATGTTCTATTAACGTTCCTTGAATAACGTTAGTTCATAACTTTGAGAGAGCCTTGCCAGAACGTTCTGAGAATGTTTTTTTTACTGTTCAGATCTCAAGACACCTCAGATGTCAAGCTACTTAGACTACTATTTCTTCAAACATGTTTTGCTTGGATATCTTCAAGCTTCTTGAACTTAAAAAGTCGAGATAAATCAAAGCTAAATTGTTCATTCTTTAAAGCAAGATTTATTGGAAAATCATCAAACCTGCTTTCTAGTTTCTGCCAACTTATCCTGAAACTTGTCCAACTAACCAAGTAAGTGTGATTTGAAGAAGGCTGCGGCTGATTTGTCTGTCTCTCTGCAGACGGAGAGTTTTGCGGATCTCCTCTGGGATCGAGGATATGGGAACGCTGCACTGGGATCTGGTCCTCTGTCTGTTTTTGGCCTGGGTTCTGTGTTATTTCTGCATCTGGAAAGGCGTCAAATCTACCGGCAAGGTACGTGAGATAAGACCTGTTGGTTTCAGTTCAATAAATAAAATAAAAAAACCATACCTTTTTTGTTAACAAAATTAAAAATTTGTATTTAGTAGTATCCACATCGATGCACATCAGCCTTTAAAGGATTAGCTCAGCTCATAATTCAAATTTCATCCAAATGTCTTTCTTTCTTCAGTTTGAGAAGAAATTAAGAAAAACATTCCAGGATTTTTCTTCATATAGTGGACATCAATGGGGTTCAATGGTCGAAATGTCAGTTTCTGTGCAGCTTCAAGGGCTCTACATGATCCCAGATGAGGAATAAGAGTCTCATCCAGAGAAACCATCGGACATTTTAAAAAAAAATTAATAAAAACGATATACTTTTTAATCATAAATGCTCGTCTGATGCGCCACACATCACGTAATCACATTGGAAAGGTCACTCGTGACGTGTTGCGCCACGGTAGGACGAAAAACTACATCTTATTTTCTTCTTCAACTTCAAAATTGTCCGACATTGTTGTTTTACCTTTTCTTGTAAAGGCCATTTGATTTAGTCTTTGACGTACACTTTGTAAACACTGGCTCTGTAAAACACTTCCTCCTACGTCACGCGTGACCTTTCCAACGTGATTATGTAATGCGTGGTGCATCAGAAGAGCATTTGTGATTAAAAAGTATACAGTTTTTACAAAATGTCCGATGGTTTCTCTAGATCAGACTCTTATTCCTCGTCTGGGATCATGTAGATCCTTTGAAGCTGCACTGAAACTGACATTTGGACTGTTGAACCCCATTGAAGTCCACTATATGGAGAAAAATCCTGGAATGTTTTCCTTAATTTCTTTTCAACTGGTGAAAGACATGAACATCTTGGATGGCATGGAGGAGAGTAAATTATCTGAGGAAATTTGAACTAAGAAACCTGTATCAGTAATGGTAATAATTCCTCATCATGGTAGGGTAAATTACCTCACGCTGTTTTCCTGTCACCCAACAGGTGGTGTACTTCACTGCGACCTTCCCGTATGTGATGCTGTTGATTTTACTGGTCAGAGGGGTCACGCTGCCAGGAGCATCCCGCGGGATCCAGTTCTATCTTTATCCTGACCTGGGAAGGTTAGCGGACCCGCAGGTATCGCAGCTTTTCATATACGGTAACACTGTGATGACTAGAAAGAAAAAAAATCAGATTTTTTTTGGTTAACACTTTAGTTTAGCATCCAATTCTCAATATTAACCAGTTGCTTCTTAGCATGCATGATACTAGGAAATTGGCTGTTTATTAGTACTTATAAAGCAGATATTAATGCCTTATTTTGCATGATCGTTTTCTACATCCCATGGGCCGTCTGACCAATCAGAGCAGAGCAAGCTTGCAGAAAGGAAGGGTTTAGATAGGCTGAATCTTCGAACAAACCGTTTTACCCACTTTTAGAGATGAGGTTATGTGTATGATGTATATTATGAGAAAATTAAAGTGTTTTTAGACCTTCGGTGCATGTAAACCTGTTGAAGGATAGAAAGTTTGGAGCCTTAAACAGGGCATTTACATTAAGCATAAGTGCAGACAGTCAGTCCTTAAGGTTGATTTTGAAAAATCATATTCGTGTTCAACGTGATCATTGAGTCCAGGAGTGTGTTTTGTAATTCCTCGGAAACACAAGTTTTGTTTTCTGCTAAACACACAGTGTCTCTAGTCAAAAGGTCACGTGATTTGTCTACCCAGGTGCTTCATCGTGGCACGTAGCAGGACGCCCAGCAGGAGAACGTTGTTTTTTGTCCTTCTTTGATTGCGTCCATCTGTGCGTTTGACCTTTGATCTGACTTTTCATCTGCGTCACAAGAAGACCCCCGAACCCACGTGATATCTGAGAACAGGCCACGATACGGCCACCCAGATGTGTCCCAGCATTCTTTCAGCTTAAAACCTCTTGTGGATAATCTATGATTTGAGAGATAGCATTGGTTGTGTTGATGTTGTTTCAACTTGGAAGCATAAACATGAAGTTTTAATTCTGTAAAGTGTTATAGGATATTCAACAAGATTTCATCTTGACCTGAGCCTCAGATAAAATCGCGTTAAAACCTCTTTTTGTTCAATACGGGCATGTTTGGCTGGATTTGAGAGATTTTTTTCTTCTTAGATGTATAAAAACGAGTATGAGATATATATATATAAAAACCTTCAGATACAAAAGGTTAACAGTTAGACAAATCAGTGCTCTAAGGTTCAAAAACTTGAGCATTATGGATCATATACTTGAAAATCAGCATTAATCGACCTTCATAATCCATTTTAGTTCTGAAAGGGTTGGAGTTTTTGAGAATCAAATAGCTTAAAATCACCATTAAGTAGCATTGATGAGCCATTTTAAATCTGTAAAGTGTTATAGGATATTCAACAGGATTTCATGTTGACTTCAACCTCAAATGCAAAAGCATAATAAATAGAGATCGACCGGTATTGAGTTTTTATAACCGATACCAATTATGAATATTTGCATGTTTTGAGAATTCGCAATTCTCAAATTTATCTGTGAATCCAAAACATTTTTTTAGATTATGAAAAAATGCTTAAATGTTGGGAAAAAATGATTATTGGTCGATCACTAATAATACATCTCTTTAAATCTCAATACAGGCACGTTTGGTTGGATTTGAGACATAAACCTTTGCTTATCTTTGACATTTTTGGTCTTGTATAAAAATTCAACAAACTCTTATGGGTTTTACATGAACATCTAGACAAAGTTAGTTAAATCAGTGATCTGTGGCTCCAAAAACTTGAGCCTCATGGGACAGATTCTTTAAAATCAACATGAATCGACATTCATAACACATTTTAATTCTGAAAAGGTTGGAACTGTGAAAAAACTGAGAAAAATATCGCTAAAAAACCGATTATTGGTCGATCACCTAATAATAAGTTTCCTTTTGGTCAATACGGGCACGTTTGGTTGGATTTGAGACATAAACCATTGCTTATCTTTGAGATTTTTTGGTCTTAGATGTATAAAAAGTCAACAAAATCAACAGGATTTTATGTGGATTTCTGCCTCAAATAAATAGAGTTCGACCGATATTGACTTTTTATAACCGATACCGATTACGATTATTAGCATGTTTTGAGAATTAGCAATTCTCAAATTTATCAGATTATGGAAAAATGCTTAAATATCGAGAAACATATCGGTAAAACCGATTATTGGTCGATCACCTAATAATAGGTTTCTTTTTGGTCAATACAGGCACGTTTGGTTGGATTTGAGACATAAACCTTTGCTTATCTTTGACATTTTTGGTCTTAGTTGTATAAAAATTCAACAAAATCTTATGGGTTTTACATGAACATCTAGACAAAGTTAGTTAAATCAGTGATCTGTGGCTCCAAAAACTTGAGCCTCATGGGACAGATTCTTTCAAATCAACACATTTTAATTCTGAAAAGGTTGGAACTGTGCGATAAGTATTGCAGTTTTAACATTTTTACTGGTCTTTTAGTCAAAATTCACAAAACCTTCAAGCTAGAAAAGTTGGACAAAATTAGTCAGATTGGTGATTTACGGCTCTAAGATGTATCAGCATCATGCGTGAAAAAGAAGAAGAAGAAGAAGAAACTGCACGATTTTCACCTGCTGGATGACGAAACGGTGAAAAGAGACCAGAAGATCTCTCTTCTCAGCTGTAGTTTTTACATGACAGAGATTACACCAGTCTTGTAAGGCACATGTCGTGTTGTGCATTTTTGTGTCATAAGAGCTTTAAAACATCCACATCGCCCATGGCAAAGCGTGAACGAGTGGAGTTATGAAAAACAGAAAGCGCTGTGATTCATGTCAGAGAGTTTGATTGACGGGCTAGAGGGAAAATAACGTTAGTGTTTTTCCCTGATCATGTCTGAACCTGTTTCAGGAATCCTGCAAATGCTCTCATCTTTCATCTTGTCCATTCAGGTTTATTACCTGAAGCCAAATAAGTTAGTTAAAGCTGGTAATTGTGTCACAGGTAAGGCTAAGCACGTGAATTGAGTGTGAGAATGAACGGTATGAGTAAAATCATGCGTTATGGTATGCGTTTTTTCACATATATCACAGTAGCAGTGAAAAGTCATCGAACAAATTATATTCCAGAGAATAATAATAATAATAAAAAATAAATAAATAATATATATATATAGAAAATTTTATTTAATTATTAATGTTTAAATGTGTGTACATATATATTTATTTATACCCAAAATAATATATATGTATATATATATATATATTTTTTTTTTTTAATTTATTCATATATATATATATATCCCTGTAATATCACTTTATATAAAAATATATATTTTATTTAATCCACATTAAATAAAATAAAATATATATATATATATATATATATATATATATATATTATCTTTATTTGGCTGCATGTTATTGTATTAAAGTTGTGAGGATGTTTTAAAAACCATCACATCTCTGCTTGTGTTTTCAGGTGTGGATGGACGCAGGCACGCAGATCTTTTTCTCGTACGCCATCTGTCTGGGCTGCCTCACCGCGCTCGGAAGCTACAACAAATACAACAACAACTGCTACCGGTCAGAAAACCCTCCATTAATCATTAGCTCTTATTTATATGTTAATCATCAATACTAGATACCACCCGAGAAAACGTGTACTTTTACCATACTGATTTAAACCTCACAGTTAGTTGTGAACTATGTGATTGATTCACTAAATAAATGAACTGACTCATTAGAATCATTTGGTTCCAAATGAATTAAAGCTACAACTGATTCTGAATAAGAGTCGGTTCTCGGTTCTCAACCCTAGTTAGTTTATATAGATATTATATAACAATTTTGTATAACTATACAATTTCTGAGGGAAGGAAAATAGTTTTTCTCATTTGCTTCTTGCTGAGCCCAGCGCCGCTCTGTTGTCACATGCCATCGATTTATATTAGACTGCAAGTAATATAAGGTCCTAAACTTGACAAATATGTAGTGCTGTGGTTTCACCCTTTGAAATCTGATCACTTAAAATTGCTTTAGTATTTGCAGATGCTTTTTTTATAACACGCAATGTTTTCTGTTGTTAGGGATTCTTTGGCCTTGTGTTTCCTGAACAGCGGAACCAGTTTTGTTGCTGGTTTTGCCATCTTCTCTATTCTGGGCTTCATGTCTTACGAACAGAACGTCCCGATTTCAGAGGTGGCAGAATCTGGTGGGTTAACATTATTTATATATATATATATATATATATATATATATATATATATATATATATAATTAATAAACAAATAAAATAAATAAAATATTTTATTTTGGGAGTATATAAATATTTTATTTATTTTTGTATATTAAATTATTCATATATAATTTCTATATATAT
>CM074290.1:19520372-19655372 GCA_037194245.1 Opsariichthys bidens | reverse complement strand
GAGTGAGTGTGTGTGTGAGTGAGAGTGAGTGTGTGTGTGAAAGTGTAATTATGTGAGAGTGAGTGTGTGTGTGAAAGTGTAATTATGTGAGAGTGAGTGTGTGTGTGAGTGAGAGTGTGTGTGTGAAAGTGTAATTATGTGAGAGTGAGTGTGTGTGTGAGTGTGTGTGAGTATAATTATGTGAGTGTGTGTGTGAGTATAATTATGTGTGAGAGTGTGTAATTATGTGAGAGTGAGTGTGTGTGTGAGTGAGAGTGTGTGTGTGAAAGTGTAATTATGTGAGAGTGAGTGTGTGTGAGAGTGTGTGTGAGTATAATTATGTGAGTGTGTGTGTGAGTATAATTATGTGTGAGAGTGTGTAATTATGTGAGAGTGAGTGTGTGTGTGAGTGAGAGTGTGTGTGTGAAAGTGTAATTATGTGAGAGTGAGTGTGTGTGTGAAAGTGTAATTATGTGAGAGTGAGTGTGTGTGTGAAAGTGTAATTATGTGAGAGTGAGTGTGTGTGTGAGTGAGAGTGTGTGTGTGAAAGTGTAATTATGTGAGAGTGAGTGTGTGTGTGAAAGTGTAATTATGTGAGAGTGAGTGTGTGTGTGAAAGTGTAATTATGTGAGAGTGAGTGTGTGTGTGAGTGAGAGTGTGTGTGTGAAAGTGTAATTATGTGAGAGTGAGTGTGTGTGTGAGTGAGTGTGTGTGTGAAAGTGTAATTATGTGAGAGTGAGTGTGTGTGTGAGTGAGAGTGAGTGTGTGTGTGAAAGTGTAATTATGTGAGAGTGAGTGTGTGTGTGAGTGAGAGTGAGTGTGTGTGTGAAAGTGTAATTATGTGAGAGTGAGTGTGTGTGAATGTATGTGATTATGTGAGAGTGTGTGTTTGTGTGTGAGTTCTCTCTGTGTGTGTGTGTTAACTCTCTCGCTCTGTGTGTGTGCATTATCCCGATTTATATCATAAAAAATTTTTGTACACAGTCTAAATTTAAGCCATAATTGACAAATAATTAATCGCGAATGACTAGTAAAAATCAAAAAGCCACATTAAACACAGTTTAGAAAGAGCAGTTGTTTTCTCCCTGCAGTTCGTGTGTGTGGAGAGTCTGGTCACGGCCATGGTGGACATGTACCCAACTTTCTTCCGCAGGAAGAACCGCAGAGAGCTGCTCATTCTCGCCGTGGCCATCGTGTCCTTCTTCGTGGGTCTCATTATGCTCACAGAGGTATTGTGACACTGATGAGAAGATCTATATGAATATCTGTATGAATATCAGATTTATAAACTGTTTGTCTTTCAGGGTGGAATGTATGTCTTCCAGCTGTTTGACTACTATGCAGCCAGTGGCATGTGTTTGCTCTTTGTAGCTGTTTTTGAGACCGTCTGCATTGCCTGGATCTACGGTGAGACGTTTATTATACTGCCTGTGCATTTGGTGCAGGAAGCAAGAAGAATGCCAAATTGATATATTTATTAAATATGTAAAAATATACATATATTATGTATATTTAAAGGCAACTCACAAGGTTTTGAAATGGGGCTAATCTGTTATCGGTCACTTTTTCTTTCTTTTTTGTCTCTCAGGTGCTAATCGGTTCTATGATAACATCGAGGACATGATTGGTTACCGTCCTGGGCCGTACATTAAATACTGCTGGCTCTTCTTCACCCCAGCCACATGTTTTGTGAGTCTTTTAACTTCTATACTTTATTTGACTTTAAAATAAGTGAATTTAAAGTTGTTGTTTTTTTTAAAACTTTATTAAACCTCTTCACATTACAAGCAGGCATTATCATTGTCAAACACAAACACTATATGTATACACACACACATATATACACTGATCAAGGCATAACATTATGACACTGACAGGTGAAGTGAATAACTTTCGAGGCTCATTGATGGCTGGCCCGTGTGGTCCGATCCAACAGACGAGTTCCTGGAGCTCAAACTGCTCAAGAAGTTCATGCTGATTCTGATAGAAAGGTGTCAGAACACACAGAGCATCAGTTTGTTTGTTGCGTATGAAGCTGCAGACGAGACCAGTCAGGTGTCCATGATGACCCCTGTCCACCGCCGAAAGAGCCAACAGTGGGATGTGAGCATCAGAACTGGACCGTGGAGCGACAGAAGAAGGTGAATTATGTTTTCTTCTACATCACGTGGATGGCCGGGTGCGTCTCTTACCTGGGGGTCACATGACACAAGGATGCACTATGGGAAGAAGGCGAGCCGGTGGAGGCAGTGTGATGATTTGGACAATGTTCTGCTGGGAAACCTTGAGTCCTGCATCCATGTGGACTTTACTTTGACACGAACCACCTACCTACGCGTTGTTGCAGACCATGATCATCCTTTCATGGAAACGGTATTCCTCTGGCTCTTTCAGCAGGATAATGCTCCTGACACAAAGCAAAAATGCTTCAGGAATGGTTTGAGGAGTTTGAGGTGTTGACTCGACCTCCAAATTCCCCAGATCTCAATCCAGTTGATTATCAGTGGGATGTGCTGAACAAAGAAGTCCGATCCTTGGAGGATCCACCTCGCACCTTACAGGACTTAAAGGATCTGCTGCAACATCTTGGAGCAGATCCCACAGAACACCTTCAAGGTCTAGAGGAGTCCATGCCTCGACGGGTCAGGGATGTTTTGGCAGCAAAGGGGGACCAACACAATATTAGGAAGGTGGTCATAATGTTATGCCTGATTAGTGTACATACACACTCCTGGTCAAACATTTGTAATAATAATTTGGAAGATTTTTTTGAAAGAAGTTTCTCTCTCTAATAATAGTAAGTACAGTAAAATATGCTGAATAACAAGAAATGTTTCTCGAGCAACAAATTAGCATATTGCATTATGACGGATGGATGGATGGATGGATGGATGCATGGATGGAGGATGGATGGATAAAGGGAGGATGGATGGATGGATGCTTGGTTGAATGGATGGATTGAAGGATGATAGTTGTTTGGCTGGAGGATGGATGGATGGCTGGATGGATGGATAAATGGAGGATGGATGCATGGTTGAATGGATGAATGGATGGATTGTAGGATGATGGTTGGTTGGATGGATGGAGGATGGATGGATGGATGTTGGATGGATAGATAAATGGAGGTTGAATGGATGGTGGATGGTTGGATGGAAGGATGGATGGATGGATGGATGGAATGATGAATGAATGATGGATGGTTGGATGTAATAACATAAAATGAAATTATAACAAATTAAAGTTAAGCTTAAAGAGAGTTAAGACATTACTTTTTTTTCAGCTGATTGAAACGTTGAAATAAATTTCTCAAACATTTTTAAATGCCATAAAACTTAGAGCAATTTATAGATGCAGTAAGTACCAAGAGAGTGTTTTCTAGAGCGCTACACTGACATCTACTGGTGCGGATGAAGCACGATGCAATGGCAAAAGATTCTGTTTACTGCTGCATTTGTAAAAACGCTCTCCCTTTTAAACATTTAACTCAATTTAGTTTTAAGATCAAGCGCTCTAATCTTGTTTTGTCTTGGCAGGGTACATTTGCGTTCTCCCTGATCAAATACACTCCTCTGAAGTATAACAACGAGTATGTGTACCCGTGGTGGGGTTACGCTCTCGGCTGGCTGCTGGCGCTCTCCTCTATGGTTTGCATCCCACTGTGGGTCGTTTATAAAATGAGCACGGCCAAAGGTTCACTGCGAGAGGTGAGTCTTGAAATCACACCAGAAATGAAAGTCAAGTGCATATTGCATTTTGGGATGAAATATCCCATATAGTGTGCTATGGATGTATATTGCATATTTTAACAAATGCAAAGAGAACAATTACATACTATGCAAAATATGCATAGCGTAAATCAGTGTTAATGGCAGTATGTTATTTCAGACTACTCCACTTTTTTTTATCCTCAGCGTTTCAACGAGCTCATCAAGCCCTCGCTGGACCTACCCAAATCCAGACGAGAACAAGAGAAAACTCAGGCCATTTTTGCAGCCGACGGCGAGACTCTTCGCCAGCGAAGTGGCCCGACCAAAGACGGGTACTTCCCCGTCAGCGAGAAAGAGTCGCAATGTTAGCCCGGCCGTCCCGTGACGGACCACTGTATGTTTCCCCGAGGGTGGTGCTTCTAAACCTTCCCATGATACCTCACACAGTACTGGCAGCCAAATAAGCATTACGACGGATGACGCTCGACCTCTACAGTCCGTGAGAGGATTTGAAGAGCGTCTTCTGATTTCATGCTTGCTCTCTTTGCTCAGAGGGTATGAAAAGCCAGTGAGTGTCAATATTATAGACAGCAGAATGTTGAAACACTGTTTGCAACCTGTTTTACTTCTGTAATCACTCTTATTTTAAAGTAAAACATGATGTTTGATATCGATTCTGGATTTCACTATTTGATCAGACTGGCAAAAGTTACACAAAATGATATTAAAAGTTTATATATATATATACACATATATATATTTATATATAATATAAAATTGTTTTCCCATTATTAATATCATTTTGTGTAACTTGCCTCTTTATATATATATATATACATTCATAATATATAATTTTATTACATGTGCATTGAATTGATCAGAATTGCAAAAGTTACGCAAAATTATACTAAAAATGAAAAACTTTTGCTACCTTATATATTCATAATAATTATATCTTTTCTATTGGATATGCATTAAATGGATCAAACTGGCAAACGTTACAGAAAATTATATTAAAATATAAATATGTACTATTTCATTTTTAAGATGATTTTGAGTAATGGTTAATCGTTAAATTCGGCTCTGTCTATTAAAGCTTTTACGAGTAGGATCACGGCAAACATTCAGATCTGTGTTGCTGATCCAGAGAGAGCCGTTGTCATGTATAGATTTGAAACAGCTTCACAAACAGTCTTTACAACCACACAGTGTCATTGTTTCTGTCTTACAATAATTCAGAATATCACAGAAGTACTGGAATGAAGGTTTATCGTTCATATATAAACACTGATGTCTGTGGAAGTGATCAAATTAAATCAACCTGAAAAAAAACTTGACGCTTCAAATAACGATCGTGACTGATTAAAATGTGTCACTGAATCATTAATTCAAGAGATTGGTACAAAAAATGCTGATTCATCCAGTAATGAAACAAGGGAAGTCATTGAATCATTCATTCAAAATAAGTCATTCAAATTTATTAAATATTTTTAAATAGACTGTTTTGTTTAGTTGTCTGTTCAGAATCGTGGGAGAATCATGATCTCTATTTTAAATTAAAAAAATATTTGTTTCCAAAATCCTGCAGCTCTTATAATGTAATGACATTATAAAACCTCGATTTCTTAGACTTAATTTGTTCTGCTTTCAGTAATATTGACAAAAAAGTTGAACTTTTATTGTCTAAACCTGAGCGTGACCGTCTTAGTAGATTCACAATGGCTTGAATTGAAACAGGAAGATCCTTGCAATTCACCCAAAAGCCTTCTGGATCTTTAAATGGATGCGAAGGATTGATTTGCATAAGTTGTTTATTAAAGAATAGTGCACTCAAAAATGATTTTTGATTAATTTTACTCACCCTCATGTCATTCCAAACCTGGATTTATTTTACTTTATTTCTTCAGTGGAACACAAAAGCTCCTGGTCAGAGATTTCACGATTTTATTTTGTGTTCTAGGGACAAAAAAAAAGAAAGTTTGGAATGACACGAGTTCAATAAATAACAGAACTCTCATTTTTCTGTGAGCTTGTTTCCACCACTGTATAAAAAGTTAATTGTGACTTTTTTATCTCAGAATTCTGACTGTGCAATACAGAGAAAAAAAGTCAGAATGGCAAGAAATAGAATTGTGAAATATAAACACAATTGCAAGAAATAAAACAATTCTGACTTTATATCTCAATTTTGTCTTTATATCTCACAATTCTGACTTTATATCTCAAAATTCTGACTTTATATCTCACAATTCTGACTTTATATCTCACAATTCTGACTTTGTCTCACAATTCTGACTTTATATCTCATAATTCTGACTTTATATCTCATAATTCTGACTTTATATCTCGCAATTCTGACTTTATATCACACAATTCTGTCTTTATATCTCGCAATTCTGACTTTATATCTCAATTCGGACATTATATTTTGCAATTCTGATTTTATAACTCAATTCTGACTTTATAACTCGCAATTCTGACTTTATATCTCAGAATTCTGTCTTTATCTCACAATTGTTAGTTTATATCACAAAATTCTGAGAAAATATCTACCTAAATACCTTTTTTGTTTTTTATTCAGTTGTAGAAACAAGCTTCCATAATTTTCCCTGTCAAACCCTTTGCCCAGCAGGTGGCAGAGCGGAACGCAATCAAAATAGATGTTGGAAACTGGAGTGTCTTTAGGACTGTTTCAGTTCATACAATCAATGCATCTGCTTTCTAAGGAAGCAAATCAGTGTTTTTAGAATCCATGTGGATGTACATTATAAATACAGCACAGCCTGTGAGGTTTTATACTCCGAACCAACATGCATGAGTTATGAATACCTATGAAGATTTTAGACTTTACATATCTGATAGTGTTAGAGGAACGAGGAGAACGGTACAGTTTTGAGGTGATGTGAAACAGTTATAGTGTTAAACAGGGTCAATGATCAATACTTTTTGTGCACTTGGGAATGTTTTAGGATATAAATCAATGTATCTCACGATTTTGTATTTTTGTTGTGAAACTTTATTAAAGCGGAGTGCGTTTGTTGTCTAGAACCTACTGTTTAACAAATGTGTGATAAATGTATGAAATTTTAACGTCTGCACAAATCAATCAGATTGCATACTGAGGACAAATCAAATGCGGTTGTTTTCACTGGTACATGTTGTCATGACGTATATGAAGTGTTGGAAGTGTCCTGCAAGCAGACTCCCAGCAGTCTTTGTGTATATAACCTGTACAAAAAGCTTGAGTTTGGGTTTTACAACATTGTAAATGTGTTTCATTTGAGCCAGATATACTGTATTACTCATGTACATTACATCAATAAAAAAAAAAATGATTATGCCCACGTGTGTAATATTTAATACAGCATTTGTAATTAGACGGGAATTGCAGCAAGCAGCTGTTGCGACATAAATTGAAATGGTTTCGTTAACCCCTTCAGACCTGGCGTCCATCGGAATGGACATGACATAGTTCTGGTTCTAAACCAATAAAAAATCTCTGATTTCATTGTATGAATAATGCATATTACTGATTGGTTCCTGATTATCCAATCACAATAGAGAAATGACTTTTTAGCTTGATCTGAGAGTGCATGAGATTAAGTGGCGCCATAGGCCATTCACCAAAATCATTGACACTTCCTTTCAGAATAATCTGATTTATGACAGACATCCCACGAGTCCATACGAATACTTCAAACAGTATGAACAAGATGTGCTCTTCGATCTGACGGTACCAACATCTATGCCATGCAAAGTGACACACTAGGTTTCAAACCCACCAGTTCAGGGGAAATCAGAACCCTCATTGGTCTCCACCTTGCTATGGGTGTGATGAAAATGCCTAGAGTCTCCATGTACTGGGAAGCCGGGATGGACATTGGTAATTAAAAGTTAGCAATGTGCTTGGAAGTTGATAACTGATATGCAGTTGGGGTTACATTGCCCACAATCATCCAACCCATTCACTCTGCCAACGTTCTAGGTTAAAAACATGGCCTTTTTTCATGGCATTTTACGTTCATTTAGTCGTGACGTCCATTGTAATGGACATGAAAAAATACCAATAAAAGAAAGAGTTACCAAAAAAAAAAAATTTCTCGTTTATTTCTATGCTGGAAGGGAGTAAAAATCCACCGGGAAAATTTTTTTTTTTTTTGTTCAGCAGAAAAAAATCAGGTCTGAAGGGGTTAATTTGATATTAATATCAAATTTCCTTTCGAATACTAAATGAATAAATCTAAATGTAAGCAAGCACAACCACAGTCCCTTTAAGTGATGTAATTGAACTCGGCGGCCATTTTGAAATGCCACTCGGGAAAGCAGAATGGAGAAACATCACATTCATCAAAACTGTTACGATTAAATTTCATATTTTAAATCACCAATGAGATCTTGCAACACCTGACTCATACATTTGGTTTCTTAAAGCTCAAATTATGACAAAAACACTGACAGAGCGTCATCACTTACCGTTTTTATTGCAGGCTTCTAACGGCTGCTGAATGACGATGACTTTACCAATCAGTGATTGGCTCTTCTATTTAGAAGGCGGGAATTATTCCGCCATTTTGCGCGTTGCGCTTTCTCCCATTCATCGTCTTACTGTATACAAAGGCTTTGTTGTTATTACTAAAAGTATTCTTAACCCTCAAAATGAAACTTTATTTGCATGAACACAATAGTGCATAAAGCATAATATAAGCTCGGTATTTAGAGGTTAAATATGATAAAATAAACAATAAAGCAGGTAAAAATCAATAAATCTACTGTTGCATAGCAACAACATGTTTTTGTTGATTTAATTTTAATGTAAGATTTGTACTAACCCCTTTTATTTTGTATGAGAGTATAAACGAATAATTCCAAATATAAATTCATCTCTGATGACAATATTACAATGCGTGTATTTTTAAATAGTATAAAACAACGATAAAGCGGGTAAATAATGTGAAAACAATTATGTAAGAGCTGTTTAAGTGTTGTGTAGTTTTAGTTCAGTGTTTTATGAACGTTGACGTATAATTATTGAGGTAAACGACAGCGTCGGACTTGAAAAATGCTTCTGAAATATTCTATTCGAGTGATTGCAGCGCTCTTGAGCGCCTCGCGGGGGCGCCACAGCCCCTCCCTCTCTGCGGATCCGGTCAGTGTTTACGGAAGTGACGCCTGACGTGACGTGTCATTTTCCGCACAGGCATTACGGGATCCATGAAATGAAGAAAAAATCATGAAACTCAGGCGAGAAGCGCACGTATAGATCATAAATGTCATAAAGAGCATCTCGGTCATAACGATCAGCATGATTATGATCATGTGTGCGACACACAGCAGCGCGCGCGGCTGAAGTCAGACACTCTTGTTGATGTGTGTGCGGCACCGAGGGTTATTTATGTGTCTCGCGCTGGAGCCGAAACATCCCGGTCGGTTTCATCGAGTTATTAAGCATTAATTAGAGTTGAGTTCGTGTTGAATGAGTGTGAAGATGTCGACCAGCAGCCCTGAAGCGGTGAAGAAACTCGTGGAGAACATGCAGGCGGATCTGCGCTCTCTGTCAATGGAGTGCAAGAAGAAATTCCCTCCAGTCAAAGAGGTACATATAGATTGTGCATATATAATATATATCTGTGTATATATGTTTATGTAATGCAGTTATATCTATTGTTTAATTTGTGTACATACGTGTAACTGTATGTATGTATATATATATATGTGTGTGTGTGTGTGTGTGTGTGTGTGTACGTTATGGATTGCTTGACTCCACTGTATGTACATAATACTAATAATTTATGTATAATGTATCTTAATATGAAATGGTATAATTAAGAAAATTCAATGAATTGTCATTTAAATAAAAATAATTTTAGATAGAAATTGGCAAATATATTTTTTTCTGCACATGTACGGATAATCAATATATAATATATTTTATATGTATTAATATGTAATGGTATGATTAAGCAAATGCAATAAAATTTCAATGAAATGCTATCAAAGAATATTTAATTTAGATAACAACAAATGGAATGAAAATTATATAGAAATATAAAATATTTTCTCTCCACATTAAAAATATAATATCTTAATATATATAATGGTACGATTAAGCAAATGCAATAAAATGTGAAGTAATTGTTTTTTTTTAAATAAAATTCATTTTCGATGTAAAATTAATGACAATTGAATACAAATTCACCATTGTATTTTGTCTGCACATATAAAAAAATATGCAGATAATTAATAAATAATTTATCTTATTATATGATAGTATGATTAAGCAAATGCAATAAAATGTCAACTAAATTTTTTTAAATAAAATTAATTTTCGATGTAAAATTAATGACAATTGAATACAAATTCACCATTTGTATTTTCTCTGCACATGTAAAAAAAAAAAGAAATAATAATAATTAATATATAAATTATCTTAATATATAATGGTGTGGTTAAGCTAATGCAATGTCAAATAAATATTATTAAATTAACTTTAGATTTGGGCAATATATTTTTTTGCACATACAAATAATAAATCTCAATATATAATGGTATGATTAAGCATATGCAGAAAAAGTCAATTTTAGTAAATAGAATTTACTTTAGATAAAAAAAGAATGAAAATTAGATTAGAAATCGGCCAATGTACACACGTAAAAATATACAAATAATTTATATATATTAATATATAATTAAGCAAATGCAATAAAATGTCAAATAAATATTGTTAAATAAACTTTGTTTTAGATGAAACAGAATTTAACTGAATTAAAATGACATTAGAACCAATTAGAAATTAGAAAAGCTCCAATAAAGAGTTTTAAGCTTAAACCGCACACCAGAAGGCAGAAATATAATGTGTTTATTAGACACTCCTTCAGTCTGTGTGACGTGTCCGAAAGACTCGCTCTCACTGTTACTGTCCGTTCAGAGTGTTATAAGGTAGCTGTCAATCATCTGAGAGCAGATGGACAGACAGGCAAAGGTCATAAATCGCTGATTTATCAGGCGTCTGATGTCCTGATCGGATGAAAATGAAGTGACTCGTTCGTGTCGTGTGTTTCTGAATGGCTCAAGCGCTCTATTGCTGACGTATTATTTTCAACTTTATTGTAAATACGACCTTCCCCAGAGGACTTGAACGCACTGTGAGCTTTTCTCAGACACTCTCGGTCTCTATTAGTGTTTTATAGTTCACTTTAAACGGCTGGATGTCATCCGTCTCTCCCCCAGACGACTGTAATCATGATCCACGTTTAAACTCATCTCTGGGTTTTAAAGCATAAAACTCATTTTTAAATGCTTAGACTAGCCTCCACACTTTCCTCTCACCTGTAAGCAGATGTAAAGGCACCAAACTGCTTGTTTGAAAGGTAAAAGACATCGCTGAACTGCTCAAGATCTGTCCCAGTCTGAAAGACGAACTGTTGGACTGAAAGAAAGAGTCTTTGACTTGTTTCTGAGGGAGTAGACTAAGGGTTTCATGGTTTTTCTGCTGGTTTTGGCTCTGGCGGTGTTAAATTAACTTGTTTATCAGAGAAAGCTCGTTCCTGCGTTGAGAAACGCGTCTGTATTCCATCAGTACTTTGAGAAACCGATGAGTAAGAGATGAGGAGACACTTCCTTAATTTTATAAAATGCCTGCTCGAAAATAGGAACTACTTCAGAGTTTTATGATTGAAACAGTTTAGAAATACACTCATATTCAAGGTCTTTAATCAAGAACTATATATTTTGCTTCTCAAATAGATGTAACTTATTAAATTATTACATAATATTAAGAAATTTATATATTAGCAGTAAAACCTAACCTTAACAGGTCAGTGTCTCGTTCAGTAAACATTAGCAGAGCAACTTTCTGTCTAAATTGTTTGCAAAGTCATTCTTACTTAAGTTGCTGCATTTAATTGAATGTGTACGAATTAATTTTCAGAAACCATTTACAAAGAAGTTCTTTCTCGTTGTGTTTAACGAATGAGACTCGATGTTTTGCCTCAGATAAAATGCTGTGAATTGTGCTGATTTTTCTTGTGGTATCGATTTCATTTTCACAGTCGGTTGTCATTAAAAAGAAAAGACACTTCGTTACAGGAGTAGTTCAGTAGTTCTCACCTCCACGTCATCCAAGATGATCACGTCGTTTTCAGTCGAAAAGAAATAAAGGAAAACATTCCAGGATTTTTCTCCATACAGTGAACTTCAATGGGGTTCAATGGGTTGAAGGTTTCAATGCAGCTTTAAGGGCTCTACATGATCCCAGACGAGGAATAAAAGTCTGATCTAGAGAAACCATCGGACATTTTGTAAAAAAACATAAAAATTCTATACTTTTTAACCACAAATGCCCGTCTTGCACTGCTCTGTGATGCGCCACGCATGACGTAATCACGTTGGAAAGGTCTCGTGACGTTGGAGGAAAAGCGAACATTCAAAAATAGCATTTACAAAAACAGGTAAAACAATGATGTTGAACGATTGGAGTTGGAGGAGAAAATGAGATGCGTCACATGTCTTTGCATGTTTTCCTACGTCACGTGACCTCTCCAGCGTGATTATGTAATGCGTGGAGCATCACAGAGCAGTGCAAGACGAGCATTTGTGGTTAAAAAGTATATCATTTTATTTTTTTTATAAAATGTCCGATGGTTTCTCTAGATCAGACTCTTATTCCTCGTCTGGGATCATGTAGAGCCCTTGAAGCTGCACTGAAACTGACATTTGGACTGTTGAACCCCATTGAAGTCATGGTATTAGTGTTGGCAATCGTTACTCAGCGGATCACCACGGCACTGTTTCTGTGCTTGCCTTAAGACGTTTTCAGTCGTAAAGTTCCTGTGAGTTTTTGAAGATTAACTCAAATCTCTGTGAAGTTAATGAACCTTCTGGGGTCAAGAGGTCAAACAAGCTTCCCGACAGTCGGTTGAAACATTTAAAGATATGACAGGACAGCAAAGGATCAGGCTAAAAACAGGCCTTGATCCCACATCTTGCTTTTGGGTTCGTCTGATTTTATTCCGAATCACTTACGATCATCAATCAGTTTGATGGACAGACATCGCGAAACTTTACTGCTCATTTATCGACTGATTCTCACAAACATCTTGAGAAAGAGTTGCAAATGGAACGAGCGTCACGAAAAAGGATTTGTTTCTAGTTGTTTTTTTAAACAGCTGTCTGTAATCGAGGCCTTCAGATCCCAGATCTGTTGTGAAACATCAGACGTTGCTTTTCTCACCTTGAGCCACGAAACCATCATACGCTTCACCTCATCAGATGAGGACGGCGAACACCGATCTGTCAAACGCCCCTCCAGAGAGGACAGCTGTGTGTGTGTGTGTGTGTCGCGGTGTCTCGAACAGCCCGTGGATCTCCCCGCAGTGCGTGAGGAGTCGGGAGAGACTGACGATCAGATGTGACAAGGAGAAATGGAGAGAGGGCGTGATGGAATCAGCCAGCCGAACAGAGAGTCGTGTGTTTGTGAAGTGTTTCCTGCTGTTCTTGGAGAAAGGAGTCATTGTGGCCTGTAATACTCAGCGGGCAGCGCCGCTCGGCACTGAAACGCTTCATATTTACACCACGCTTCTGAATTCTCCAAGACTCTCAAGTGTTCTTCGTCTTTCACGTCCGAACGCTCAGATTTCTGAAACGCTTCTGGTCTGAAGTCAGTGTGAAATGGCATCCACAGCACAGTTGACTTCTGTGATGAGACACGTGTCTGAAGGAACGTCCGGAAGGAAATGATGTAAGGAGGGACTGAAATCTTGCGTTTCATTCAATCGTGAAAAGAAGTCATTTATGAGATGGAGAAAGAAATGAGGGTATCTAACAAAAATACAGAGTAAAGATTTGGCCAAAAATCAAAAAAGGAAAATAATACTAGGAAAGTAATGTGTGTATATATATATATATATATATATATATAATATATATATATATATATATATATATATATATATATATATATATATATATATTTATTTATTTATTTATTTCATTGTACATATACAAATTTCATTGACACAAATTTTTATATTTTTTTCGAGAGATTTTATATATATATATATATATAAATGTGTGTGTGTTAAAAATTATTTTATTTTATCACAGTGAAATATGTGTGTGTATATATATATATATATATATATATATATATATATATATATATATATATATATATATATATATATATATATATAATTTTGTTTTATTCTGACAAAAAAAATTATATATAATTTTTCTTTGTGACAAAGTTGATTTTTTTTTCAATGGATATATACAGATGTATACATTAAAAATACTTTTGGCACACTAAAATATTTATATATCTATTATTTTCATTATTTTATATATGAATTTATATATATGATTTTTTATTTTATATATATATATATATATATATATATATATATATATATATATATATATATATGTATAATTCATATTTTCATTGTGACAAAAAAGTAATGTTTTTTTCAGTGGATACATGAGATACTGTAATGGTTATCAGTCAATATTAGTTTTTCATAATAATAATAATGAATAATAATAATAATTGGTATCAGCTGATATTTATGAAAAAATAAAATAAGGTAATTGTAACCTTGGATCTCACAGTGCGTCTTTTATTTCTTTCTATTTCTTTTATTTCTTTATGTTTTAGTTTTTACTCAGTTGGAAAATGTTCCTTTCTTAAAAATAATACTTATTTGACAAAAGTGCAACAGCCTTAAACCAACGAATAAATACAACAACAAAATCGTTCATAACATTAGTAATTCAAAATAAAATATTGCAAAATGAATGTTTTATATTGTACATTACAATTTTATTTTCGTGTATTTTTATTTATTCGTTTAATTTTACAAAATGGTGTCGGAAATTTATGGGAAAATAAACTGTGTGTCCCTAGCTTTAATAACACGCCACGTTTCTTTCCATATTTTCCGGTAAAGAATCTCACACGAGTTTGTTGTCTGTCTTCAGGCGGCAGAGTCTGGCATCGTCAAGATCAAAACCATCGCCGCTAGAAACACGGACATCCTGGCAGGTGAGAGCGTGTGTGGTTGAAGTAGAGTGTGTAACCAGTGACCCATGTGGCTGTTGTGTTGATTTCCTGTTTCCTGTGTCATCAGCGCTGAAGGAGAACAGCTCTGAAGTGGTCCAGCCGTTCCTCATGGGCTGTGGAACCAAAGAACCCAAAATCACCCAGCTGTGTCTCGCCGCCATTCAGAGACTCATGTCACACGAAGTCGTGTCCGAGGTCAGAACACACACACACACACACAGCAATTTAACAGGAGGCTCAGAGAACCAGATGATACCAAGAACTGCCATTGTACATATTTGTAATGTTATGAGAACGCGACCGCTTCAGAGTGATGACGTTGGAGTCTCAGCGGTGAGCGTGACGGATCAGTGGCTCGTTTAGATGAGTTAATGAGTGTGTTTGCAGGCGGCGGCGGGGAACATCATCAACATGCTGTGGCAGCTGATGGAGAACGGACTGGAGGAGCTGAAGCTGCTGCAGACGGTTCTGGTGCTGCTCACCACCAACACCATCGTACATGATGAAGTCCTGTCCAAGGTACTGTACGCCTCGAAACCGGCCACACACACTCACACTGATGCTTAGACAAGGGCGCTTTGTGTAAAACAGGACTTTTTTTGTTGTAAGACTGAAGAAAGTCGTTGGGGAAACCAATAATATTTTGCCCAAAAATCAAAAGGAAAATATCATTCAATTGTTGTGACACAAAGTTTTATTAATATTTTTATGTATTATGTAATATATATATATATATATATATATATATATATATATATATATATAATATTTTTACATTTTAATTTATTTCTTTATTTTGTTATATATATATATATATATATATATATATATATATATATATATATATATATATATATATACACATAAAATAATATATATATTACAAAATTAAAAAAAATGTAAAAATATTATATAACTGCCTGTCAGTCAATTATTAAATAGTAATTATTATTATTATTATTATTTATTGGTATTATGAAAAAATAAGGTAGTTAGTGTCTCACAATGTGACTTTCATTTCCCCATAATGTCAACATAAGCTGTTTTAATTTTATTTTTGAAAATATTTATAATATAACATTTACTTTAGTAAAAAATATCAGTTGGAGCTGTTTTTGAAGCCTATTTTTGAGTTAAAAAACAAAATCTTTCATTTATCTCACAATTGTGGTTTTATATTTCGTAACTTCAGATTTCACATTTATAACTTTTACTTCACAATTTGCTGTTTTATTTTTATGTTTATTTCTCAAAAAAGTAAAACATCATTATGTAATGTTCATTTGAAAATGCTTTTATTTATTAATACTGTTGAATATAAACTTTTTAGTCTATTTTAATTTTCTTTAGTACATCAAAGTAAGTATATATTTATAGCGTCGGCCATTTATTGGTTACCGGTCGTAACTTGAAAAGAATTATCGTCGATTTTGAAGAATCTCACATCTCGTGAGTTTGAAGTATCGTACCATATGACACTCACAACAATGCAAAACAACCTTCGTTACCACCCAAAATATTTACTCACACTAAACTACACAACGATTATGATGTTTACCATCATTTACTTTACCACAGTCAGAGAAAATAATATCAGGAAACGTTAAACGTAAAAGTCGTGGAAATAAATTGGGAAGACCGAATATCAACAGTTATAATATTCAAGCTCTAATAAATTGCTGTTCATGTGTGTTTATCTATTAAAATCGCAAGTTTATCTATCAAATGACAAGAAAGTTCAAACGCAGTGGGAATCCTGATTTACTCATTGAAGTTTCAGAGCGAAAACAGGATATTAATGCATGTCAGGAGGAAAGTCCCACACAAATAAGACTCTTTTACACCTCTAGAAAGGACATAAATGTGTTTTATTCAACCGAAACCCCTCACAGTCGCTGTCTTGTGCTTCATCCCAGGCGATCGTTCTGTGTTTCCGGCTGCACTTCACAAAAGACAACATCACCAACAACACGGCGGCTGCCACCGTCAGACAGGTCGTGACCGTGGTGTTTGAGAGGATGGTGGCGGAAGACGAGAGATTCAAAGGTGAAAGCGCTTTAATGGCCTGTGGGCATGTTTGAATTGCATTTCCTCCCGTGTCAGACCCCTGCTTCTTTCTTTAGATATGTTTTTCAATTTCAGGTCTGACGGAAGAACCGCCTGCTGTCCCGGGCAACAGCAACCGGCGCTCCGTCAGCACGCTGAGACCCAGCGCTAAAGACGCGTACATGCTGTTCCAGGTGCGCCATCTTTCCGTTACAGCCCATTTGTGGCAAGGGCTTTAATAAAAAAAAAAAGGGGGTTCCGGAGGAAGCGAACGGCCATCCACGCACACGCTGACGTCACACTGTTATTTTGCATTTACACTCCTTTTTCAAGATCATTTTCCCTCCATTATCAGATTTTGCTATCTGTCCATCGCTCATGTAACCCTTCAAAACACTTTTTAAAAGCCACTTGTTGTACCAAAATTCCAGCATGCATTAGTAAATCCTTTTTCACTAATTTAGATCAGCCATTCAACGGATTTCTTTGGAATAACAAGCCAGCTCGTGTCAGGAGATCAGTTCTCCAGCTTCCCGAATCTGAAGGGGGTTTATCCAAATGTTTGATGCTACTTTTGGGCATGTAAAATTAACAAATTAACTTTAGCGGGATGGCCTTAAAAGTTGTGCCTCAAGTCCGCCCTGGTGCGTATAGAGAGATCTTCCTCTCGTTCTTTACTTTCTAATATCTTTTCCCAGCTTCTAATTGAGGTACACAAAATTTCGAGCAATCCAATAGTTATGAACATTATTAAAGATTTGACTTCAGGATTCAGGATACAATTCGGCCTTCACAAAGCAAAAACTCATATGCCAATTTCAAATAATCACTTACTTTAGCGTCTGATATTTGGACCGTTCTACTCTGAATGACTAAAATGAAATCTTCTCCCCTTTCTTATCAGCTAAATTTAACCTTGCCAATAGTCGTCTTTTTGTTTTTTCCATGTGAGGCTCTTTATTCGCTTTATTTTTTGTCTCAGACACCTTGTCTCATTTCGCGATTGTTGTAGCACCTTTTATATGCCTGCAGAAACATTAACAAAAAAAAATCAAGAGTAAAAACCACTTGTAAATCCGCTGTATTATCGCCAAATATTGGATTTAATCTTTTTGTCAGCTTGATTTCTTTCAGTTTTTTTGAGTGAAAAAAGCATTATTTGTGGATAAATTATTTATCACAATAGTGTGCTTTAGTGTTTAACCTGGAGACTTGTTTAGAAATGCTTTAGTTTTGTACTAGTAAGTAGTTAATAAAAATAGCTTATAAGTTGCTATTTTTTATTATTGCTATATGATCATCAAATATTGGATCTTTTCTTTCAATTAGATCAAGTTTTGTATTCATTTTTCAATTGTAGACCTCAGTGATCTCTCCCATTCATTTTCATCTGATGGTCATTTTTGACCAATTTTAGCTCAGATCAATGAGGCCGACAATCAGTCAGTTTGAAAATAAAACCTGTCCTAATTGACCCTTCGCAAAGATCCGCCCCCTTTAGTTACTGTCGCCACACATCATGTTCTCACGCTGTGAAAAATACATCGAAAGAGGACACTGACAACGTATGAAACAGTTTCATATTTAAAATATTGTAATTTTTTTAAAGAAGTTTAATCAATAAATAGCGTCTAGTGTGTCTGTAATGTGTCGTGACCGATCATCTCTTCATACTAGTTCATTTATAGCATCAAATAAACGTGAATGAACATCAGAAGGAATGTTGTTTCAAGCGCGGAAAGACGTGAGGAGACACAATTTATCAAGTTCACCAACGTTAATCTACTAACTCCCCTGACCGCTTTGACGGACAAAATGGCGGATTCAGGGTTCTGATTGGTCAGATCGCCTGTCAATCAAACAGGTTGACAAAAAGATTGAATCCAGTATTTGGTGAAAATGTAGCATAACGAGAGATTTATAAGCTAAAATGTTGTACTTTTTTGTACAAAATAAAAGCATTTCAAAACAAACTGCCCGGTTAAACATTAAAACTCTCTAATGTGAATACAGAATATTTTTTTTAAATTTTATTCAATATTGCCAAAATTACCCACAAATAATGTTTTTTTTTTTGTCAAAAAATTGATCATAAGTTCAGATAAAGGAGGCGAACTTATCAATCAGATCCAAAAAGAAATACGAAACCCGTGCTAATTAGAAGAAAACAAGCTGACAAAATGGTTGAATCCAATATTTGATATAGAGTATATATTAATATAGAGTGACAACTGATTTATTTTGAGCAATTTTTTGTATGCCAGTCATTTTTGACAACAAGGTGGGAAAAAAATTATACCCTGGGTGAGTAAAGTCAGTAAGTTTTAGTTCAATGCGATAACGTTAACTAGTAATTTAAAGTGTTAACTTTGCAGAAACTTTGCAATGTGAAAAATATACATTTATGTATATATATATATATATATATTATACAGAAAGCTGCACATTTGCTGCGAAAACTCCCGTTATAATCAATGAAGCTGTGTACGCTGTACTTATACTTTTTGGTTATAATGAAAGGACTTTTTTGAGGGCATTTTTGAGCTTACCATACACATAAATGTCCCCTTTTTGCAGGATTTGTGTCAATTGGTGAACGCCGACGCCCCCTACTGGTTAGTGGGAATGACCGAGATGACCCGCACGTTCGGCTTAGAGCTGCTGGAATCAGTTTTAAACGACTTTCCTGAAGTTTTCCTGCAGGTAAACACCACACAGCTCGATGAAAACAAACCGTCCTAAATAAACTCCTTCCCAGCTGTTGGCCTTCCGATCGCTCCCTAACCTCCGTCTCTGTGCAGCATCAGGAGTTCAGTTTCCTGTTGAAGGAGCGCGTGTGTCCGCTGGTCATCAAGCTGTTCTCTCCCAACATCAAGTTCCGGCAGGGCAGCTGTTCCAGCGCGTCGTCTCCAGCGCCCGTGGAGAAGCCGTATTTCCCCATCTGCATGAGACTGCTGCGGGTCGTCTCGGTTCTTATCAAACACTTCTACAGCCTCCTGGTGAGACGCTCGGTGACGGGCCTGTGGATGTGTGTTGTGATGTTGCACAATGTCCCTGGGAAATGCTGCTTACCCTTTTAATATCTTTAGATGTTTGGATGCGTCAGTGTGTTCATCTGAAGTAATGATTTCTGCATCTACAGCTGTCGTGTGTTTGTGTGTGTGTTTCAGGTAACGGAGTGTGAGATCTTCCTGTCTCTGCTGGTGAAGTTTCTGGATGGAGAGAAGCCGCAGTGGCTGCGAGCCGTGGCCGTGGAGTCCGTGCACAGACTGTGTGTTCAGCCACATTTACTGCGGTGAGCGCACACACACACACACACACACACACACAGAGGAAGGTTTTCGAATCTGCTGGGATTGTGAAATGTACCTAAATATTCCCACACATACATAATAATCTAAAAAGCTTGTTTTACTGCCTGTTTTATGAGTTTGTTGGCACTCGTGAGATATTGTGCTGCTGCTGGAGTTGATAAAGATCTGATGCCGTGTGTGTGCAGGTCTTTCTGTCAGTCGTACGACATGAAGCAGCACTCCACCAAAGTGTTCAGAGACATCGTCAACGCTCTGGGCTCCTTCATCCAGTCCCTCTTCATCCTCCCCAGCACAGGAAACACTTCATCCACCGGCACTCCTGCAGGTCACACACACACACACACACACACACTCACAGATAGACAATGACACACACACTCTCCTCACACACACACACACACACTCACACACATGTTGTGTTTATGTGTTTTGTGGGGACTTTCCATAGGCGTAATGGTTTTTATACTGTACAAACTGTACATTCTGTCCCCTGAACTTAACCCTCACAGAAAATGTTCTGCTAGTTTAGATTTTCAAAAAAGATAATTCTGTTTGATTTATAAGCTTGTTTCCTAGTGGAGACCAACAAAAGGTCCCCACAATGTCAAGATTTACTGGTTTTACTTGCGTTGTGTGGACATTTGGTCCCCACAATGTAAGGAAAACAAGTACACACACACACTCTTACTCTCTCTCTCTCACTCACACACTCTCACACACAGATTTATATACACACACACACACACACTCCTCTCTCAAACACACAGATTTATATACACACACACTCCTCACTCTCACACACACACACGTTCGTTGTGCTATCAAAGTGAGGACTTTCCATAGGCGTAATGGTTTTTATACTGTACAAACTGTACATTCTGTCCCCCCACCCCCCTAAACTTAACCCTCACAGAAAACATTCTGCATTTTTACATTTTTAATAAAACCTTGTTTAGTATGTTTTTAAAGCTGTTTGAAAAGTGGGGACATATGAAATGTCCTCATATTTCACGTTGAAGTTGTAATACCAGTGTCACACCCATGTCATTACACACATTTGTGTCCTGATATGTCACAAAAACGCGGACACACTTATTTATATACACACACTCCTCAGTCACTCTCTCTCTCTCTCTCTCACACACTCTCACACACACACACACTATCTTAGTGAGGTCATTCCATAGACTTCCATTGATTTTATATCAGGTTAATGATATTTTCTCTCTCCTAACTCAACCTCTACTCCTAAACCTACCATCACAGAATCATGTGACCATCACTATATTTACATAAAAACATCTTTTGCTTGATTTATAAGCCTTTTCATCTAGTGAGGACACACACACTCTCACACACAATGGTTGTCTGATGGTAAAGTGAATCTGTGTCTCTCTCAGGTGGGTCGGTGTCAGGCTCACAGGCGTCCGGTCCGGGCGGTCCCGGTGCGGCAGGTTCAGGTGGAAGTCTGACCACACAGGCCGCTTTTGAGTACCGGGGCACGTGGATCCCCCTCATGAACGTCAGCGTTCAGGGCAGTGCCAAAGCCACCTAGTGAGTGACCAGCACTGTCAGCATCAACTACACCTAAAAGACCTCAATTCAAATTTAAGGCCATAAAGAGTCTTAAATGGTACAAGAAAAGTCTTAATTATTATTTCAAGATGTCTTTACTAACATAGCGTTTCTTCTCAGTCTGGAGATGCTGGATAAGGTGGAGCCGCCCTCCATCCCTGAAGGCTACGCAATGTCTGTGGCGTTCAGCGCCCTGCTGGATCTGGTGAGGGGCATCACAACGATGATCGAGAGAGAGCTCGCCAAACAGGAACAGGAAGCCGCTATGAGAGAGGAGGCGGAGCCTGTTTCGCCCCCCCTTCAGGAACCCAGTGAGTGTGCGCTGACTTCACTTCAGATTTCTTTGAATGATCCTGAAGTATTTTTGGAGAACACTCTGCTCTGTGTATAATGGAATGTCATATTTCTAATACCGTATTTTCCGGACTATAAGCCGCAACTTTTTTCCCAAGCTTTGAACCTTGCGGCTTATACAAAGACGCGGCTAATATATGGATTTTTCCCGCTCATGACAAAGACACGGAGAAATGCATATGATGCACAGAAAACGTTCTGTATTATGTTTAATATATATATCACTTAGTATGATTTATATGCAGTTTCCTCATTAATGTCCTCCAAAGAAATGTTTCCCCCAAAGAATGTCCTCATAAGGTCAAGGATTTCAGATATTGCCAACTTTGTGAGGGTATTTTGTCCCCATAATGTGGGGTTTACCAGGAACACCCACACATTAGCATAATATGTATATAGTATCTTTAAAAAAAACACATTTTGGAATGAAAGATGCAATGAGAAAATGATTTAGTAGTCAAATTATTATTTTTTTTTTTTAAAAAGATAAAGTCTAAATACAATTATGATTGGCTATGGAAAAAGTTAGCATTGAATTTAAGCAGATATTGGAATATAAACATTGTTCAATCTATGCCAAAAAATAGCCTACCGTTGCCAGCTTAGTTGTCTTTTTGCGCCGAGTCAGTTCCTCACGCTGCCGTTTCCAGCGTCTTCTCATCGACTCATGAAGACCGAGCTCCCGTGCAGCAGCTCTATTTCCTTTTCCAACAGCCAGATCGATCGCCTTCAACTCGAGAGCAGCATCATATGCATTTCTCCTTGTCTTTGTCATGATGAGGGTGACAAAATGACTACCGTAATCAGAACGATGGGAAGTTTGAGCGCGCTCGATGCAATCTAAACAGTAAACAGAATGTGAACGAACATTCGCGGCAGATCCGACTGAAAGCCAAAACAATCGCCACCGCGATGAAGTTTAAGGATTTTAGCGGTTAATTAAAGCCTGTGTAAAGTTCATTTGTTTCAATGTACCTGTAGACACCTGCGGCTTATAGACGTGTGCGGCTTATTTATGTTCAAAACAATATTTTTTTTAAATTCAGTGGGTGCGGCTTATATTCAGGTGCGCTCAATAGTCCGGAAATTACGGTATATAAACAGTAATATAGAATACATTTGACAAATAAATCTTTGATAATAAAATCAGTAACATACAATACACGTATTGATACAAATTAATATAATATACATAAACAGTAATGTACAATTTACAACTTATTTTTGATATGAAATGTGAAAAATATACTAATTTGAATGATACACAATAGAAAATGTATGCAAATCGTTTGCTGCTATATTTTATACTTGATCTTTGATAATAATGAAACTTTTGTAATATATATATTCACGTGTTTGTTGTTTAATGGTGTTTTGTTCCTGTAATGACTCTGTATGTGTCTTGTAGTGGCTCATGAGGTTTGGGAGGAAATGGTGAATGCCTGCTGGTGCGGCTTACTGGCGGCCCTCTCTCTGCTGCTGGACGCTAGGTACGAGACGCTTCTCACTCTTTTTTATTTTATATCCTCACTGTTATTGTAAAAGCGAATGCATTATGCAGTGCGCTGCACTTAAGCTTCATACTTGGGTGCTTTATTGGCATCTGTTAGTCGTAGACTGACCATCCTGATGATGTTTGACATGTTTGTGTCAGTACGGACGAGACGGCCACAGAAAACATCCTGAAAGCGGAGCTGTCCATGGCGTCTCTGTGCGGCCGTCTGGGTTTGGTGACGCCACGTGACGCTTTTATTACGGCCATCTGTAAAGCCTCTCTCCCTCCTCACTATGCCCTCACCATCCTGAGCAGCAGTGCCGCCAACCTCTCCAATAAAGGTACGACAGCGAAACATCACAAACAACCTGTGCTCATCAGATATTCACAATCAGATAATAAACTTCGCTTTTGGAGGATCAAAATCACTGACCAAAACGGCGCAGTTTAATTCGCACTATATATATAATGTAACATAATACAATATAATGTAATATTGCAGAAAATGAGTGCAGATCATATATTCGTTACCATATTTGAGCTTTTTTTTAATATTTGAAAGTTTGAAAAACAGTTTTGGATGTGATCAAAAAATATTACCAATATAAGATAATAAATATAATACAAAATAATATAATGCAAAAAATGTGTGCAAATTCGCTTTAATATTTGAGCTTTAATAATAATTTTTGATTGAATTAAGTTTAGCTTTTAGTCAAAAACAGTTTAGGAGGGCTGAAATTATTGACCAAAAATATATAATTTAATACAATGTATAAACCACTAAATACAATACATTTTGCAGATTTGTAACACAATATAATATAATGTAAAATATGAAAAATGTAATCATTTAAATGATACACAGCAGAAATGCATATCATATATTCATTGGTATATTTGAGCTTTAATAATAATTTTTGATTTAATTACATTTAAATTTTAGTCAAAAACTGTTTTAGGAGGGCTGAAATTATTGACCAAAAATATACATTAAATAAAATAAAATAACAAACATTCAATACATTTTACAAGTAAATATAATTTATAAACCATAACATACAATACATTTTGTAAATTTTTAATATAATATAGTATAACATGTGAGAAATTGATTAATTTAAATGGTACACACTGCAGAAAACATGTAAAAATCTTATTTTCGTTCACAAGGAGCATTTTGCTAAATATATGCTCTTTATTACATATTCATTATATTACATATTCTATTATATTCTCTGAATTTGTTCCATCACAGCCACTATTTAAGTGTTTATATATTGAATAGATCATTAAAGCAATTTTATTGAAGTTTTTGGTGGTTTTTTTTTTGTACCAAAAATTCATTAGATATTTACATTGATGTATTTTGCCTTGCGTTACATTTGACAAGTTTTTGCTTTCTCTGGGATTCGAACCCATGACCTTGGCATTGCTGCCGCTGTGCTCTACTGTTTGAGTAAACACATGCAATTTAACGTGTGTTTGTGTGTGTTCAGTGTACTCCATCCAGGGTCAGAGTGTGCAGATGGTCAGTCCGTCCAGTGAATCTCACCAGCAGGTGGTAGCAGTGGGTCAGCCGCTCACCGCTCAGCCACAGGGCACCGTTGTGGTAAATCACACGCGTTTACATTGCTCACAGTGCGGCTGAATGGTTTTCCGGTCGCACCATAAGGCCTTTGTCTTTCTGTCTGTCCGTCAGCTCACAGCGAAGAACATTCAGTGCATGCGGACCCTGCTGAATCTGGCTCATTGTCACGGCGCTTACCTGGGAACCTCATGGCAGCTGGTTTTAGCCACACTACAGGTACAAGCACACGCTTAGAACGTTTTACCAGTAATTAACCAATCACAATCCAGAAAGCGTATGTATGTTCATTGCGCAGGGATGCGACCCAGGCGAACTGAGAAATGACCTTAAATAAAAGCTGCGGTTTCAAATATATTAATGCATTTGATGCTCGCGCGTCTGTGTTTTCTCTGAGCGACGTGCTTTCAGTAAATGCTGCTCAATGATTCGACTCTGTGCCTTAGAGCAAAGAAATTAAGACGGCAATAAATAATAGTATTAATAATATTATTTTTTAGTATATTATTTTGTTATTATTATTATTAACAAATGCCTTTTTAAAATTTTACAGTTCAATATTATTGATGCAATAGTAATATTTCAGGTTTCCTTTTAATATAATATGATTTCAGTAAAATATAATGCATTTTTACAAATATAATATTTAAACAGTAATGTTCAATAAATGTTATAAATTAATATAACATATTTTGTTTAATATTTGAGAAATTTAGACATCAATAATTATTAGTCTTGTAATTTTACTATCGTTTTACAAAAGTATTATTATTATTATTATTATTATTTAGTCAATAAATATTATAATTTTACAGTAATATATTTATTTATTAGAAAATAAAGAGGGAGTTCAGGTTTCCATTTAATCTAATATTATATAATCAGTAATATACAATTATTTTACTAATTAAAATAATACAAGCTACATGGTCTAATGTTTTAAAGCAAAGAAATTAAGACAGCAATAAATAATAGCATTGTAATTTTAATGTTGTTATTTTATTATTATTTTTAATAAATGCCTTTTTTGATTTTACAGTTCAATATTATTGATGCAATATAATATATTTCTTTATTAGAAAATAAAGGTGGTGTTCAGGTTTCCCTTTAATATAATATAATATCAGTAAAATACAATGCATTTTACAAATATAATATATAAACTGTAATGTACAATAAACAATAGTAATAACAATATTATTAATGCAATAGTAAAATATTTCTTTATCAGAAAATAAAGTAGACCTCCTTCAGTTGTTTTCTCTGACGTCTGTGTGTGGCGTTCACTCATGTCTTCTCCTCTGTAAGCATCTGGTGTGGATTCTGGGTCTGAAACCGGCGGTCGGTGGCGTTTTGAAGCCCGGACGGGCCGTGGAGGGTCCCAGCACGGTAAAAACAGCCTGTCTCCGCTCTCTGGAGAGCATTTGGAGCATCAGAAGTGGCAGTGTTTGTGCAGTTTTATCATGAAATGCGGAGTAAATGATTTGTTTTCCGTCGCAGGTTTTGACCACAGCGGTGATGACCGATCTCCCCGTCATATCAAATATCCTCTCCAGACTCTTCGAAAGCTCACAGTAAGAATCAGAATGTGTGCATGAAATCACTGAGCACATCGTGCCTTTGTTTAGATAATAGATCAATCGTTGAATTGCGTGTCGTGTGTGATTGTAGATACCTGGACGACGTCTCTCTGCATCACCTGATAAACGCCCTGTGCTCTTTATCCATGGAAGCAATGGAGATGGCTTATGGGAACAATAAGGTGCGTTGTTTATTGGACCTGATGATCCTTCAGATCAGTGCAGTAGTTTTTCATTCACTGAATCAACGTAATCCACTTTCCATGTTTTTTATCTCTCTTATCTCCTCGGTCAGGAGCCATCTCTGTTTGCGGTGGCCAAACTCTTAGAGACCGGACTGGTCAATATGGACCGGATCGAGATTCTCTGGAGGCCGCTGACGGCTCATCTGCTGGAGGTGAGACCAGGGGCCGGGCCAAACAATGCAGCTCCGCGTTTATAATTCATTCATTCATTCGTTAATAATATTTTTAAGACTGTTTAAGCTTGAAGTTGCCCTTGTCCATTTATTTATTTAAACTTCTTTTATTTATTATGTACATACATTGTTTTATTATATTATATATTCATTTATTTATATTTATTTTTATTTATATATTCTTTTTTTAGTTTTGAAGTTAGCTTTGTCCATTTGTTTTATTTATATTTTTATTTATTTATTATATACCGTTATGTATAATTTATTTAAATTTATTATGTATAGAATTTATTTAAACTTATTTTATTTATTGTGTATATAAATGTATGTTTATTAATTAATTTATTTTATTATATTTACTGTTTTTTAAGTCGTGTGTGTCCATCTGTTTTGCGGAAAAAAAAACTTTCCTTATTTAAATATATATATATATACTATATCCATTTGTTTTATTTACATTTTATTATTTATTTTATTATGCATATATATAATTTAAGTTTATTTTATTAAATTATTTATTTATTTGTATATATACAGTTTACTCCATTTTTATTTATTTAATATATAATATAATTTACATTTATTTTATTCATTTATATATACTGTTTCGTTTTTAAGTCATCTTTGGCCATTGGTTTTATTTATATTTTACGTAATTTCATTTTAATTTAAATGATTTTCTGCCTATTTCATCTCTAATCACTAATAATATTGTTTTAGGGGCTGGAAACACTACAAATATTACTAATATCAGTACAACTAATCACAGTAAATAACTGTTGCAATGAGATGAAATGTCAGTATTTAATATTTGGCGGGCCACTCTGATCTGTCTGGTCTCTACTGTCCTCGTTGGCTGTACTCACACTTCTCCTGTAGTTATATATATGCTAAAGCACGATTCATGTCCTCATGTTGTCTTATTCCGTCTTTTCCCCTTCTCCGTCTCTTGCGACATGTCTGTTTTGTAGAAGGTAAGTGCCTAAACTTCTTCTCTTTGAGGAGCCTCTCTTTCTTTTAAATGGATCTGCCACTGTCCGCACTTTTCAAGTCTCTAATGTTTTCAGGAATTAATCAGCCTCTGTTTTGTTTCATGTTTCTCTTGTTGGGATAATCAGATGTTTTTGTTTTTGAAATGATCTTCGACGTCTGTCACAGAAAGTTTCTTTCACATGACTCGCATCAGGGCTTCGACACGAGCGTCATGCGCTGCTTTGACCTCCATATTGAAAAGCAGAACGGCCGTTTTATGACAATTATTTAGTTTAATGCGATGGGGAATGTTAATGCAAATAATGTGAAAGGACCTTTCAGACTGTGATTCAAGATGGTTATTTTTAGATTATTTAATCATCTGCTTCACCACAAAAACTTAACTTTCATATTCATAAAACAGTGATCTACACACGCCAAATCAAAAACATCTCTTCTTGTGATCTAAAAAAAAAATCTAATATGATTTATGGATAATTTGCAAATCTGTTCTTTTTGTGCAATAAATGGTTTACATGCTTTGCATAACATTTTTTTTTTTTCATAACCAATTGCTTCGTTAATGTAATGATGTCAAAAAGTGTTATTTTGTCCATCCATGTTCTCACCCTCCATTTGCAATGTTCGATTTGTCTGTATTTTTGTCACCACAAAATGATATATTGCATAAGAACATGATTATGCCATTATGTTGTCAGGTGTGTCAGCATCCTAACACTCGTATGAGGGAGTGGGGTGCGGAGGCCATTACCTCGCTGATCAAAGCTGGACTCTCCTACAAACACGAGCCACCGCTGTCCCAGAACCAGGTAGCAGTTCAGTTGGATGATCACTAAATCAGTGCCACTTCAGAGTTTGATTTTGGTTATTGATTGGACAACATTTAAACAAGTTGTCATCCTCAGCGCCTGCAGCTGCTGCTTCTGAACCCGCTGAAGGAGCTCTCCAATGTCCTTCACGCTGATATCCGACAGAAACAGCTGGAGTGTGTCCTACAGATCCTACAGAACCAAGGAGACAGTCTCGGACCGGGATGGCCTCTGGTGCTGGGGGTCATTGGAGCGATCCGCAATGACCAGGGGTGAGACACGCACTGCTTGACCTCGCAGAAAAGACCATCCTAACCCTCTTTGGTCATTTTTGACTGAAAAGTAGTATTTTTGTTAGTTTATTTGTGAGTGGTACGAAACTTGGAAAAGGTTTTGGCACTTGATATGTGAACACACACACACACACACACACAAATAATAATGGACATGATTTGAAAAGTTTAAATGGTCCTGAAAAACATAGAAATTTTATTTTTCGCATTCGAAGCAAATTTCATTCGGTGGAAACTTTTGGTACTGCGCTCAAACTCCACCTTATTTCTTTTGAAATCTCAACCTCAAATTTGGAACACAACTGTTTTAGATTTATGGGTTTGATTTTCTTGTAATATTAAAGAAAATTTGTTTTAGACTTATAGTATTTTGTGTATTTTTCCTAATATATGTAAAATTCTAAGTTTTTTTTTTGTGTCATCTTTAAAAAGAGACCAAACTTAAAATTTCATTTTCAGGTCTATGCTCAAAAAGTGAATAAATGGATTATAACTACTGCTTAAATACAATTTCGTACCATAAATAAATACGGAATATTATCGAACTAAAATATAGTACTTTACTAAAGAGGGCGGAGCCTCAAAGCCACACCCACCTATTATGCAATCACCACGGACCAATGGTTGTTCGAAGGTGTTTACCAGCCAGAGCGAACTTTTCCAGAAATTTCCAAATGAAATTAACTAATTTTGTTTGAAATTACCAGTGTTGTGGAAAGTTACTTTCAAAAGTAATGGGATACAATATTGCGTTACTCCCTAAAAAAGTAAGTAATTGCATTACTTAGTTAATTTTATGGAAAGTTTCCGGTACTTTTTCCCATCTGGGCTGGGCTGTTTGTTTGTTTGTTTGTTTTTATAACAACAAAAAACTTATATTTTTAGCTAATGTTAAGGCCCTTTCACACCATAAGTGAAACGAATAAGCTTTAGGCTGAAGGATATGCAAATTCACAAGTAAATGAGTAAATGTATGCTCACATTTAGTCTAGAACTAGTCTATTTTGTTGTAAATTTAAAAGTAATGCATTACGAAAAAAGTAATCTGATTACGTAACTCGCATTACTTATAATGCGCCACACCCAACACTGGAAATGACGCCACACCAGTTTGTTCTTCAAGCAGCTTTCTGTTCTTCAATGCGGTAAATCTTACGAAATCTGTGGGGAAATCTTTTATCTATGTGCGAAATTCCCAGATAGCATTAATTCCTATTGAAATGACTGTACACCAACAAAAAATACACTGAACGACAGTAAACGCAATTTAAATTCATTTGCATGCACCTTTCATTCCACAGTGAATCCCTCATTCGAACAGCGTTCCAGTGCCTGCAGTTGGTGGTGACTGACTTCCTACCCACAATGCCTTGCATGTGCCTCCAAATTGTGGTGGATGTGGCCGGCAGCTTTGGGCTACAGAACCAGGAGCTGAACATCAGCCTGACGTCTATCGGCCTGCTGGTGAGGAGTACTGCTCGTGTTGCTAGTAAAAACTCCTTGAATGCTGTTTTGAGCGTCTCCTTTGCCTGCAAGTCAAGTTCCTTTGGAGTAGACTAACTTGACTAACAATCTTCCATTTCTCCTCTACAGTGGAACATCTCAGACTACTTCTTCCAAAGGGGAGAAGCCATAACAGAGGACCTGGAAAAGGAGGAAGCAGTTCTTTTGAAACAGGCCCAAGATAAAGGTGAGCCTCTGAACCGACCTTTCCACCCTGCGCCTCCATTTGACTGCCTGTGGTTGTGCCTGTATGCCAAACTGGGCGAGCTGTGCGTGGACCCACGGCCGGCTGTGAGGAAAAGCGCCGGCCAAACAATGTTCTCCACCATTGCTGCTCACGGAACGCTGCTGCAGCCATCGACCTGGAACATTGTGGTTTGGAAGGTACTGGATCAGACTTGGCCAGTGACCATATTAACCCAATTGCATTGTTATCAGTGTTAATAACCAAAACCAACGTTGCTCCACAGGTTCTCTTTCATTTGCTGGACTGTGTAAGGAAGTCCTCCACCACGGCTGACAAGGAAAAGATCGAATCCGGAGGTGGGAACATCCTCATCCACCACTCACGCGACACAGCGGAGAAGCAGTGGGCGGAAACGTGGGTTCTGACACTCGCGGGCGTAGCCCGGATCTTCAACACCAGGAGATATCTGCTCCAGCAGCTGGGTAAGCATTGAAAGATGTGGTTCTCGAAGGCTACATCTAAACTAATCCAGATATATTAAGCTATTTCTCTGCATTTTGGCCTTCCTTCCAAACTGAGATGCTTTTTTTTGTCTTGCAAAAGCTGAGCTTTTTGGAGACACTCTTCCTTTGTAGTTTGGACTGTGAAAATGGAGGTATATTGAAAATTATGCATGTTCATATTGCACTGATTTCTAAGTCCCTGGTATAAAGATGCATTTTGGTCAGTCGAATCACAAGTGGATGACGCTAAATACAGGTGTAAACGAGATCTAAAACGTTTTGAGCTTGTCTACTTTCGACCACTTCCAGAGGTAGTCGACATTCGACCAGATTGCTTTAGCAGTGTACACGTTCATGTGCTTCGAATGTGTTCGAAAAGCCACAAAAGACGCCTACTGTCCTCACGTAAACATTATGGGAAGTGCGCTAGCCAGATGGAATTTAGACATTTGTTGGCTGGAGACCCAAGTTTGGTTTGAAGATGAAGATGAAGATGATTCCTGATTTCTAACACTCACAGCATTCAGCCGGTCTTGTGGCTGTCAGAGCAGAAACGAAAGCTGGTGCTCTCCATGTGTTTTTCCATAGTCTCCGGGCACGTTCATATATAAAATAAGTGCAAGCTTATTTTGTTCATTAGAACAAAAAAAAGATCTGAAAAAGCCAATACATTTACCCACCCTCTCCTGGAATAAATCAGGACGGAAGTGGTAGAAAGCAGTTTTCAAATGTATCCAGATTAAAAGACAGATCTCAGAATTTGGTCCTTGCTTTCTTGCAGGTGATTTTTTCAAGGCTTGGGAGGTTCTTTTGGACCACATCCAGTCCGCTGCCCTCAGCAAGAACAATGAAGTTTCCCTCGCCGCCCTCAAGAGCTTCCAGGAGATCCTCCAGCTAGTCACGCCCGTTAAAGACACAGATAAACCCGATGCTCTTGCAGCTATGGACGTTCCTCATGTCCTTATGGAGTCTCTTCAAGGTTCTGGTCCAGGAAGACCCCTAATCCGATCCGACTCCCTTGCCGAGCGACTAGCCCAGCGCTATGGCGTCCAACCGTCGCTTCCTCCACCTGGAGAGGAGCTGGACGACTCGGCCCTTTGGTGGTCAGCGTGGAACACATGGTACCGGGTAGGAACTGAGTGCACGCGACCCCCTAGTGGTGGAACAGATAAACTAGTGTTTGTACCCAGCCAGCCTTTCCTGACAGCGCTAATACAGATATTCCCAGCATTGTACCAGCACATCGCAGCAGGCTTCAGCATGGAGGATCTCAAGAAGCTGGGGGTGATTCTGTATGGAGCCGTGTCAGTCCCCATAAGTTCCGACTCCTCGCCGTTCATCCTGCCCTCCTACACGGAGGCGGTGCTCACCAGCCTGCAGGAAGCAGTCCTGACCGCCCTCGATGTCCTGCAGAAGGTACAGCTCCTACAGAATCTGCTTAACCCTTGTGCATCAATTTAAAAAGTTAAACATAGGTCCATAGAGGACAAAAATGTCCATGTCCAAAAACTGTCATAAAAATTTGAAGCTTGGAATATATAATATAGATTTTATGAAACATGTTGAACTCTAAAACTGTTAAAAAATCAAAGCCATTAATCTAAATAAGTTGTGTTCCAAATTTGAGGTTGATATCTCAAAAAATGAGCTTTGAGTAAGATTTTGTTTGTGCGCAGTATCATATTTTCCCAATTAGATTGTAGCAAAACACCACTGGTGCACGCAGTGGTTGGAGTTACATCCATACCAATACACCCACACAATTATAGCTGCATAATACCATCCAAGTGGCTCTATAATACGCAGAAGCCGGAATTTAGTGGTATTTGCTTTATAGGCAAAAGAGGAGAAAATTACACCATTTGCTAAAAGGTCATTTTGAGGCCTTGCCAAAAGAATGAAAGCTTATTAACAAAGAGTGCATCATTTTATAGTTAAATGTCCCTGGGATTAAAAATGGCAGTTTTAATAGGTTTCAATGGGGACATTTTTGTCCTTAACATCCTATTTTGTGTTACTTGTGTAAAATGGATTTATTGAAGGTAGTAAAAAATAGTAAAATTCCAATAAAAATACACACTTGTGCCAGATTTTTTGCCGTTGACATTAACACTGACATCAAAATGGTCAGAAAAACAAAACTGAAAAAGAATAAACCGTCCATAAGGATGCACTAAGGTTAAAGGTACAATATGTAGATTTTTTATATTAAAATATCCAAAAACCACTTGCACAGTGTTATATATTTTGTTAAGATGTGTACTTACATTATCCTAAATGTTTCCAAGAATTTGGAAATTCAGAGAAAATCACAGTTTTAAATAGTGGGCCGCCCCGGTCTTTTCACTTCACATTGCGCCTGTAAATGACGTAATATCCCTGGGCTCACAGTAACCATGGCAAAAGACACAGACATCTGCGTAACGTAAAGCGGCGCACTGCTGTTGTGTCGTCCAAACATTATGGACCATGGCAAGCAAACTTTGGGACAAACGGAAGAAATAAAACAAGGATCAATATCAGCGTGGGGTTTCCGAGATGGCGAGAGCTTTGCGACAAATTTAGACTTGACAGAGACGGCGCTCTTTCACGTTATTAGACAAGATAAGCAAATGTAGGCTATAAGACTAATATAGCTCAACACAACGAAGTGTTAGAATATCATCAGTATGATAATCTAATGTTGATCTATCTTACTGTTAAGTCTATTACAGCCAAGAAACTAATACTAAACATTGCAACTTTCAACATACTCAAATGCAGTTTAGTATGATAGTGTAACTTTAGAGCAAGTGGCAAAAAACTACATATTGTACCTTTAATGTAGCCTGTTAATTTTCTTAGTGGAGTGTTGAGTTTATTTTTGCTTGGACTCATGCATCTATTTGGTTTTCCCCAGTGGGTTGTCTGGGGATTACCAACGCTATATTTACATTGGTAATGCAAGGACCACACGAGAACTAGTCAGTTATTGAATGACTAGACAAGTCACACATTCAGCCACATCCTTATGTTTCTCACCGACCAAATAAACCAAACTGATGACAAACGGACTTGCGTTTACACCAACACAACCCTGAAAATCATGGATTTTTTTTATGTTTCGGTGTCAGATCTTTTTGGATGTCTGAATGAGATTGTATGTCATTGTTCCAGGCAATTTGTGTGGGTTCAGAGAATCTCCAAGTGATGTATCCCGCCATCTTTGAGCAGCTCCTGCTGTTCGTTGAGTTCTCCTGTAAACCTCCTCAGTACGGAAAGATGGAGACCAAACACGTGGCCAATGCCAAATACAACCAGGTGAGTCTCCGTCTTGTTTCCACCTCAGATGGGTTTCACTTTTCAGCTGTGTTGAAGATGGTGGAATTGGTTTTTGTTCTGTCTTGATTACTGTTGTTTTATGACTCACCATACATACACTCATCATCATACAACATTCATTTTCATGTCTATTTCCGAATATGATGATGTAGTAGATGATCTTTGTTTCTGCTCAGGAGGGTTTTGAGGGTTTTGAATGCACACATTGAAAGACGTCTTCACTTCTTTGCTTCTTTATTGCATTGTTCTCTCTAGGATTACAACATTTCACTTTTTTTAGATCCTTTCAGTGGCTTTTCCCCTCTTTTTCGAATTGTTTTTGAAGATATTTGTCTTCGCATGATGTGGTTTTAATTTCTTTTAGTCATGTCTGAATACTTTGGACCATGTTTCAAATTCAACTTTAAACATTTAAAGCTTTAAATTAGTGTTGGCTCAGTATAAAACCATAAACCTGTAGAAAGTCTCAAATGTTTAAAACATAATCTTTTACATCAATATTATTTTGTCTAATACTAGTAGCGAAGGCTTTGGGAAGACTTAGGTTAAATACAAAGTATTTTTAAACATGACTTTCAATCCAAACGTTTGTCTTTGTTGTCGTCATCGTTTGAAGTAGTGTCATTAGTGTGTTGTTGTGCGGTTGTGATCAGCAGTGGTAGTAAACATTTGTCTGCTCTTCTCTTGTTCTGTTTTTGTACTTCATACGGATCCACTTTAGATCCAACTGTTTGCACCGGTGAGTTCTTCCTCCCTCCCTTCCGATCTCTTTCTCTATATCTCTGTCTCTCGTCTGCTTTGCCTCGATTTCTCTTCCTTTTTCCCTTCGGCTCCTCTTGAGCTCCATTTAACTGCTCTAAATGACAAACTTCGCTCTTTCATACTCTTATACCATTTCTCCGCTCATTTCCATCAGCCACATTCATTCATTCATCTCAAAACTGCCAAAATAAACTACAAATTCAGTGTTATTTTATGGCATTCCTTCGATCCGTGTTGGTGAAAAGTTTTGAAATTTGGCACATTTATAGTGGAGAGTCTCTACTTCTATCATGCCAGTTTTTCAAACTCTCTAGCGCCACCAACAGTTATTTTTGTACAATTATTGAATTGTGTGGTCAAGAAAGAGTTATGTTAGCATACTACTCTTACTATTGTTGCAGAACGAGTATGTATAATCTGCATTTGTCTGTATGCATTGAATACTACGTTTATCAAAATGTAGTCTACGACACCACATGAAATGCAGTATCCCACAATGCAATGTGCTTGACTTGACCTTCCATTACCAATGGAATAATTTTAATAATTCCAACTTTTACCATTATTTTGACTCATTTTCCAAACATTTTGGTTTCCAAGAGTAAATTTGCAACATGTTGACAGTAAAGTAGCTTTCTATTGTTTTGCTGCACAAAATACTATTTTTATACTACACAAATACCACACACTTTTTCTATAAGTACTCCACTAGTATTCCATTCTGAACACAACCTAAATGGTTTCAACCTACTCACAAACTCATCCTTTAGCGTTCATTGGCTCTTCCCAGGTTTTGTTCAGTGGATCCTGATTATGAATCTATGAATTGGATGAAATTGGATCATATAGAGATGTATCTTCAAAATTCTTTGACTAATGTAACTGCACCTACTGGTCAGAATGTATATAACAACCAAAAAATGTAGTGAAACAATAATAAATCAAAATTTGCCTGTTACATGGTGAAGATGTCAAACAGGCTGTATCTTAGCAATGTTTTTGCAAATTTCCACAATAGCCGCACATAATTTGGTTGCATATAAAGTTGCGTTTGATTGTAAAGATTATATTTATTGCAGTTGAGTTTGGTGGCACTTCATGCTGAATCTAAAGCCTTTGAACTACTTTTGCTCCAATCAGGGGCTTCTATGAACGAATCTACTCGCTCTTGTGTGTATCAGTGGTGTGCTTGGCCTGTAGTTGCTTCTTTTCATCTAATATTATGGTCCGCATCAGGGTGGACCAATATGGATATTGTCACTGAAATTTGACACAAATGCTATTAGTGTTGGAGTGGAAATCTGTTGGGGCTGTTTTTCCAGTCATCTGCAGTATTTAAGCCCAGTCTTGTAGCTCATTTTACAGATAGTGGTGATAATCAGACAAAAATTTGATTTTTGGTTTGAACTAAGAGCCACTTTAGTGTTTATGTGTTGACCATTCACAATAGGTTGCGTCCCAATTCGCGCACTTATTCAATGACGCTTTGTAGTATAAATAGTGAATAGTGTTCACAATGACAATTCCAAAAAGAATGTGGATCCACGGAAGTGTGGAATTCTGGATTCTTCTTCAATTTTAGCTTAATTTCGTAGTTATGATGTTGAATGACAAAAAAAAAATTAAATTCATACACTACATGTTTACATACTGTATAAATGCATAGTGAATCATTTGGTACACAACTAATCCTCTTGATATTAATTTATTTTACACGCATTTATGTCTTTGAGGCTGATGGGGAGACTTCTGCTCTTAAATTAATACTTTTTATATATAGTAAATTCATTGTGTTTAATTTTTTTTTTCTGTCTGTGTCCAGGCGGAATGGGTGGCCTTAAACTACGTGCCGTTTGCGGAGCGATCTCTAGAAGTGGTGGTCGATCTGTATCATAAAACGGCATGTCACAAAGCCGTTATTACAGAGAAAGTCCTACAAAACATCATTAAGGTACAACGCAAAAATCATCAGGTTATAACATTTATAAAACTGACTGGCTTCAACAAATATATGACTTTTAGTATGTTGTGAATTAGTAGCTTTTTGTCACATAAAATGTTCATCGACAACCTTTTTTTCATGACTAAAGGCTCATTCACACCAAGAACAATAACTAAATTAGCGTCCACACCAATGCACAATATTTTTCTTTTCCGCTTAAAATATTCAAGCTCTTTAAAGCAGGATGGCTGATTCTGATTGGCTGTTAGTTTTTATCGTTATTAATTTGTTTCCTTGTTTTCACAATTCCACAGTTGTAACAATTCCTTCCCTTGATAAATCAAAAAGAAGAAACAAATTAGTACAACGTGGCCACGATTGAACTAAAATGAGAATGATTTAATAAGTTGTGGGAACGAATTCTTAATCCGTGGCCGCAATTGAACTAAAACGAAGGAAAGAATTAGTCAAACGTGTCCACGATTTTTGTCCGACTGACTGACCTCAACATGTACCCTAATTCACAACATACCAAAAATCATATACATTTACACAACAACGATGTGCTGAAAACGAAAAAGTTTTTCCTTTGCAAATCCGTGAAAGCGACTAAAAGCGCTGTATTCTGCAGCAAGACCAGTAGATGGCGATGTCACTTTGTTAACAAACACTACGCGCCTACGCTACCAATTTCACAAATTCGTGTTTTTGTAGCATTTTCAGTAGTGTTAATTTCGTTAACGAAATTGATGACGAAAAATGTTCATTGACGACCTTTTTTTCATGACTAAAGCCTCGTTCGCACCTATATTGGCGTCCACACCAATGCACGATATTTTTCTTTTCCGCTTTAAATATTCGAGCTCTTTAAAGCAGGATGGATTCTGATTGGCTGTCAGTGTTTTTATCGTTCATCAGCTGGGAAAAAATTCGCTCTGAAAGTGATTCCAAGGATATCGTTCCTCTGTGCCGTTATCGTTATAGTTGTGCCGTGGACTCATTTGGAACGATTTTTTGAACTTTACTGTTATAGTTACGTAAATGCAGCTGTCGTGTAAATGAACGACCAAAACGTTTTCTGTTTTCTGTTTGTGTAAACAACCCCTTAGTCACTGTCACAAGTTGTCGTCATACAAAACATCATTAAGGCACAAAGTCAAATTTATAAAACTGACTGACAAATATAATTGATGTTGCGAATAGATGAATGATGCATTCTCAACAGCATTTTTAGTCATCTTAGACGCCTATTTTGGGTCAAAGCAACAGGCTTATCTGCATGTTTAAACGCAGACGCTTCTCTGTGTTTAGACTCTGAGGATTCCTCTGGGTCTGAAGTACGCCTGTCCTGCTGAGAGCACCTGGAAACTGGCCGTCTCCTCTCTGCTCAAAGTGCTTTCCATTGGACTCCCTGTTGCCCGGCAACAAGCATCCTCAGGCAAATTTGACACAATGTGGCCGGAGCTAGCGAACGCATTTGAGGACTTCCTGTTTACCAAAAGGTGTTCAATTTGTTTTGAAGAGGATCTCAACATGATATCATAATATATTAAACGCAAACAGTGCTTTCACATCCATTCTTTCTTACGTTCCTCTTGTGTCCCACAGCACACCTCCAGATAATCTGTCCATACAAGAGTTCCAGAGGAATGAAGCTGTGGATGTGGAGGTAATTTCATCTAGAAAGATCCACATGATCAAATATTACTGTTATGAAACCAACATAAAAATACGGAGGTGGAATTCCAGAGTTATTACTAATAAATGCCATTTAAAAAAAGATTGATTCATGATAGGCTGATATGCAAGGCTCTGATATTTTGTGATGTATATTGCAAAATACATATATTGTATTCTTACTACAGCCTACGGCCTAGGAAAATTTACATCTACACCCTTTATTCAGATATTATTAAAAATGAGCTAAAGATTTTGCTAAAGCATTGTTGTGATTTGAGTCGATTGATGATAACGCAATGAAAAATGCCAAATTGTGCGGACATAATTGGCTGTCATACAAATAAATTATGAACAAAAACCCAAATATTTTCTGCATAGTAAGTTTGCATTTTTAATTTTGTCATAAAAATGCCTTAACCAAGTTTAACGTTTTTGCTCGTCTCTCATATTTAAAATATTTTTAAAAATATATATATATTTTCATCATATTTTAATGGTTTAATTGAACTTGAAACAAATATCCCCTTCGGACATCACTTTTGGCCATTTCTGTGTGTGTGTGTAATGTATATGAAAACATATTGTGTTTTTTGTCCTCTAGGTGGTGCAGTTGATCAGCACAGAGATTTTACCATTTGCCAATTTCATACCCAAAGAGTTCGTAGGTCGCATCATGAGCATGCTCAATAAAGGATCGATTCACTCCCAGTCTTCATCATTCACAGGTACGGACTGAAAACAAAAGAGAAAATCAAGCGTCTTCATCTGATTCAGAATGTCTTCACTGTTCTTAAAGCTATACTTCACTCTCAAAATGATCATGTGATTTACTTACTCAAAAGAAGATGTTCGGAAGAACGTTCATGCGGCTGCTTTCCACGCAAAGAAGATCGTAAAAGCATGAAGTAGTCCATTAGACTCGTGCGTAATGTTCCACATGAGGAACAGAATGACATTAAAGGGGTCGTGAACTGCATTTTTTTTTTAATTGTATAATGTTCTCTGATTTTTACATCTCGAAAACATCCTAACTTAGAAGTAATAAGCTAATTTCTGTCCTGTTTTTGACCCTCCCTTTCGAACACCTCTCTTTTGATGGGCGTGACGCCTTCAAGATTTGGAAGTAAACACCCACTGCTATGATTGGGTGACAGTTTTGCATATTAAAATAAGTAAGTACTTGGAGTTACCACAGTTATAGATGACGAAGGATGATTTATCGTGTGAATTATGAATGAATGTACCATTGTTTCTCACACTGTCGTTCTTGTAGGCTTTTCGTTCATAGTTCATCCTTTTCGATAAAGTGAAAATGTATCCATTGTCATTTGCCGTGTCGTGCTTTAAATAAAATGAAACTTCTTGTAATCTCTTACTCATGACAAAATGCTCACTGAAGCTTTTATTCAGGATTACAGTGAGTGACTTCAGTCATAATAATTACAAAAGCAGCATTCTCTACATGCTTTCTTCCGTATCCCATAATTATCCTCTGCATTAACCCCATGAATGCCAAAGCAAACAGCAAATCACATTAAAAAATAAATACGCCCTCATTTTGTCAATCACATTTACACAATGCCTCTGAATCTTTAGTCTGCCCGAAAATTTGGATCATGTTCAATTTTCTGCGTTATTTGCATCCGTAGCAAGCATTTTGAGAGGTGTTTTGACAACTCAGAGCCACCGTACAAACGAACGCCATAATCCAGAATTGGTTCGTGGAAATTGTTGGTCTTCTTTTTTGTATGTGGCTTCAATATCGCTAACAAAGCATCAAACTGAGACACTAACATTCTGAAGTAAAGTTTGAATCGCTCTGGATAATCCCGCAGCTCCTTGATAAGAAGGTGGAACTCTCCGCCCAATATTTCCTTTCTTTTTCTCTTTTTTTTAAGAAAAGAGAGGAGATAAATCATCCACATTGCTTGAAGACTCCATTTTGTATTGTTTTGTGAATTTTTTTTCGCAATGCGCATTGTTGTGCACGGTTTCTGCGCGTGGCGAATTTTTAGGATGATGAATACGAAAAAACTCCTTTAATGTTAGGATCACAAGGATGGCAATGCAAAGACTGTGTTTTTCCACAACTTGGCACGTCAAAGTGTCTTGTAATCCTGTTTTGATGCTGCAGTGATCCTGCTTGCGCTTCTGTCTCATATTTACTACTAAATCAGTGGGGTAGGCGTTGATCTTCTTTTGTCGTAGTAATGTGACAAAATCCAAAACCAATCATTTGCTGAGTTTGGTTTCAATAAAAGCTGTTTGTGGACTAATGTAGAAGTTTTGATGTTTGAAACTTGCAGGAGATTTTTATAGTACAATGACCTCTTATATGTCAAAAGATCAAGGAAGGTGGTGCCGATAGCCTCGTGGGCAACATGCTGACATATGGCGCGGTTGCGCTTCAGGTGTCCCAAGTTCGAGCCCGGCTTGCGGACCTTTCCCAATCCTGTCTCTCTCTCTCTCCCCCACTCACTTCCTGTCAAAAATCTACACTGTCCTATCAAATAAAAGGCAACAAATTCATGACCCCTTTAAAGTCTTTCCATAGCAATGGTCAAAACCTGGGATTGGAATATGAAGGCACTAACTGCCCCCTCTCGTTCCGTGCAGAGGCTGAAATGGACATCCGCATGCGGGAGGAGTTCTCTAAAGTGTGTTTCGAGACGCTCCTGCAGTTCTCCTTCAGTAATAAGGTGTCGACGCCGCAGGAGGGCTACATCTCCCGTATGGCGCTGTCAGTGCTGCTGCAGAGGGCGCAGGACGTGCTCCGACGATACGTGGAGGACGAGAGACTCAGTGGACGCTGCCCGCTGCCCAGGTCAGCTGACGTGAATGCACAATAGGGCTATTTCTGCCCGCCAAAAAAAAAAAAACATAAAAAACATTTTGCATAAAGAAAAAATTCTACTATTTTGGCTAATATTTACTCTTTAATTTAATGCAAGGTTCCCTGTTCATTGTACAAATGAATGGGAATTGACCATATGCACAGAACAATCTTAAAGGATTAGTTCACTTTCAAATGAAAATTCATCAATCCATCCTCGGTGTGTATGACTGTCTTGTTTCTGACAAAGACAATCAGAGATGTATGAATAAATATCCTGACACATCCGAGCTTTATAACGGCAGTGATGCGCTACCAAACAAGTATGAGCTGAAGAAAGTGTCTCCATCCACATCCATCCATCATAAATGTACCCCACACTGCTCCGGGGGGTTACTAAAAGGCCTTCTGAAGGGAAGCAATGCGTTTGTGTAAGAAAAATATCCATATTTAACAAGTTATGAAGTAAAATATCTAGCTTCCTCCAGACTGGCTGGTTTGGTTTCGTTTTCCACAAAACTGTGCTTTTGCAACCTTTCTGCCGTCTCGGTCTCAGTGAACTTGAGCGTGTCACAAAAAACTTAAACTCCGCATAAACTTTCCTCACAGACATGAGAAATATATCTATGAAAAGCTTGAAATGTCTGCTTTTAAATGAACCGATTCAAATCTAAGACAAGTATTCTCTGATAATGTGATCCGTATGAAACGTGCACTACTGCAGAGATGACGAGTCAGTCTGTGCAGCTTCATGTGTGCGTTTGAGTGCTAATTAGGCTATGTATTATATATATATAGACAATTAAAAGGCTCATTATTATAATTTAAATGGTTTGTTAATAGACGACTAATCACTTAAATGAACGACTGAAAAACCCTCAGACAACGGCAGCCCTAGAAGCTTGTTTCTGAGAAAAAAAAGGTTCAATTACTCAATTTCATGGTTTTCATTCACTAAACTGCACAGGACTTGATTCTGAGTATTTTTCCCCATTTCTTTTTCAAGGCAACAAGTGACTGAGATCATCTTCGTGTTAAAAGCCATCAGCACACTCATGGATTCCTTGAAAAAGACTCAACCGGAGAACGGTGAGATGGGTTTTTGTCCTTCTGTGTTCTGATTATCTGAACGCGACCATGATGCAACATAAGCGTGAAAGATTCTATTCTGTGTCTCAAAACCTACTTAGACAGCATTTAGAGGCAGGTTCCAGGTTTTGCGCCCTTCTTTTTGTTCATTTCTCTCTTTCTGTCTGGGCGTCAGTGGATGGGAACGTGTGGGCTCAGGTGATCGCGCTGTACCCGACGCTGGTGGAGTGCATCACCTGCTCGTCTCCTGAAGTGAGCTCCGCCCTCAAAGACGCCCTGGGTCCCTTCAAAGACTTCATGCAACCGCCCGTCTCTAAAGTGCAGAACGGCGAGTCGTGACTGAACGTTTTTATTCCACCGCAAACATGAATGTGACTGTTTCATACACCACGCGTGAGGACTACGATTCACTCCCATCGTCATGGCAAACTGTTGATTGACAGCTCCAAATCCCATCATTCTAAGCTTCTTCTAAGACTCCGATTGGCCGACTTTAACAATGTATTAACTGCTACGTTAAATTTGCAGTGTTTGTTGTTTTTATGGGTTTTTGGTCCCCCCGCCCCCCCCCCCCCCCCCCCCCCCCCATGGAGTTAATGTACAGTGTTTGGTGATAGTGTTAAAGATTTAATTAAGAATAACGTATTTGGATTGAGAATCAAATCCAAGAAAATCATTTAAAAAGAGAGAACGGAAACATCATAATAAATACATGAAGGATGGTCTTTTTTTTGTGAAATTTTCTCAACAGCAATGAATTTTATGCAAGATCTTACTGTAACATTCCATGTCATCTTTAGCCGCATTGAGAAGGGTTGAACCCGGTGTGTGTACAATAATAAATGGTACAGTTCTATGAACATCAAACGTATCGCGCCTCTGGTTATTCATGAGACATATTTCACGTTCAATAGCGCCAGTTCATTTACATTCAAATATGGCTGTTTGAAAAACGAGTACATGAAGTTAACGCACAGTCAGGCGGTAATTATCAACTTGACAGCTGATCAGGATTCCAGTCCTGTGTTGACATGCCATACTCCATCGAAGACTATTTGACTAGTATTAGTATGCATGCAGCTTATGATATCATGTTAACTTGAGAAACTATGCAATATTTGTGCTTTGAAAAACGTTTTTCACAACAGAAGCGTCAAACAAAATGTTTTCCGATCAACATTTTCCATATACGTTTTACATCCCAAAACAACTTAAATCATTCTTTTCGGCTTTAAAATTGACTTAACTTTTCAAATAAGGGTTTTTATGTTTTTGGGCGCGGCCATTTCCCCTCAGCGTGACTGGAACGCTGAATTGGCGCGAAGAGAACTATCCATTTATGTAAAATTTGTATTGAATTGTTTTTTAATGTCAAAAAAAGCTTGTAATTTGCCAAGTTAACGTACTATTTGAGAACAGAAAGTCTCTCTCAGGACTTCTGTTCCGGCTGTAGCTCTTAATAGAAAGTGAGTGTCAATCAAAATCAACTCATTCAACATCTCGAGCTCAAAGTCTCGTGTGAACTCAGCACAGCACCATTGGCTGAAGAATGCCGGAGGCGTGAACCCTTTTGGGGGTGTGTGTGTCGTGGGCGGTGCCCCTCTGACACCCCATTGGCTGCGCTCCCAGCCAATGGCGGAGCAGCTGAAGGGAGTGTAGCCCGCTCACGAGACGAGTACTACGACCATTCACCTCGGAATCTTCGCGCGCTCTGGAGCGTTCAGCGCGAATTCTTGGGATTCTTTTTACACGGATGCGAAAGGACGGACCACGCTTTACGGGCTCCGAAACCCATTTAGCCGTGTACTGGCTGAGGTAGTAGTTTGTGCTGTTGGTTGGGATGTGACATTGCCCGTTATGGAGATGACTGCGCAAGCTACTCCCTTGCCAGTGCTGGTTACTCTCTTCCCAAGCTGGAATTCGCTTTAGAATCCAAATCGTCTGGGAAAATGTGTTTTATGTGACATGTATGTAAATGTGTGTGATGTAGTCATAGTTGTGTGCGTGTTAAAATTGTTCTGAGAGTTGTAAATGTGTGCTCCATGGTAAGTCTAATTTAAATGCAATAAATATGTATCTTATGAAACACGTTGCTGTCTAATTTTTTGCTTTTATTAATCATTTGCTTTAATTATCTGCTGTTTTTGCCTATGAATTTTGAATTAACGGGGATTGGCCATATGCCCCAGTTTTCTTCACTAAAGTACTGCTTTTTTTTGTTGAGCACAGCAGAAAAGCAGGTATTACCCTCGGGAACACGACGGGTAGGGTTATTAATTTTAATTGATACTTGATTTTGCCCTTGGGATGGCTAATACATGTAGGTCATACTCTACTGTTGCTATGAAGAGAGCTGTGACGTGGCTTTTTCTGCCCACTGCCGTAGAATCATCGATCGTGACGTCAGGTGGTAACGTACATTACCTGGGATGGTTTGGACTACTACTCAACCTGAGCACGTGCACTTAGTGTACTTGGGTTAATAATTACATTTAATCCTTGTAGAAAAAGTGTACTTAACGTACATGTGGGGTGTTGAATGACATGCTCTGATGTTAGCCTCATTTAACCCTGAAGACCTCCATTAAACTATAATTATATGACTATGTTCTTGATCTGAATCCCCCCCCCCCCCGAAGGGAAGTACCTTATAAAATAGTACCTTTGTAAATATATATATATATATATATTTTGATATTGATAGACTCGAATCACGATTACATTTTAACATATTACGATGCAAATTGTTATAGATGAATTTATCTATATATCTGACTCTTGATCTGTAGGTGGTCACAGTTAACTGGATTTTATAGCGGAAGTACATGATTAGTGTATAATGTGCTGACGTCATTCATGCAGTACGTAGGCTCAACGCCTTTCGTGTAAATCTGAGGGAATCGGTCAATACTTCTCTTCTAACCAGGTTCATGACCTAGTGATGAGAAAAACGCCGTCCTTCAGAGACTCAAGCGTTTTAAAGACGTTTGAACGCTAGGGAGCGTTTCAGTCGTTACAGGATCAAACCATATTATCTGTTGGTTTGCCCTGGTGGTAAATCCATCCATTTGTCAGATTTGAACGTCAACTAAAATACCGCAAGGACGGTTTCATTCTCAGAGGATAAATGGCAAAAAATGAGATAATATCAGTAACTTACCTTTCTTTGCAGGACCGAAATCTTACCAAATTCAAACAATAAGTCTCTCCCGATCGACACCCAACCTATGTCTTCCAAAACCGCGTGATTTTCTTAAACACTACAAATATGCTCCAATTTCAAAAAGGACGAAACACTAAAAAAAACTTAGTCAAGATGGATGCTGTATAGGTATTTGATGCGAATTCTGTCTTTAGCTAATTATAAAACTCATTTTAGTGTTTTATGACTTGACGACCCGCATCAAAGACTGAGTTTCCTTCACTGCATTGATTTCATTCGCGCCAAAATTTTTTACTGCCAATTAAAACCACAAAAGTAGTATGACTAATGCCCTATACCGAGTCTTCTTATGATAAATTATGGTCTGTTTCTCAATCAAAACTACATCTACTCACTGAGAATCTACAGCCCACGAATCGCTGAAAAGTGGCGGTTGAAAAATGCAACGGTAAATTTCAATTTGCAGAGGCGCGAGATTCGAAAGGCGCGGCGGGCAGTTAATCAGCGAATCACATGCCTTAAAAGATCTGGTAAATAAGGACAAAAAGTTCAGTTTGGTGCGAACCTGTCTTTATTCTTTTATCTGGATTTTTTTTTATAGAGTACATCATTTGGGAAAACATGAAATTATTCCTATCTTAGAAACATTTTAGTGAAACATAAGTGAGTTCTCGGCAAAATCTGTTGGCCATTTTAATAAGCATTAATGGAGCCACATAAGCAGTTTATGAATCATTTTTGCAGTGAATGTGTATGCACTTCCCAGAATGCTCCTTTAATAAGCATGTGATGCCCTTGCGGTGCCGTCCACCCACACAAACGACTGCGCTAAAGTGTGTTAGAGCAGTCCACACACACACACGCACACGCGCGCGCACACACGCGCACACACAGAGCTGTATCTCTGGCCAAATTAGTCTTGTTTTGGTCACACTCAGGTTGTGCTGACCAGATGGCCACTCTCTTGGGGAGTGTGTACGTGTGTGTTTGTACATTTTGTGTGTGTGTGTGTATACGAAAGCCTTTCCAAATGCTCACAGCGGGTTTGTGCTGTAGAAGAGGAAGGTGCCACTGTGAACATGATGTATCGCCAGTCAGACCTCACCGAACCTCCACACGGGAGCCCTGAAGAACAGATTGCAGGTAGGTGTTAATTCACGATGGTGCGTATTGAACTCAAAGGGAACGCTCGCCGTACGCGAGACTTCTCCTTCCGATACTGTTCCTTAAAAATGTAGGCCTATCATCCTAAAAATCTTACCGAGGTGAATGGAAGATCAGCATTATTTAGCTTAGTACCTATTGCAAATATACAGCGCACAAGAGAAACAAACCAATACTGAGTCTTCATTTACAATAACTTGGAGTCTTTTAAAACAGGATGTACAAATAACAGCCAGAATTGCTTTGATTTTTTTGCAGGGAACGCAAGGAAGGAAAACCGCAAACTAAACATTCTGAGGATAAATGAATATCCTGAAAGGACAAACAAAACACGGTTGGTTCCGCCTAGCTGCCAGATGAGTGCGGATAAACAAACTGCGGAGGGTGCGCATCTGTCCGCGGAGAACTTCAAAGAACCGGACCCTCCTTTAGTCATTGTGCAAAGTTATAACTTATATACTGATCCCACCAGCCCACACGGAGGCTGGGAACACTGACGTGGGTCTTCAAAGTCAGTAGATGTCGACTTTTAAGCCTTAAAAGCAAATGTCCGTATTGTAAATGAGCTCAAATGCAAAGCGAGTTCCACAAACTCCAGCAGGACGCTGTCTGAGCATCTGAGCGTTGTGTTAGAGATGGATTCAGTCTCATTCGGTTGGCGCCCTGCCTCCTGATTGGTCAGCTCGGCTGGGGATGTTTATTGCCGTGCATTAGAGGAATTATGAAGACCGAGATGTCATCTCCAGAGCCGAGCCGGTCTCCAGCGATTCTCCAACCTCGGTCCTTCAAGACGCCTCTGGCCTTCATCACCAGATCTTGAGCTGCCATAGTGTACCTGGAAAACAATGGAGAAGCGTTCTTCAAAACTAAAGGAATAGTTCACGCTAACTAGTTCTACCATCATTCGTGTCGTTCCGAACCCATATGACTTTCTAATGCAATTCTACTAAACAGAAAGTCCTATGGGATTGGAACGATCCAACCCAGTTACCAGTCCAGATCTTCAACCACTACACTCTTAAAAATAAAGCTTCTTTATTGGCATTTAGGGTTCCATCCACGCACATTTAAAAATAAAAGTAACAAAACCATTTGTTTCCCCAAAGTACCTTCCAGTGAAGAGTTTGTTTAAGAACCATTTCCTTTAAATTCGAACCTTTTTCCACAATAAAGATCCTTTTGATCAATGGAAAGATTCCATGGATGTTAAAGGTTCTCCATGGAACCACTGCCGCCAAATCGAAAACCGCATGGAAACTTTCCATTCCACAAAATGTTCTTTAGAGTGGAAAAGGGTTCTGTTTAGAATGTTCACCAAAAGGTTCTTTGGGGAACCCAAAATGGTTCTTCTGTGGAATCGGAAAAGTGGAAAAGTTTAGGCTTCATCATCTCATATTAGAAGCAAAATCCCACTCTCTCGTGCGGTGCCCAGAATAACCCATGTTGTCTTCAGGTTTGCACGGGTAGATAGTTGATGCTCAACCAACACTGAAGAACCTGCCTGTGCTGGTCATCAGGGTCACAGTTTCCAAGGAAACCAGATACTGCCTCTGCCACTTCCTGATTGGACAGCACATCCCAGAGTCCATCTGTAGCCAGGATCATGACATCATCGGCGCCATGCTCATGCTGAGAGAGGTTATAGACCTTCACCTGTAGAAATGACATATTGTAATAAACAAACATGGACATTAATAGAATCGCATTTTAATGCGCCAAAAATTATTATTTTAGATGGAGTAACTTGACAACTGTAAACAAGCCACGGATTGGCTATATAACCTGATAGAATTGTTTAGTGTGATTATTATCATAAATCAAATTATTTTAGTATTTGCATATTAAAATATTAAATACAACTGCTTTTACCCTGTAACCAAAAAAAAAAAAAAATGTAAACATTTAAAAGGACTAAAAAAGAAAAGAAAAAGACAAACTCTAAATAATTTATGTACAGAAAGATAAATCAATATAGGATTTATTATGTAACATTAGATGATGGTAATCTAAATGTAAAATAAAATTTAAATGTAAAATTTTCAATACAAATAGATGCAGATTCATTTAAAAAATGAATCCATGAGAAAAAAACCCATTAACATGATCTCAGACAGACACATCGTGACTGAGGAAAAACTGTGGGCTGATTTCATCAGAGTCGTCCTCACTGGATCCACATGAACAGACGTGTGGAGAAACACCTGATCATTCTGAGCAGTTCTGAGGCTTGAAGCAGAAAGAAGCAGCGAATAAAGCCATGGGAGAAAGACTATTCGCAGATGTTTAATTTAAACAATTATTAAATCATTTAATTTACAATATTAATCATAAAATAGTTTTCTTTAAATAAATAATTTAAGATTTATTATTAATCATAAAGTATCAGTTACAATCATTATTAATTATATTAATTTTAGAAAATATGTAAAAATGCAATGTTTAAAATGTGTATAAATTAATACACTTCTACAATATTTATATAATAAATATATTTAATTGTTAATAATATTTAATATTTAAATAAAAATGTATTTTATTTACTTAATTATTAATAACAATACTAACAATAGATTGTAATTAAAACATAAAAATAAAAAAATTACATAAAAAATACATACATTCAATTCATTTTATAAATATTTAATTCAATACTTAAATATTAGTAAGATTCTTTTAACTTCATTTAAATATTTAATGTACAATATTAATCATAATATACATAAATGCATTAAGAGTGAAATGTAAATTTACATAATTCATTTATTCAGTACATTTAAATAAATGTTTTTATTTAATAATCTATATTGGTTAGATATTAAATATTAGTTTATTTAAAATATATATTTAGAATATAGAATAAATTAGAATAATAGACTAGAATAATATATATTACATACAGATATATGATCTATAATAGGAATATATATATATATATTTTTCATAAATTTATACATTGTTCAATGTTTAAATATTTTAATTATATAAACATTAATTGCATCGCAAGATAGATGGATAGAAATCATATCTGATGCAAGTGTCTGGTCGTCCTCAGCGACCCAGCCTCGACCTTTCACCCAGTGTTTGTGCACCAGACAGGAAATGAGCGGCTCAACCCCGCCAGAGTCCACGCCGCATGCATAGTCGACATAGTTATACACAAGTTGCACAATCGTATAACAGGGAAAAAGTGCATAGAGGAGGAGGACGAATAAGAAAAACAGATCAAAGAGACGCCGAAAGAGAAAAAACTCTGCTGAAGTGTAGACGGCGGGATGAACCGAGGATGAACTTTACACAGCGTGTGAATTAAAGATCAAGAGAGCTTCAGAAGATTTGAGGAGGAGAGAGGCTCGTGTCACCGTGGGATCTGCTGCTTTAACACCACAACTTTATTCTGAGGGGATGAAACTGTCTTTGAGGCAGAGAGACGCTAAAAACCACGGTAAACACAAGCACAGGAGGACTTAACTCTATTCTGTGTACATCTGAGATTATAGAACGTAAAGAAGGTTCTTTTCGTTAATACGCAGAACAGACCCGATTTCTGACCCAGAAACCCTTGTGAAAGTACTGTGGTGGTGCCGGCATCAGATGGGAATACCGTAGTACTTTTATATACGGTAGAAGCTGATATAGAATTACATATTTATCGACCACGGTATTTTCAAGATACTGTTGAACACCCAGAAAAGTCTGAAAACAAGGTATGTTTTCCGAAAAACATAGTAATGCTATAGTAAATGTAGATGATACCACATGAAACAGTAATACCATGGTACTTTAAAAGACGGAAATACCACAGTAAATGTCCACACATTATGGCAATACCGTAATTCAGCACCTTGTTTAAAAAAGAACATACTATTACTACGGTAAATATCCCCAAAAAACATTATTTTTTTTGTACCATGATACTGTTATAATATAATACAATACAATATAATGCTACGTTTTTCCATATGTTATAGAAATACCATGGCAAATGTCTACACACCAAGATAATACCATGGTAGTATCAAAACATACAGTAATACCATGATATTACATCCAAAATACAGTAATACCATGATATTACATCCAAAATACAGTAATACCATGATACTATATCCAAAAACTGTAGTAACATGGTACTATGTCAAAAATTACATTAATTTCATGATATATCCAAAAATACAGTAATACCACGATACAATATCCAAAAACTAATAACATGGTACTATATCCAAAAATACAGTAATATCATGGTTTAATATCCATAAACACAGTAATACCATGGTACTATATCTAGAAATACAGTAATACCATGATACTATATCCAAACATACTTTAATATCATGATATTATATCCATAAATACAGTAATACCACATACTATATCCAAAAATACAGTAATACCATGGTACTATATCCAAAAATACATTACTATATGAGACAATATCCAAAAACAAAGTAATACCATGGTACCTTGTTTAAAAAAAACTAAATCGTAGTATTACCATGGTACTTTCTTAAAAACATAGTAATACCATGGTAAAAATCCAAAGGAACAATGCCATGATGCCATTAAAGAACAATAATACTATGGTACTTTTTCCAAACAACATACCAATACCATGGTAAATGTAAGTATCATGGATGTATTATTATACCAGTTTGAATTAGACTATATTTTATAAGTTCTTTTTTCATTTTAGTTACAGTTTTAGTATTTTAGTACACACACCATAGTAATACCGTGGTACCATATCCCAAAAACTACAGCAACAGCATCTGTTCCAAAACAAAATGACCAAACAACATGGTACCTTGTTTAACAAACACGAAATTACCATGGTAATTCTAGCTCGTGAAATAATCTGTAGTGTGTTTGTGTGTGTAAAGTGAATTACAAACCTCAGGAGAACTCAAGAGAAACGGTTTGATAGCGATGTCTGAGTCGTGGACCTTCAGGTCGTGATCTCCGAGTCCTCGAGTGATGCCGATAGTGGCCAGAACCCGAGCCTGAGCGACACAAACACACTCAGTTCATACATGCCAACATGAGACCACTTTCCCACCCAATTCACTTCAATAATGTGACGTTTTTCCCAGTAAAACTAAACACTCAACTGGATGGTGAAGGAGTGTCTATGAATATGGCTGATAAATAAGAGGGAAGTACAGAGGGAATTTAGCGAGCAGATCATTCCTAGAATGCCCCTGCTGGTTAATAATACACATGCCCTCGACCAGCTGCTTTCTCAGACTCCCTCGTGCCGCCGCAGATCATTTTTGATATCTGCTCCCACCGAAGCATCCCACAGATGGTGGAGACTCAACCGAACATTGTCGCGCCAGAGACGAGACAAGGAGGGATCAGGATTTAGAACAGATGCCTTGTGAAGCGGAGACCTCCTCAAAGACGACCGGAGGCCGCTTTCACTCTTCACACCACAATGATCTCAGTTCAGCGCCAAGGAAAGAACACATTAACAGCCGGAACGTGTCACTAAACTCTAAAGATTCAATGCTTCTATATGGAACTCTAGGGTTCTTGACTCAAATTTAAAGAAAAAAAAATCCTAATGTCTTAAATGATCACATGATACTTTGATGTTTAACTGGTTATTTAAATTTTTTATTTCATGAAAAGAAAACAAAAACTACTTCATTCATAAATATTATGAATTGCGAGATATAAAGTCAGAATTGTGAGACATAAAGTCAGAATTGCGAGATATAAAGTCAGAATTGTGAGATATAAAGTCAGAATTGTGAGATATAAAGTCAGAATTGCGAGATATAAAGTCAGAATTGCGAGATATAAAGTCAGAATTGCGAGATATAAAGTCAGAATTGCGAGATATAAAGTCAGAATTGCGAGATATAAAGTCAGAATTGCGAGATATAAAGTCAGAATTGCGAGATATAAAGTCAGAATTGTGAGATATAAAGTCAGAATTGAGAGATATAAAGTCAGAATTGCGAGATATAAAGTCAGAATTGCGAGATATAAAGTCAGAATTGCGAGATATAAAGTCAGAATTGTGAGATATAAAGTCAGAATTGTGAGACAAAGTCAGAATTGTGAGATATAAAGTCAGAATTGCAAGATATAAAGTCAGAATTGCGAGATATAAAGTCAGAATTGCGAGATATAAAATCAGAATTGCGAGATATAAAGTCAGAATTGCAAGATATAAAGTCAGAATTGCGAGATATAAAGTCAGAATTGCGAGATATAGTCAGAATTGCGAGATATAAAGTCAGAATTGCGAGATATAAAGTCAGAATTGCGAGATATAGTCAGAATTGCGAGATATAAAGTCAGAATTGCGAGATATAGTCAGAATTGCGAGATATAAAGTCAGAATTGCGAGATATAAAGTCAGAATTGCGAGATATAAAGTCAGAATTGTGAGACAAAGTCGGAATTGTGAGATATAAAGTCAGAATTGCGAGATATAAAGTCAGAATTGTGAGACAAAGTCAGAATTGTGAGATATAAAGTCAGAATTGCGAGATATAAAGTCAGAATTGCGAGATATAAAGTCAGAATTGCGAGATATAAAGTCAGAATTGCGAGATATAAAGTCAGAATTGTGAGACAAAGTCAGAATTGCGAGATATAAAGTCAGAATTGCGAGATATAAAGTCAGAATTGCGAGATATAAAGTCAGAATTGTGAGACAAAGTCAGAATTGTGAGATATAAAGTCAGAATTGCGAGATATAAAGTCAGAATTGTGAGATATAAAGTCAGAATTGTGAGACAAAGTCAGAATTGCAAGATATAAAGTCAGAATTGCAAGATATAAAGTCAGAATTGCGAGATATAAAGTCAGAATTGTGAGACAAAGTCAGAATTGTGAGATATAAAGTCAGAATTGTGAGACAAAGTCAGAATTGCGAGATATAAGTCAGAATTGTGAGATATAAAGTCAGAATTGCGAGATATAAAGTCAGAATTGCGAGATATAAAGTCAGAATTGCGAGATATAAAGTCAGAATTGCGAGATATAAAGTCAGAATTGTGAGACATAAAGTCAGAATTGTGAGACAAAGTCAGAATTGTGAGATATAAAATCAGAATTGCGAGATATAAAGTCAGAATTGCGAGATATAAAGTCAGAATTGCGAGATATAAAGTCAGAATTGCGAGATATAAAGTCAGAATTGCGAGATATAAAGTCAGAATTGAGAGATATAAAGTCAGAATTGTGAGATATAAAGTCAGAATTGTGAGATATAAAGTCAGAATTGTGAGATATAAAGTCAGAATTGTGAGATATAAAGTCAGAATTGTGTTATAAAGTCAGAATTGCGAGATATAAAGTCAGAATTGCGAGATATAAAGTCAGAATTGCGAGATATAAAGTCAGAATTGTGAGATATAAAGTCAGAATTGCGAGATATAAAGTCAGAATTGCGAGATATAAAGTCAGAATTGCGAGATATAAAGTCAGAATTGCGAGATATAAAGTCAGAATTGCGAGATATAAAGTCAGAATTGCGAGATATAAAGTCAGAATTGTGAGATATAAAGTCAGAATTGTGAGATATAAAGTCAGAATTGCGAGATATAAAGTCAGAATTGCGAGATATAAAGTCATAATTGCGAGATATAAAGTCAGAATTGCGAGATATAGTCAGAATTGCGAGATATAGTCAGAATTGCGAGATATAAAGTCAGAATTGCGAGATATAAAGTCAGAATTGCGAGATATAAAGTCAGAATTGCGAGATATAAAGTCAGAATTGTGAGATATAAAGTCAGAATTGTGAGATATAAAGTCAGAATTGAGAGATATAAAGTCAGAATTGCGAGATATAAAGTCAGAATTGCGAGATATAAAGTCAGAATTGCGAGATATAAAGTCAGAATTGTGAGATATAAAGTCAGAATTGCGAGATATAAAGTCAGAATTGCGAGATATAAAGTCAGAATTGCGAGATATAAAGTCAGAATTGCGAGATATAGTCAGAATTGCGAGATATAGTCAGAATTGCGAGATATAAAGTCAGAATTGTGAGATATAAAGTCAGAATTGCGAGATATAAAGTCAGAATTGCGAGATATAAAGTCAGAATTGCGAGATATAAAGTCAGAATTGCGAGATATAAAGTCAGAATTGCGAGATATAAAGTCAGAATTGCGAGATATAAAGTCAGAATTGCGAGATATAAAGTCATAATTGCGAGATATAAAGTCAGAATTGCGAGATATAGTCAGAATTGCGAGATATAGTCAGAATTGCGAGATATAAAGTCAGAATTGTGAGATATAAAGTCAGAATTGCGAGATATAAAGTCAGAATTGCGAGATATAAAGTCAGAATTGCGAGATATAAAGTCAGAATTGCGAGATATAAAGTCAGAATTGCGAGATATAAAGTCAGAATTGCGAGATATAAAGTCAGAATTGCGAGATATAAAGTCAGAATTGCGAGATATAAAGTCAGAATTGTGAGATATAAAGTCAGAATTGAGAGATATAAAGTCAGAATTGCGAGATATAAAGTCAGAATTGCGAGATATAAAGTCAGAATTGCGAGATATAAAGTCAGAATTGCGAGATATAAAGTCAGAATTGTGAGATATAAAGTCAGAATTGCGAGATTTGGGCCTGGTTTCACAGACAGGGCTTAGCCTAAACTAGGATTAGGTATTAGGTCAATTAGGATATTTAAGTATATTTTATAAATGTACACTAGAATAAAACATTACTGATGTGCATCTTGAGACAAAGCAATGGCAGTGACTTATTTTTAGATACGTCAGTACAAGTTGCTTTCAGTTAAGATAGCTGGAACATGCATCTTAGTCTGAGACTAGCTTAAGCCTTGTCTGTGAAACCGGGGGATAAAGTCAGAATTGCGAGACATAAAGTCAGAATTGCGAGTTATAAAGTCAGAATTGTGAGATATAAAGTCAGAATTGATCTCGCAATTCCTAGAAAAAAAGTCAGAATTGATCCTTCACCAACAGTTTGATTGACAGGCGATCTGACCAATCATAAGCCCGAATCCTCCATTTTGTCCGTCAAAGCAGTCAGGGGAGTTAGTAGATTAACGTTAGTGAACTTGAACTTGAAAAATTGTGTGTCCTCACGTCTTTCCACAACATTCCTTCTGATGTTCATTCATGTTGATTTGATGCTATAAATGAACTAGTATGAAGAGATGATCGGTTCACGAGGAGCTACAGCGATCTGTCACGACACATTAAAGACACACTAGACGCTATTTATTGGTTAAACTTAGACTTAAAATTACGATATATTAAATATGAAACTGTTTCATACGTTGTCAGTGTCCTCTTTCGATGTATTTTTCACTTCGTGAGAACATGATGTGTGGCGTGAGAGTGGCATAGCAACAGTAACTAAAGGGGGCGGGTCTTTGTGAAGGGTCAATTGTGAAATAAAAAGTTGCAATTACCTTTATTTTTTGTTTAAATGGAGGAAACAAGCTTCCAAAAGTGGTGAGCAGAAACAAAACAGAATTTTTGCGTTCCCAGATTGATTGACGTTTGCTCAGAAGAGGAAAAAGATGTCAAATTTGCCGTCACTCCCTCTGCCTTTCATTTCGCAATCGCTCCATCTCACTGACGTAAGAACCGCAGACGTGTGCAATCTTGTGCTTTAAATTAGACTTAAATTTTTTTTTTTGGATAGTCCTAGAAACCTAGAAAGATCCTTTAAGAAGTTTCTCTTTTTACAGAACTTTTTTGGCATAATGAAGTCAAGAACCCTAGAGTTCTCTATAGATCCGCTGTAGTATAGAAAGAGATGAGATGCAGGCAACTAAAGACATTAACTCGAAGATGACCCTCTTGGGATCGAGTCAGCTGTGAAGCAGGAGTTCGTCTTACCTTTTTTCCTTCTCCGTATATGAGTGGAAACTTCAGATCTTCTTCCTGAACTGTTTTGTACGCCCTGCACAAAACACCACAACACACATCAAACAGCAGCTGAAGCGGGAGAGAAAGAAGAGTTTCAGCTACAGAAAGTGAATACACATTCGAAAACATAGAACGGTTATAAAATCACCTACGCCAGCCACATGTACACCACCGTTTAAACGCTTTAGATCAGCAAGGCATTATTCGAAGTTGAAATGTTTTATGTTCTTTGTTTTTTCTTCTAAAACCTGGACATTTTAGTCCATTTCTCACTCAAATCTATTGTATGGAGAGTCAAGTCATCTTTATTTCTAACGCAGATGGTTTCAGTAATAAACACGATCAATGATGAAGACTTGGAATATTGTGCAAGAGTCATATTGATAAGAGTTATGGTGCTTTTATGATGCTTTTGAATCCGTTTTGATGCTAGAATGATTCATTCTCTATTGATCGTAACTGTAAAAAATTATACACCAAATCCATACTCATGGATCATCTGATTAAGTCTACACCCATTCCCCAACTTTTGGAACAATATGGTGGAAAGGGTTATACAAATTCAAAGTATATCATTTTTATTTATTTCTGTACAATTGATTTCATTGATTATTATTATTAATTTTCATTTTATTTAATAACAGATTTTCCTTATATTTGTTTTTATTAAAACAATATTATATATATTTATATATATATAAATATTTAAATAATTTAACAAATATTATATGTGTGTGTGTGCGTGTATATATATATATATATATATATATATATATTATATATATATATATATATATATATATATATATATACATACACGCACACACACACACACACATATAATATGTTAAATTATTTAAATAAAAACAAATATAATGGAAATCTTTACAAATATCCAGACATTTATTTGGTTTTATTGAATAATACTGTAAATTTTAATTAAAAAAAAAATGAAAATTGTAATACTATTAATATAATTTTAATATAACAAATATAATAATTCCAGATTTTGTGAAAACTATTTCTGTACAAATATAGTGATAATATTTATTTGATTTTAGTGATTAATAAAAGTAAGCAATATTTATTTGATCAATAAATATTACATTAATATTACGTTCATTTTATTACTATTAATTTTAAATGTTTATTTTATAATTATTAAAATACCAATATTATTATTTTATAATACCACAATAATTTTGTGCAGATTTATGTACAAATATACATATAATAATAATTATTGAATTTTATTAATAATAATTATCATAATGTTTATAAAGTTATATTTGATTTAAATCAACAATAGTTTTTTATCTCAAAAATAACTAAAAGATATTTATTATTTATAGATAATAGTTATTTGATTTGATTTCATTTGATCAATTATTATATTCATATAATTAAATTTTACATGTAAATTTGTGTATTTGGCAGACGCTTTTATCAAAAGTAAACCTATGACCTTAGTGTTACTAGCACCATGTGTTACAGGAATAATTAATAATAATGAATATTAATATGGTAACTAATTAATACATATATACACATTTATATATACACATGTATAAGTGGGCGGTTCTTGAGCAGAATAATATTAATTGTTGCCAACAGTCACTCACCATCCATTCATTGTGAAGTCTCTGTACAGCATTCTCTTCCCAACCTCTTTTTTCGTGACCCTTCTGGGAAACTCCAAGTGCGTGAACTCGTTTCCCAGCAGTGACGGCTGCAGGTGAGCCTGGGAGAGAACGAAACAAAAGGAAAAACAGTCGAGTCTTCCTGTGTAAAACCGCAAACATGCTCCATAATCTGAGATTTTGTCCTTGAAAAAATGCAAACAAACACCGAGTGCGGGAAAACCATTTTCCAAGGCCAGCTGCTGAAAGTAACCCATCTGAGGAATACACATTTGTTTTACTGAATTAACCTGGGAAATCCAAATTCGCTCACCAGGAACTGAAGTCTCTGCCGCTCCGATTCTGGAGTGAAGGAGCTGGACATGGGAATGATTTCTCCTGCGCGGACTATTAGAGCCCTGAAACACAGAGTTCATGTCACACATTATACAACATACGTGTGCTGTTCAGATACTTTGAAAAAACACCAAGAATTACACATGAACGCAGACAACATCGAACCCGAACAGATGACTAATACACACACACGGATAATCAATGGAACAAGAAACAGTGCTTAACTCGACTGAGCGTTGACAAAGACACGCCCCCTTTAGTTTTACTTTTGATTTGAAACAAAATCTCAAAGTTTGTCATTTTCTAAGAAATTTAAATAATAAATACCGTTTACCTCCTCAGATCAAGCGGCTCGTGAACCGATCATCTCTTCATACTAGTTCATTTATAGACACATTTTATTTTCCATAATGTTTTGATGAACTTAAAGTCTAAAAAAGGATATAAATAATTTTTTGCAACCTTATAAATGGCTTTACTGTCACTTTTGATCAATTTTAATTGAATTAAATCTGACCCCAAGCTTTTGAACAATAGTGTATGAATTATTGGAATAATTATTATTTATAATATATATTATCATTACTGTCTCTTCAGTCTAGACATAATGAGAATAAATGAAATATGCGTTATGAAATGGTTGATGTGGTGTCACCTGTCATTCAGTCTCACCTGCTGTCACCAGCATTGGCCACATATAGTTTTCCAAGTAAATAAATCGCCACAAGCGCGGTGCATCCTCCAGAGATGGAGTACACCGACCTCTCTCGCGCGATATGAGCGTCCTGAGATCACACAAACACATGGAGAGAAAATAGGAACAAAAAATAATAAGCTATTTAAAAACAATGCAATGATTTACTCCAGTCTTCAGAGTCACACGATCTTTCAGGAATCATTCTAATATGCTAATTTGCTGCTCAAGAAACATTCTTATTGTTAAAAAAGTTGTTGTGCTGCTTCATATTATTCTGGAAACCATGATAATTGTTCTCAGGATTCAAAAGAAGCTGAATTTTAAAATCAATGCCATTTACATTAATGCATCATTCGTTCAAGATCTCGGCCTGCCATCTAGTGGCCGTTAGAGTGGAAGACTCACCATCTCCTTGAAGGCGTTTTCTATGGCTCCCACCACCAGACTCTCCTGTTTGATCTTCTTCTCCATGAAGAACCGCGGGGCCATTGTGTTAGGGGACCCCGGGGCCCCCGCGGCCCCTCTGAGCGAGGCCGCCCTGGACAGCCCGCGCTGGGAGCATCCGGCAGATGGGTGGAGGTGGTGTACGGGGTTCTCCTCGCCCAAGCATGTGGGCGGCTGGAGCGCCGGGTTCTGCAGGATCTCCAGCACCTCCTGGAGCTGCTCCTCGATATGGAGGTGGAGGAACTTGGCTGCGAAAACAGCAGCTCCAGAACCGCCATGGCCGTCAAACAGAGCCCAGTAGTGGAAGTCCAGCTCCTTCACCTCCAGCAGAAACAGATTGATGAAAACAGTGGTGGATCTTCATTGTGTGATTATTGAGCATTGTGTATACATGATTTGATCTTTTACCCAAAGTAGTGTTAATTTCAGACAGTTTGTTGTTCGTACACTGATCCCATTCATTGTCATTTGTAACCGATTTTAAAGTGGTAGTTTTAAGGTGTGCTTTTTCAGATATTACCTTTCATGTAGTGTGTAATCATCAGTAAACCTATGTAGGTTTGTAACAAATTTGCATGATGCTCGCCTATGATCTTCATTGGTTGCGTGCGAACAATGACATCAGATATGGTAATGGCGTTTTGTTTCCAACACGCTCTGTAAGCGGTCGACCAATCACAACAGATTGAGCCATCTGACCAATCAGAGCAGAGCAGGCTGTCGGAAAGGCGGGGTTTAGACAGAACAAATCTTTGATTGAAACGTTTCAGACACTGTGAGAAAAGAGCTGACGGATATTATGAGAAAATTAAAGTGTTTTTTGACTGCATGCAAACCTGTTGCAGGAGATGACTTTAAAATCTGAGGAATTTCATTATCTGTGGAAAGTCCATCATTCGGTATGGATGTGATCCTCACCATGCTGTCGATGGTCTCCAGTACGTCAGCGCTGGGCAGTGAGGAGCGTCTCCTGGTGGGCGTGTAGCTGGGGCTGGACGGGTCTGCGGGTCTTTTCCTGAGCTCCACCACCTCACAACACGCCTGGTCCTCGTTTAGGGTGCTTTTACCTGCATTGATCACCCTGTGGATACACAGAAGGTCATCACAGCTACATTTTCCTCATTAACACTGTCTTGGTATTTCAAGGAGTATCAAGGGGAAGGCAAGTATAAAATCAGTATGAAATGGAAGTTCTGTCATGACAACTCTCTGCATGTTTGGAATGTTAATGGATATGGAAATGTTGTGTGTTTGGTGTTAGATCAGTTTGGATATGTTTGGAATAGATCTGCTACGCTGCTGTTATTGCTGTCACTGATATTATTGCTGCTGCTGCTGGTTATTGCTGCTACTGTTATTGCTGCTGCTGGTGGTGTTGTTATTGCTGCTACTGTTATTGCTGCTGCTGGTGGTGTTGTTATTGCTGCTACTGTTATTGCTGCTGCTGGTGGTGTTGTTATTACTGCTACTGTTATTGCTGCTGCTGCTGGTTATTGCTGCAACTGTTATTGCTGCTGCTGCTGCTGTTGGTTATTGCTGCTGGTTATTGCTGCTACTGTTATTGCTGCTGCTGCTGCTGGTTACTTCTGCTACTGTTATTGCTGCTGCTGCTGCTGGTTATTGCTGCTGGTTACTTCTGCTACTGTTATTGCTGCTGCTGCTGCTGGTTACTTCTGCTACTGTTATTGCTGATGCTGCTGTTGGTTATTGCTGCTGGTTACTTCTGCTACTGTTATTGCTGATGCTGCTGTTGGTTATTGCTGTTGCTGCTGGTTATTGCTGCTACTGTTATTGCTGTTGCTGCTGGTTATTGCTGCTACTGTTATTGCTGTTGCTGCTGGTTATTGCTGCTACTGTTATTGCTGTTGCTGCTGGTTATTGCTGCTACTGTTATTGCTGTTGCTGCTGGTTATTGCTGCTACTGTTATTGCTGTTGCTGCTGGTTATTGCTGCTACTGTTATTGCTGCTGCTGTTGGTTACTTCTGCTACTGTTATTTCTGCTGCTGCTGTTGGTTATTGCTGCTACTGTTATTGCTGATGCTGCTGTTGGTTATTGCTGCTGGTTATTGCTGCTACTGTTATTGCTGCTGCTGTTGGTTATTGCTGCTACTGTTATTGCTGCAGCTGCTGGTTATTGCTGCTACTGTTATTGCTGATGCTGCTGTTGGTTATTGCTGCTGGTTATTGCTGCTACTGTTATTGCTGCTGCTGTTGGTTATTGCTGCTACTGTTATTGCTGATGCTGCTGTTGGTTATTGCTGCTGGTTATTGCTGCTACTGTTATTGCTGCTGCTGTTGGTTATTGCTGCTACTGTTATTGCTGCTGCTGCTGGTTATTGCTGCTACTGTTATTGCTGTTGCTGCTGCTGGTTATTGCTGCTGCTGTTATTGCTGCTGCTGGTTATTGCTGCTACTGTTATTGCTGTTGCTGTTGCTGGTTATTGCTGCTGCTGTTATTGCTGCTGCTGGTTATTGCTGCTACTGTTATTGCTGTTATTGCTGCTGCTGCAGAGCAAGTATGGGTCTTGCAACTGCCAATACATACATGACACGCTGCTGTGATTAAGCAAGACATATTACTGTTGTACAATATAGCATATATGAATTACCAGTATCTATACAGGTGGAGCTTGGGAAGGTTTCTGAAAGTTTGCTGCCACTGCTACAGCAAAAGCTGACCAAGTATTTGAAGGTTGAGCAATGAGCTTATTGACTACTGATACCACAGGAACCAATCAGCAGTGCCCTATAGAGAATGATGTGTTTGCAATTAAGGACCGATCAACCTGCACCATCTAGAGTTTCATGACAGAACTTTGTATTTGCGATAGTCTTTTCTTCCCTATTGTGACGTATATATCCCAGTTAAACTACTCAAACAAGAACAAATGTAGGGCAAGGTTTGATTTTGTCCATGGAGATGATTAGATGGTTGTAGTTTGCTCATGGTGGATCTCTTGTGAGTGACAGGTTGCCCCGCCCTCACGACAGTAAACACATCATCAGAGGAGAAAAGAGGGAGGGGCAGTTATTTTGATACAAGATTATGAGGCAAATGAATTTAAAAATGATGGTCAGCACTAATAAAACATTTATTATAAATTATTATAATATTCCATAATTTTTTTTTAAGCAACTATGGAATAGTTAATCTTGCTTAAGTTTAAATCAACAACCTTCATCAGGTCTTCACCAAACAAAGCTTTTCAAGCTCCTAAACGCTTCTTGATGATACACAACTGCCATCATCTCCTCAGAGGAGTCACAGCGTGACACAAGACAGCATGACGCTCATTCATGAGCATCTGATAATCGCCACCATCACAACAGGGTTTCCACGGAAACTGATTTCTGCATCCTCATTAGTTAATGAGGATCTAACGGGGTTCATACAGCCCACACAGTGTCCTGAAAGGAGACACATATCATTCGGAAGGGACATTTGTGACGTCTCATTCGTGTTGCTGGAAATGCTGCATTTTATGTACAAAATGTGAATGGATTCAAGGAACCAATCAGATTTCAGGGTCAGGTTCAAGGTTAAAAACACATTAACAGCTCATTTTGTGGTTAAAGTTTTTGCCAATGAGACTGTTGTTTCACGATGTTCTACTTGACTAAGATCAATAAACATCAGATAGATAGATAGATAGATAGATAGATAGATAGATAGATAGATAGATAGATAGATAGATAGATAGATAGATAGATAGATAGATAGATAGATAGATCTAAAAGCACAGACATTCACTCTTGTCGTGTTTAATGTCATTAGTTCTGGTTAATACTCTACTGCTTAAGTTAAACATTACACCAGATCAGTGGACATTAAGATTGAGACCGCAGGACCCAGAGGACATGAAGAACCGCTGAGGTAGTTAATCTTATCCTGCACTTATCATCAGAGAGGTGGCCGGTCATGTGACCAGGCATTTGAGAGCTCTTTCCCCGTGATTCTCACTTCTCTAGACCAACATGGGGAAGGGAAGTGAACCATACTTTAACATCCTCATATGAGAGAGTTAAAGGTGAATTAAACATCTGGAAGATGTTCAAAATTGGTGTGTATAGATACTGCACTGGACTGAAGGATTTTCCCCATTCATTTACAAAAAACTGAGGAATGACATAATAAAATGACTGATTAGAATAAATATACAAAATATGTTATGCTTATTGCAAAATGTTTGTATTGTAGTGGTCAAGTTGCAGTGCTGTTATTGTTACCTGTAACTATTAATAATAGTTTTTGCTAACTGAAATAAAGCTGAAAGGAAATAAGAATGGAAAAAAACGAAAATATTACCAAATCTGGAATAAAAATCAATTAAATCATCTATAAATCCTTTTTAAAAATGACAAAAACTTTATGAAATAGTATGAATTAGCCTTTATATTTTAATAAATAATATCAGTATATCAATAATACTAAAATAACACGAATGTGTACCGATCATCACTCATATTAATTACACTATTGGTTTAATATTCTCCATCCCATTACAGTTCGAGTGCATTCTGATTTTTGGGGATCAAACTGCAAAATGAAAACAGTATTCATATATCATAACATTCCAAGCTCCAAGCCTGAACTTTTATTACCAATTTACATAAAACTAAACCTGGCCTGTCTTCAAGCTTATTTCAATGCAGTGACACTCCACTGGGACAGTTGAACTGAACCAGATTATGATATAATGCGCAACATGCGCGCATGCGCCCTGCTAAATCTGCATGGAAATGAAAGTATGGAAGTGTGTCATGGACCTTTCATTCTCTATTCCTCATGTGATTATCATCATGTGAACTCAAACATTCCGCAGCATCCTGTAGGTTCAATACTCACTCCGCGTATCCGGCGGCCCAGGGCAGCTTCATCTCCTTGAGGATGAGGATGGGTCTGGAGATATGATCCGCCGAGCACTCCACCTCGTCCGGCGACAACGCGAGGAAATCCGGCCTGCTGTACTGGAACCGGGGCGGCAGATCCGGATGGTTCTCGTGCGCGCTGGAACCCGAAGCCATGATGCCGCCGATGATGTTGGAGACGGCGGACCGCACGCGTGTCATCATCATGATGATGTTAGTGATGATGATGATGGTGGTGGTGGTGGTGATGATGGTGGTGGTGGTCACAGGCTGTAGTGCGGGCACGCGCACTGGACGCCGGTGCTCAAGTGCAGCGCACCTTCAGTAACTGAACGGAACTGAACCCTGGATGACGTCATCAAGTGCTTGGCGACTTTGACCCTCACTTATTTTACTTCCTCCTTATTATATGATGTACTTGTAAAGAAAACATCACGTTCCTTTTATATGTCTCCCATCAAAGTATTTTACCATAATACTACCATGATATTCATTGGAGTACCAAATAAATATGGTCCTGAAATCCAAAGTAGCATCTGATACCATGTAAATCCCAGTGGCAGGTATTCATGTTGCTAAAATTATGCATAATTATGCAACTAAACCACAACCCATAATCCTATGTTGTTATGATTCAGTACTTTTCTGTCCAACTTTAGCCGAATTAATATCGTGTCTGTTTAAACAACATCACACTCAACAACTGTTTCAATAATCCCAGGGGATTATGGGATTTGCGCAGAATCACTACAAATGTATGCCATCTGTTAGAGCTGTTATCTGACTGACATGAATCACAAATCAGCCTGTAATCCAGCTCAACCAGAGCAATACAGATAATTAAATTTAAATCAGAGGGAAAAAAGTTGTTCAAACCCAATATGGCGTTTTAAAAAAAAGTGAACTATTTCTTTGAAGCCATTGACAGACCTGTGTGAAGAAAAGACTGAAAATCAATTAATTTAATTCCATACTTTACTGTTATAATGCTTTTAAAATAGCTGTAAGCGTCTTGTTTTGGGTGAAGATAAGTAAATAAAGCGCTGTCGTGTCTCATAGTGACCACTAGATGTCAGGGTTTCCTAAAAACAAATAGTTCACCGTCTCTATTGAATGTCTCGAGTGGATCTCGCTCACTACAGAGTGTGTGTGAAGGGTTTGAGGCCGGGGTCAGTCTGCTTTCATTAGCACATGGAGGTCAGAATTCAGCACAGCACCTGAACTGTCCAGGATCATTAGGTTATTTTCCAGCGTCTGTTTCTGCTTTCATCAAACTCCCGCGGTTAGCGGCAGCAGCGGGGCTTCTGAGGAGATTTGGCGCCAAACACATGCGCGCGGATCCTATGGATGGTCTAAATCAATATTTAGGATTCGGTTTGGGTCATTTTTAAGTTTTATAGCTCTCTAGCACGCTCTGTCATGCCCGATGTGGAAAATTAATTTCGAGGCGCGTTAGTGTATTTATTGCTGCTGCCTGGATGTTTCTGAGGGGAATCTTCATCATTCTCTCTGGCTGTTTTGGATGGATTCATAGTCACAATGTCTAAAGAAACAAATTTGTCAGAAATTCATCCCTCAGACTAAAACTCTGCTAAACTGACTGGGACACGCCAAGCTAGCAAACGTTCTTCCAGAAACGTTAACTGTTCGAAGTTTACTTTTCTTTGATAACGTTATTAAAACATTAGCACAGAAAATACATTTTTTTTTTTCATACATCATTCATGGAAAGATTTCTGAAACATTTCAGATGAACGTGAACGTTCCCATAATCAGGGTTGCCAGGTCTACTTAACAAAACTAGCCTAAAGGCCAGTCAAAAGTAGCCAAATGACCATAAAACTCAAAATATGCCTCTCCCAAACTTAAAATACATATTTTAGTTACTTTAGTCAAAGTATTTTAAGTATTTTAGTCAAAATCACAAACACAACTCGGCTCCCTGCCTGTGTCCTTCCTTCACAAAACATCTAGCATAGTTTCATCATTGGTGGAATATAAAATATTTCCATACTAGCATTTCAGTCAAAATGCGGGCAAGTCAACAGTTTAAACCGCGTGAAAACCGCGGATTTGGCAACCCTGTACATAATTTAAAATGATAAATTAGCGAAAACATTCCCTTAATGTTCTCTGTGTTGCATAAATGTTCAGAAAACCAAGAAGAGGAAAAAATGTTAAAATAATTTTAAAAATTTGAACGTTTACATATCATTACCAAAACGTTCTTCGGACATATTTTTGTCAATACAGTTGATTTTGATGTTAAACTTGATATTGAATAACCAATGATAGACCAAAGCAGAATCCCAGTAATAGAGATAAGAAATTGGCCTATATACGTATTTAATTGGCCATAATAGGCTATGAAATCGCAAAGTGTGTGAATGTAGGCTACCTTATGGAATTATTAAACTGCATGAATTACGAATGTTAAATTAAAAAATAATAACCTTCTGTGCCAGTTCAATTATTCACTTCATTTTACTCCACAAATCCTTCATTAACAAATGCACACAAAACTTAATACATTGTCACAGATCTCTAAATGAGATAAATGAACCTCAATATCAGATGAAATAACAGAGTTAAGAGCGTAGCCATTCATCAAATATGTTGAGGTGATATTTTTCGCCATCTACGGTCAAGAGAACAAAAGCCCCATTTTATATATCAAACTACTTCATTATCTCACAGCATCAGTGTGTACATTCTGTAAAGGACACACAATCCACACTCTGCTCGATGCAGCGGAAAATCAGATTGGCTCACGCAGGAATGGAGTGACTTCAGATTCTGGAATGTTCTGGATGGACAATAAATATATATCCAACAAAATCTCACCATCATTTATATGGCGTCACCATCGTCTGACTGTTCACACGGTAAAAAAAAAAAAAAAAAATTATTTCCAGATGAACCTCAACCAGACTGATCCAAGACCAGCATCACAAAACCAGATCCTCTGAGATCTGATCTAAGATCAAGACAAACTTCCATCAGTATCTCTTGAGACACCGGGTCAGTGAGCGTGAGGACTGGAGACCATCTCAAAGAGTGGCATTTCTCCAGTGTAATTGGATTGGAAATGTCAGGCCAGGCGTGTTGTTCAGTGATGTTTTAATATGTTTGCGCAGCGCTGGTTTGATGTGCAGGTCACAGACACCTGAATTACTGCCAGTTTATAAAGACACAGACTCAAGGGTAAATGACATTACAACAACAAACAAGATGTTTAAATATGATGGTTTACACTGCAGTCTGAGGAGGGAATTCACTAATGAATGTGGTTTATTTATATGCGTTGTTGATTCGCTATGCAAATCGGTCAATGCTGCAAACCTGCTCATGTGATCTCAACTAAAAGGAAAAATCTGTGGTGAAGTCACGTATAAATAAACATGCAATTGTGGCAATAACTGCTGCAATGACCAATAACGAATATCTACAAAACTGCTGTTAATTTACAGCATGCTTTCTGTGAGCGGTAATACAGCGTTCTAAAACGAGCCTCATTTACATACAAAGGACTTTTTTGCTTGAAAATAACGGGTTTCCATGGCACAACACTGTGTCTCATGCTAAAGCGTCACAACTGTTTAGTGAATTCGAGTGATTGCCTTCTTTTTTAGTGGCGTTTGTTAAGCTGCATTAGAGCGAGGGGTTAGCATCCCTGGATCCCGCGACAAAAACCCAACAGGATATGGCTTTTCCGTTGGCTTTTGGATTATTCTGGAAAATAAGCTGTGACCAACAAGTTCATGATTCTTGCACATTTTGTTCGTCAAGATTTTTAATCTTCACGAATGACCACAACTTTTATGAATTTTGAAGACTAAATACAATTGGCTACGGAGCCCCTAAAGAAAGGGACGTGGTAGTGGAAAAAAATTGGGATGGGAGGAATTTTTTTTTTTTTTTTTTTAATTTTGCGTTCCCTTGGAAATATCTTTGCAAGGGGTGACACAAAATATATATATATTAATATTTTATTAAATATATAAAATATATAATTCCTCCCATCCCATTTTTTTTTTTTTTTTTTTTGCCACCACCATGTCCCTTCAGGGGGTCCGTAATTGGCAGAAGTAAAATCTAAATGTAGGCTATAGCGGTTACGCCACAAAACATTGGTTTCCAGTGTAAATGCCGTGAAAAAAAAACATTCTAAAATGGAAAAAGAGTTTTAGGGATTGACTGTACAAATATATTTTCACAAACTGCCGAAAGCTACAGAAAAGAGAAGGGATCGCTGTGATTCACAGAAACAACTGGCAGAAAAACGTGGATTCGCCGTTATCATTTTGTGTCAGCATGTCGAATTTTGTTGTAAAATCATATTGTATTGTTATACATTGTACTGACAACTTATCAGAATTAAATATTTGCCATCTTATATTATGCTTAATTGGATGTTTTTAAATAAACACAGAGAAAAACTGTACAAGTTTTAAGGCTGGACGGTATGACGATAGACTAACATTGATAAAAAGTGAAAAAAGGAACAATATTTCGCATCCAATTGTTAGTTTAAACTAATAATCGTTTGTTTTCACAGTTCCCCCTATTACATCCAGTCATGCGGCAGCTCTTTTGCCACTCTTTCCGGCGGGAAAGTGACGTCAATGCACACCCTCTATAAACGAACTACATCACGGTCACACTTTCAGTCTTTATTTGAAAACATTCTCCCTAGAGTTTGATTTGATGAAAAGGAAATAATAAAAACAGTTAGAATTTGAACTCGTGTTCACTTTCACACTTCACAAAAACTGATTACACTAACTTACCTCAAGAACTAGTCTCTAGTCATGGAGGCCTTATATGTATAAATGTGAAGAATATCTGTTGCAGTTTCTCCAGTTTTTTGCTCACATTCTCTCACAGCTTTTGTTGTGGTAAAATATACAATATGATAAAGACAAATGTGTTTGTGTTCCACTATAGGATGGGACTGTTATTGTAGTCGGCACTGAATTCTTGGAAATGCTCATTTGTCACACATGGGACATCCGTTTAACGTATACAAAGAAGAGATGTATGATTCCGATTTCCCTCCTGTCATGTGAAACGCAGCACTCAATCAATCACTCTCCGACTGTAACGGCCTTCTCTGCTGAACATTCCGAACGAGGCTCCAAATGAACTCTCGTTTCCCACGACAACAGCCATATCGCCACGAACACAGTGGGAGAAGAATAACAAAAGGCCTGTTGTTATGGAATGGGAGTTCATAATGAGCAACAGAGGGGAGGAAACTTTGGGAAATACTTTCATCGGGATTTCAAATGGGCTTTACCGTCTTAGTCTAAAAAAACTGAAACCGAGAGGTGTTTTCCACAAACTTATCCTGGCTAATAACCATCCACTGCTACATGGTTTCTAAGGCAATGCTTATCACTGGGTGGTTTCTAGGGTGTTGCTATGGGCTATTTTAAGGTCATTTTTATTATGTTGCTCGAGCGTTCTGGGTGGTTACTAAGGTAGGTCTGTTTGCTAAAGTGTTCTGGGAGTTTTTACAGTGTCGATAGTGTGCTCTGGATGATTGCTAAGGCGTTGCTATGTGCTTGATAAAGTGTTCTGGGTGGTTCCTAGGGGGTTGTTATGCACTTTCTAAGATGTTCTGGGTGGTTTGTATTGTGTTGATAAGGTTTTCTGGATGGCTGCTAAGGTGTTGCTATACGCTTGTTAAAGTGCTATGGGTGGGTGCTAGGGTGTTGCTATGCAGTTGCTAAGGTGTTCTGGGTGGTTGCTAGGACATTGATATATGTTTCCTAAGATGGATGGTTGCTTGTACGATATTATGCACTTTTAAGGTGTTCTGGGTGGTTGCTAGGGTGTGGCTAAGGTGCTCGTTAAGTGGATTGTTAGGAATACATTTTACAGTCCTAATAATTTAAACAACAAAAAGTGATATAAACTTTCTCTTTTTCCGGGATCATCATGCCGTAAACAAGTGAAAATCAAAGCTTTATGCCCCAAACGCATCACTGAGCTCAGAACATCTACAGATGAGTTCAAAAGGAACAGGAATATTTTCCACAACAACATGAATCTCTGGAAAAGACTGTGGTTATGAAAGCTTTGATGCTTGTGTAAGCGTCGTCTCTTGTGTAACTCTAGTCCGTACACAATGGAGGTGTCTCCTGATCGCTTAATATTCGCTAACAGCTGGAGTTCATATTATGAGAATACAGAGCCCTGGGTTTGGGTCAGATAGTCTGATTGTGATTAAATTGCACTGGTTGGACCTTGTTTGGGATTTCATGCTCCTTGTCATGTGAAGTTAACATCTCTGAGAGAATCTACGTCAGAATGTCATGTTCAGAAAAGCACATTAAACTTTGGTGGTTCAATAGTTATAAAGGAAGAAATATTGCCTAGATCTGTACATACAGAAGAAACTGCAACGGCCACATTAGACGAATTCATCTGGAAAGAGCAAATGGAAAGGAGTCTGTTATATTTAACAGGAGAAACAATTAATCTCCATCAAGACAAGACAGAAACCCATGTATTCAAAATCCAGATGTGCATTTAAAGGCCTTTTTTCACATTGGTGAGCCAGTATAATTGAGTTACGATCCTCTCCTACTGATGTCTGACAACAAATTGAACAATTAAGATTAATGAAACAAGATTTTGCCAATTTCATGTCAACCTTTAATTATATAACAACCTTTCATAATAGCAAGGATGATTCATCATCAGTCATCAAGTATGCATCTATAATGTGGCATAAAATTTATCATGAACTTTACAAGGGTCATTCCTACTAAGCAATGCATCTGTATCTCCCCGAAACGAGGACATTTTCTTTCAAATATTGGATAAAATATTAAATTCTTGAAATCATACTATATTTCTTTGATCAAAATATCGCAATAAATTAACAATTTACAAACCATTTCAGTTTTAATTTATTTTTATGTTAGCTTGCCAACATAGTAATCTACTATTAAAACGTATTATTGTTGTTCTGAGCCCAGATTTGGACAGTATTTCCTCTTAGAGCTTTCAAGCAACAGCCATCATACTTGGTTCAGACCTTCAGACTGTTCTGACTCGCTTTGCTGTATCTTCTCTAACTGATCCGACTTACGATTTTCATTAAACGTACAAAACAACGAAAAGTTCCATAGACTTTGGAAGACTTTAGAAGTCTTATAAGAGTATTTAAGCTAAGTATCACTAGCAAATCTTAAAGACTTTCCTAGGACAACATTCTAAATAATGCAGCTAGCAATGTGCTAAAACAAAATAATCAATGCTAGCAATGTGCTAAAAATGCTAGCAGCATGTTAATTAATGCTAACAAAGTGCTAATTAATGTTAGCAATGTGTTAAAACATGCTAGCAACATGTTAATTCAAGCTAGCAAAGCACTGAATCGTTTTAGCAATGTGTTAAAACATAATAATTAATGCTAAAATGTGCTAAAATGTTAGCAATATGCTAATAAATGCCAACAAAGTGCAAAATCAGGATAGCAATGTGGTAAAACATAACATGCTAATTGTTTGCAATGTGCTAAAACATGCTAAATCTTGCTAACAAAGTGTTAATATGCCAACAACATCCTAATTCATAATAGCAAAGTGTTAAAACATGCTTATTTATGTTAGCAAAGTATTAAACCATGATATCGATGTGGCAGAACATGTTAGCAACATGCTAATTAATGTTAGTAATGTGTTAAAACATGTTGAATCATGCTAACAACGTGTTTAAAATGCTAGCAACATGCTAAGTCATGCTAGCAAAGTGCTGAATCATGCGAACAATATATTAAACATATTAACAGTGGTGAATAAACCTAACATGCTAAAACATGTTTGCTAAAACCTGCCAATTCATTCTAGCAATGTGTTAAAAGATGTTAGAAACATGTTAATTCATGCTAGCAAAATGTTAATACATCTTAGCATCATGTTAATTCATGTTAGTAACATGCTAATTATGTTAACAACCTTCTAATTCATGCTAGCGATGTGTTAAATCATGTTAACAGCATGTTAAAACATGCCAGTAACATTTTTTTCAACTTCAAGCTGTTCAAAACTATTTTAAACATTCAGACCTAAGCCAACATCAAAGTTTGTCATGAGATTTCCATTCTATTTTTATTCTGTCCTTTTAAAAAAAAAATCCCTTTACCAAACAAAAGCCAATTATGATTGTGTAAAAGTATAAATAATCAAGTTAGATGAATAAAGCTGAAATGTCCGTGTTTGTTTAGAACAGATTTTCGATATACCCTTTTATAGAAATATTTTCTTAAATAACAACATAAGCACAATCATTCATTAATAGCTAAAGAGTTCAACATGTTTGGCAGAACAGGAATGACCCACAAACTGTCAAACCGACTAATTCTGAGAGGAAACAATGTGATTTGTTTTGAAGTTTTAGGCCAGAAATGTGTTCTACGCAAGTAAGCAAAAATGCAGACATGAATTCTCGGCCAATGGTTTGGAAGTGGATGGTAATGTTGAACACACTGACTTGAAAGAGAAAACTGCAGATGCAATTAACAGGGTTCGTACACAGATAATTGTAAAATGACTTTTCAAGCAAGGGAAATCTCACTTATCAAAGAATATATTTATTATCCTTCAAATTCTAAAATAGGTCCATTTGAACTAAAAAGACACCGTATAAGGCGCAAACTACAGAGTGACACTGGATCTGACGCTTCACTTAAAAGAGATCTCAGTGTGAAATCCCCTTAATCTTTGAAAGAATAATACGAAAAAGATGTCACTTTCCTCATTCAAGCTGATTTTTTTTTTCTATGAATATATGATTGACCTGAAGAATGAAAGCAAAGTACTTTAAGCACCTTATATGAACCCTGAATTAAGTTCATGTAAATTTTGGGAACTAAACACAATCGCCTATAAAATCATCAAGACATACGGCTTATAAACATAGAGATGAGGTAAAATATGCTCATGTTTTTGTGCTAAACCGTCTTTAGAAGAAATGGCTCCATGTTCACTTCCTATAGCAGATTTTCCCAGTAAAACATCCTCTCAGCTTTCTGTTTCATGGTAATTTCTCCGATACAGCTTCAGCTTTAGAACCAAAGCACTGTCCGTCATCGGTAAAGCACTGCAGGCTTTCTTCAGCGGGAATGAGCCGAGAGAAAACCAGACCTGTGCAGTTTCATTACATCTGATCATTCAGCAACAGGACGGCAAAGAAGAGAACATGAGAAATTATAGCTGCAGGAAATATTCGTTGGACCCCTGGTTTGCTTTGATACATTGAAGAGAGACTGTTCGACAACCCCAGAGAACCTTATATAACCCTACTGAGGAACACAAACTGATTAAACCGGCCTCGGGCAACTTGCTGGTTTTCACTAGTCAAGATTGATGGTCTCAGAAGGGCTATAGGTACTTGTTAGTTTCAGCCTCACAGTCCAGTCACTAAAGAACAAAACTGGAAAACATTTCTTTCAATCTGGCAAGCTCTAATCTGATTGGCTTTATGCAACTTCTGGCAGGTTTTGTAATCAGACTGAGCACGAGGCTGATACAATAAGCACTTTTGAGGAAAATCAAATCACTGGATTTGCCACCGTTGTACAAGTTAATCCTCTGGTGCTTTTTTTTTTTTTTTTTTATTTCTTCATCTGAATGGTGCGAAACTTGATGAAGGTTTTGGCACTTGCTCTGTGAACACAAAAAATTACTTGAAAAGGTTAAATGGTCCTGAAAAAAATAGACAGATGGTCAAAAATGAGCACGTTGGAAATGAATGGGAAGCTAATTTTATCCAGTGGAAGCGTTTGGTACTGCAAAATAACAAAATCAAGATAACAACCACACATGTGGAACACAACTTTAGATTTATGGCTTTGATTTTCTCACAAATTCAGAGTAAAAAATGTTTTGGAAAATATGTATTACATTTAAAATTTAAAAACAGTATTTATGTGCATTTTTCCATATACACAAACTTACTTTTTCTTTTTCTCTCACTTTTTTCACAAACTTCAGTCTGTGCCTTAAAACATTAAAGATTTACAACAGTTTAAAGTGGTTAACAGGTAATAAATGAATCATAACTATTCCATAAATATAATTTAGTACCATAAAATCCCCTAACAATACAAAATATTTAATAAGAAAAACATTTTTGTACTAAAATATAGTACATTAACTTAACTGAACTTTTGACTGCCACACAAGCAGCACCAGAGGGTTAATAGCATCAAATCTTTGAACGAATATTCATAAACAACAGATCACACTTTAGACGCAAGATATCCAGGCAATAGGTCAAAAGGCAGGCAGATAAACATCAAGACAAAGAAACAGGCAGAATCAGAAACAGGCAAACAAGACGAGAATGAAAGCTCGGAAATGTTACACAGGGATAAACAAGACCTCGCAACTACAAGTGTGTGCGTAGGGCTTAAATAAGGCTAGGGTAATGAGCATCAGCTGCAGCCGCAATCACTGACAGGTACGGGGATTCTGGGAGATGTAGTCCGTGTATGTGAGTCCATGATATTGGAGGGCGACCTCTGGTGGCAAGTGAATGGAAGGTGACGGACCGGATTCATGACATATAGGTTCCAAAAGCCATTTTGGGTTCTTGAAACTTTCAGAAACAAGAACCATTTCTTTTCTTAGTACGAAGATAAGAACATTTTAAAAGAACCTTTTAATAAAGAACCATGTAACCAATGGAAAGATTCCTTGGATGTTAAAGAATGGATCCATATTGCTGATAAAGAACCTTTATTTTAAGGATAAACCTGGCAGTAAACATCTCGAAGAAATAGAGAGAACGGTTTACGCTGATAGTCAAAAATCTGACTGTGTGTGTAGGACAAAAGAACATCTAAACCACTATAAAAGCCTGTTTACAATAAAAATAACTATAATGATAATTATATTATATTTGTGTCCACACCAACTAACGATAACAGTTTGTTTATTCTGCTGTCCTTGTTGCATTTACACGGCTTTAACCAGCATATGTCTGTTAGAGTGAATAGCTAACGGTGAATTTCCTTGACGAAGTCAATATAGTGGAATAAAAAACACCTAATCTTGTTCGCTGCATCTTCAAAGATAGCAGAAACTAGCACTGGATATCTGAGGTGATTTTATATTACACTGTTTGCTAGCGGAGACATTATGATCTCATTTTATTGACTTTTCAAACAGTGGTGGATTTTTCTGGAAATTCTCCGCAAAGCCATCCGCCATTTTAAATTCGAATGGATTCTGATTGGCTATCAGTGTTTTATCATCCAACAGCTGAAAAAAATCGCTCTGAACGTTATATCATTCCTCTATTATATTATATTCTTGTATATTTGGAATGATTTATATTTAGAACTAGTTTTATGGTGATCGTTCTTGGGCCTTAAACCAGCTAAGACCACCAAACCTACTGTTTTTATTTTTCAGCGGGGAAGATTACATGGAAATGATTACGAAAACACAATGTGGTCTTAGTTTTCCCGTCAAATCTCCTCAACATCGTCCCTCAGAAACGAAACAACTTACAAGACGTACGATCCAGCATAATTTGTTCCGTTGGTATTCCCGGTTCATGGGAGCGTATGGAATACATTAAGGTCAATAGAATGTTAATAAACACGTGAGTCTGATGTGACTGTAACTCTGTCTCACATAGACCGCAGATGTCTCGTCTCAGGATTGGAAAGGAGAAAAGTTGGCGAATTCAGGAGAGAGAACATACATCCTTAAACAGGAAACAAACAGGAAAGCTATTATGGGATGTTTGGAATGGATCCTAGTAGGCAATTTGCATTGATGAAGAGTCTGTCGTCGCATTTGCACAAACACTTTTTTTTGTGAAAGTACAAAGCAGAAATATTATAGAGTCATTCATCTACTTTTGATTTTCCACTTGGGGCTGGTAATATAACAGAAATTGATCTTTCATCAAACTACAAACGCTGGAATAGTATGCCATCGGTCAGTCAGCTGGGTGCTTTCTGAAAGCATTTCAGTCGCACTTGAACACTCATAAAAAGCTAATAAAAACAAGTTAAACTTGCAGCTGTAAACATGGTATAAAGTTGCATTTGAATGGCAGACGAGCACTAGAAACAGCTCTGTTGCTAAAAAACACATTTGTCGCCACAGATCCAGAACTAATATTTCTTGAAAGGTTTGATTTATTGGATTTGGCACACATATACACTGAGACATTTGTGAGAGGTGCAACACATTTAAAGTTGGCAGTGAAGTCGCCACAACAATGTCGAGCATTTCGATATTGAATGAACTTACACAAACATACGCATATGATATAGCTGTGCATTTATTTACAACTTTAATATATACATAAACAGCCTTGAACATCTTGTACATCAAACACCTGAAAAGAGTCCTGACAAATGACCAGTAAAGACATGCTTGGCCATGTGAAAGCATTAATTTATTAGATACATCTGATACGGTTCATGCCCGGAAGGTTTCATGCCGCCCCGTAATGGCCAAAGTGACGTTAATATTTCATAAAGCAGAGCGTTTCCTATGTTTTATTTAGTGCAACATTCGTTTATTTTCTGGAGACGGATATATTTTGCTAACAGCGTCCAGCCCTGTGTGAAATCCACACGCTCGCTCTCGGCTTTGTCCCTGGCAGCAGGTGTCTGGTTTACTTTGGCGCGAGGGTCGCGTAATCGGGGCCAAAATACATCCAGCGCCAGGCTTAAGTAGACGCTTATCGCAGGAAATGCCTCGCAGGACTCATTGTGCCGCAGTCCCTAAAGAGATTTACTGCGTTTTCCATGTTCCCACTGTTTCCATAATGGACCATGAGCTGTATAAGCATTACTGTGCGAGAGGTTGTAGATATTGCGAGTTGTTAAGCATGCGGCGGCGGGAATATATTCGCAATTTAACTCAACCTGAAGTGCCTTTTCTGAAATGTTTCTACACAATAAACATTTTTAAATAAAAAAAAACATTATTGGAACGTTTTTGAAAGAGTATCATCTGCTCAGCAAGGCTGTGTTGACTGTGTTGTAAAAATGACTGTTTTCTGTTTTCTATGTGAATAGTAGAGTGTAATTTATTCCTGTGATTTTCAGCATCATTACTCCAGTCTTCGGTATCACATGATCCTTCAGAAATCATTCTGATATGATGATTTGACGCTCAAGAAACATTTATGATTATTATCGATGTTGAAAACGGTTCATATTTTTTTGGAAACTGATACATTTTATATTCCAGTATTCTTTGATTAATTGAAAGTTGAAAAGAACAGCATTTATTTGAAATAGAATCTTTTGTAACATTATAAATTGCTTTACTGTCACTTTTGATCAATTTAATGTGTCCTTGGTGAATAAAAGTTTTTTTTTTTGTTTTTTTTTTTAAATATCAGTTTCCACAAAAATATAAAGCAGCACAACTATTTTTAATAGCATCAAATCATCATATTAGACTGATTTCTGAAGGATCATGTGACTCTGAAGACCACAGGAATAAATTACAGTTTAACATATATTCAAACAGAAAACGCTTATTTTTAATTGTAATATTTCAGATTTTTTTACTGTGTTTTTGATCAAATAAATGCAGCCTTGATACGCAGAAGAGACTTCTATAGAAGATTGTTTCTGCCACGGAATAAAACTATTTAAAAGTTAATTGCAACATTTTATCTCAGAATTTTTACTTTTTTTCCTCACAATTTTTACTTTTTTCTCGCAATTCTGACGTTTTTCTCGCAATTGCGAGTTTATATTTCGTAATTATGACTTTTTTCTCACAATTACAAGTTTATATTTCACAATTCTCACTTTTTCTCTCGCAATTACAAGTTTATATCACAATTCTGACAGTTTTCTCTCGCAATTACGAGTTTATATTTCACAATTCTGACTTTTTTCTCTCACAATTACAAGTTTATATTTCACAGTTCTCACTTTTTCTCGCAATTCTGACGGTTTTCTCACAATTACGAGTTTATATCACAATTCTGACAGTTTTCTCACAATTACGAGTTTATATTTCACAATTCTGACTTTTTCCTCTCGCAATTACGAGTTTATATTTCACAATTCTGACTTTTTTCTCTCGCAATTACGAGTTTATATTTCACAATTCTGACTTTTTCCTCTCGCAATTACGAGTTTATATTTCACAATTCTGACTTTTTTCTCTCGCAATTACGAGTTTATATTTCACAATTCTGACTTTTTCCTCTCGCAATTACGAGTTTATATTTCACAATTCTGACTTTTTTCTCTCACAATTACGAGTTTATATTTCACAATTCTGACTTTTTTCTCACAATTCTGACGTTTTTCTCGCAATTACGAGTTTGTATTTCACAATTCTGACCTTTTTCTCTCGCAATTACGAGTTTATATTTCACAATTCTGACTTTTTTCTCACAATTCTGATGTTTTTTTGCAATTACGAGTTTATATTTCACAATTCTTACTTTTTTCTCTCACAATTACGAGTTGATTTCACAATTCTTACTTTCTTCTCTCACAATTACGAGTTGATTTCACAATTCTGACGTTTTTCTCGCGATTATGAGTTTATATCTCACAATTCTGACTTTTTTTCTCCGAATCGTACGTTTATATCACGAAATTTTGAGAAAAAAAGTCAGAATTGCGACGTGCACCCACAATTGCGAGAAAAAAGTCAGAATTGTGAGATATGAACTCGTAATTGCATCTTTTGTTTTTTATTTAATGGTAGAAACAAGCTTCCATAGACTTCTTTCACAAACATTAAAAAATCGTAATTATTCCAAACTTCTCTCTGACGACAGCAATGAAGACTTCAGCTGAAGTCGAGGAAAAGACAGAAGAGATCTCAACAATGTCTCAAATCTTTGCTTGGCTGCGATAAAAAGTCGGAAAACTCAAGTATTTCTTATCAAATGATCCGAGCTGTTCTCACTATTGATTTTACAGCTCTGCACTCTTACGGGATGACAACCAGTGGCTCTGTGTTTAGTTTTAAGAGAAACACTTGATGCTTAAATGATACAGAACGAACTCTCCTGAGCTTGAGTATTTTCACTCATCTGGAACTCAGTCAGCATCCAGATTTGAACGCTTGAACCTGCGGCCCGTCGCGCTGCTACGAGAGTCTCACTGCAGTGAGAATCAATAAAGTCACATTCCCAGGGCCATATGCGTCACGTCCTGGCCGGAGCCGACCTGTCCGATTTGGGGGAATGATCGAACTCTTTCCAGGTGCCCGAGCTACATGTGGGGCTCCGGTTGGTGATTTTGGTGAGCAGCGTGGTTCTGCGTAAGCTGCTATCAGAGTCCTCTTTCCTGAAGCTCTGGTGGATCTGATGGCAGCAGGGGAAGCAGTGAGTAAAGTCGTGCAGGAGGTGTCCGCTGAAAACCATGTATATCCACGGGTTACAGCAGCTGTTCAGACTGGCCAGCAGCGCAGACAGAGTGACGGCCGTGTTCTCTGAATCTAGACAGAGAGAAAACACACATGAATATCAACGACATGCTTGAAATTCAGAAACACTGATGTCCACAAGCAGCACAGCAATGACAGTTAATATGGAATGTAACACTGTATCAACATGTTAGAACATGCGCCATCCAGTCAGCCGATCAGCATCCAGCCATATGTTTTATATATAATGTATATTAATTACCATTGCCATGTTGCTTGGCAAAAAAGAAAAAATAATAATAATAATTTTACTAATATCTGGCAACGCATTAGGCATAAAACTTGGTTAAAAATGAATAAAAACCCAACTAAATGAAAACAAAACTTTATCTTTTATTTTATTACATATAAGATGCAGATAGATATAGATTTTTTTTCATTTAGTTGTGTTTTTAGTCGTTTTTAACCAGGTATTATGCCTAGTCCGTTGCCAGATATTAGTCAAATTAAACTTGTTTGTTTTTAGTTTGCCAAGCAACATTCCAACAGCAATTAATATAGAATGTTACATTGTTCCAGCATTACAACAGCTTAGAACATGCGTCATCCGGACAGTATCGGCCAATCAGAATCCAGGACCAGAACAGTATGTTTTTATAAAAAGAATTTCATCACTTTTTCATCAAAAGGAGTGAAAGAGATCTCCAGATTTTACCTTATAAACAAAAATTTGAAATGTATACAAGATTCCTTGTCATTTTAAACCAAGTATACCTAAACAGATATTAGTAAAAATAAGCATGACTAAAGCTATAACTAATTTGTTTCGATTGAAGCACAAGTTGAAAATGGGGTGAAATTTGGTTAAATAAACATCCCATAACCTCATGTGATTTTAATGACAGATTTACACATCATGAACCCTCTGCAGATGTTCAGCACGGACTCTATTCTGGTCTCATGACTTCATTTCTCGAATGATCTTTACAAGCATATCAGAAAGACTATATTTAACACATTATCACTTCTTTCCATTAGCAACACATTAAATTTGATCTTCACGAAGCTGCTGTGCACTCATTTTATCATATTAAAACAATACAGCTTTGCACTTTTATGTATTCTACCATTGTATCGTCACCACATGACTACAAAATGTTTTATATTCACATTTGATAAAGAGAAGTGTGTATTTATCAGCATTGTATTTAGGCGCATTGTATCAGCTAGAAATAAGATTGAATATATGCAAATATGAAATTCGAATGACATTTTAGCTCTTTGTTGATTTTGCATAATATATTTAATGATATGCAAATGTTTCATAAATCTTTGAAGCATTAATCAAACATTGTTCAATTAAGCATGAGATGACAGTGTTACCCTGCATGTTTAATATTTAAAACATCAATATCTAAATATAGGAGCAAAATGTGCATTGCATTTTTAACTCTTTGAATTTACATTAATCTATTAAGCATTATAATAATGTTTGCTAATTAAATATATTATAGAATATTTGTGCAACGTGATCTTAGCACATGAAATCCATGTTCTTTAAATGCTGTTTACTTACATTTAATGAATCATTTGGTACAATGCTCTTATTGTGTTTTACACAATATACATGTTTTACATTGTACTTATATTTTAAAAAGTGTCTGCATGTAATTACATCTGTTATTTCCTTTCCTCAATTCACCCTTAAACCCCAACTTTCCACCTCAAAAGCAGCAAAAGTGTTGATATTTAAGTAAATATTAGTCAAGGACCTGTTTTTTCCTGCACGCGCATTTGCGCATCCGAACCAAAGTTTCACTAACCATCCCAGCTGAAGTTCTTGTCCCACACCGACCACATCTGCACGATAAAAAACGGCGCCCAGCAGATGATGTACGCGAGAACGATGACGAACGTCATCTTGACGGTGCGCAGCTTCGCTCTGGAGATGGTGGTCACGCTGCTCACCGAGTTCTTCCCGATCAGCCCGTTCTTGTGCGCGCCGTCAGTCGGCGTCTTCTTCGTCTTATATCTGATGTTCATCCTGATGCTGTGGCATATGAACCCGTAACAGGTCATTAGTATGATCACCGGGATGAGGAATATCCCGGCTGTGATCCAGGTGATGTACGCGCGCAGTCCCCAGGGCTGGATGAAGTGACCCCAGCAGTCGTACACCTCCGAGCCGTTCTGGATCTCACTGAGCGAGAAGATGAAGTACTGAGGGGTGCTGAGGAGCAGGCTGCTGATCCACGTGCCAACGATCATGAGGTGGGACCTCCGCGTGGACTGCTGGAGGGTCTTCAGAGGGTGGCAGATGGCGATATACCGATCTAGAGTCATCATAACCATCATGTAAGTGGACGCGAACATGCCCATCACCTGCAGGTGCTTCACGATCCGGCACAGAAAGTCCGGGCCGTAAAAACGGAAGGTTATTTCCCAGCAGAGCTGTGGAAGGACCTGGAAGAACGCGACCACCAGGTCGGCCAGGCTCAGGTGTTTAATAAACAGGTGCATGCGGGAGGTTTTCTTCTTGGTGTTGTGAATGGCCACCAGGACGCTGCAGTTCCCGATCACGGCGACCGCGAAGGTGACGCTCAGGACTGCGATCTCGATTTTGGCGACCTCTTCGTCGCGTCCGAACGGGTCGGTGGAGTTGACCGAGTGCGAGGTGTTGCTCAGCTGTCCCATTGTACGTTTCGTCGAAAACACAGCAGTCCGACGCGTTTAAACGACGCGCGTAAATGGAAACGCCGGTGTCCTGTTGCGCGCGCTACGAGTTGGATAGAGCAAATTAGTGATTAAATATCTCTGTCAGTAAACAGAATAATGCAGATTTAAACCCCACAAGGGATGAATCATTAATTTCCCCCATTTTGCCGAGACTCTTACAGGTTATTAGTATCTAACCCAGATCTTCAAATTCCTCTCCTCGACTGTCTGCGCTTCTGCTCAGAGCCTTTTAAACCCTCCTCGGATTTCACTCACGCTGCGTAACGCGCGCGGAGCCAAACCCACCGGTGTTCAACGGCTGAATTCAGTCCTATAGTTTAAAAGACGTACAGAACAACCCTCCGCCCACCGGACCCTGTGTAAACAACCCATTTACAGTCTGCTTTATGTGAAGATCAGCCTTGACACATACCCATACAGTACAGAACCATAAATATTCTCACACTGTAACACTTGCCAGGAACATGGCCGGTCATCATCTACTCAAAAATAAAATAAAATAAAATAATTTAAATATAATAGATAGATAGAATGGCGTTATGTCAATAAGTCCATTGCAATTTAAAAAATAAAACTAAAAACTTTAGTTATTTTTTTTTTCTAAACTCAAGTCCTGGGTTGAGCTTTCTGGGTTATTTTTGGGCTATTTTTCCAGTGTTTGGGTAATTTTTGTGCTACTCAGATCCTGGGTCAGATGTAACAACCCAGTGTTTGGGTAGTTTTTGTGTTACACAAATCCTGGGTCGGACGTAACAACCCATTGTTTGGGTTATTTTTGTGCTACTCAGATCCTGGGTCAGACGTAAAAACCCAGTGTTTGGGTAGTTTTTGTGTTACGCAGATCCTGGGTCAGACGTAACAACCCAGTGTTTGGGTAGTTTTTGTCTTACTCAGATCCTGGGTCAGACGTAACAACCCAGTGTTTGGGTAATTTTTGTGCTACTCAGATCCTGGGTCAGACGTAAAAACCCAGTGTTTGGGTAGTTTTTGTGTTACGCAGATCCTGGGTCAGACGTAACAACCCAGTGTTTGGGTAGTTTTTGTGTTACGCAGATCCTGGGTCAGACGTAACAACCCAGTGTTTGGGTAGTTTTTGTGTTATGCAAATCCTGGGTCAGACGTAACAACCCAGTTTTTGGGTAGTTTTTGTGTTACGCAGATCCTGAGTCAGACGTAACAACCCAGTTTTTGGGTAGTTTTTGTGTTACGCAGATCCTGAGTCAGACGTAACAACCCAGTGTTTGGGTAGTTTTTGTGTTACGCAAATCCTGGGTCAGACGTAACATCCCAGTGTTTGGGTAGTTTTTGTGTTACGCAGATCCTGGGTCAGACGTAACAACCCAGTGTTTGGGTAGTTTTTGTGTTACGCAAATCCTGGGTCAGACGTAACATCCCAGTGTTTGGGTAGTTTTTGTGTTACGCAAATCCTGGGTCAGACGTAACATCCCAGTGTTTGGGTAGTTTTTGTGTGACGCAAATCCTGGGTCAGACGTAACAACCCAGTTTTTGGGTAGTTTTTGTGTTACTCAGATCCTGGGTCAGACGTAACAACCCAGTTTTTGGGTAGTTTTTGTGTTACTCAGATCCTGGGTACAGTCTGCTTTATGTGAAGATCAGCCTTGACACATACCCATACAGTACAGAACCATAAATATTCTCACACTGTAACGCAAGGAACATGGCCGGGTCATCATTTACTCTAAAATAAAATAATTTAAGTAGAATAGATAGATAGAATGGTGTTATGTTAATAAGTCCATTGCAATTTAAAAAATAAAACTAAAAACTTTAGTTATTTTTTTTCTAAACTCAAGTCCTAGGTTGAGCCTTCTGGGTTTTTTTGGGCTATTTTTCCAGTGTTTGGGTAATTTTTGTGTTCTACAGATCCTGGGATGGATGTAACAACCCAGTGTTTGGGTGATTTTTGTGTTACGCAGATCCTGAGTCAGACATAACAACCCAGTGTTTGGGTAGTTTTTGTGTTCTGCAGATCCTGGGTCAGACATAACAACCCATTGTTTGGGTAGTTTTTGTGTTCTGCAGATCCTGGGTCAGACATAACAACCCATTGTTTGGGTAGTTTTTGTGTTCTGCAGATCCTGGGTCAGACATAACAACCCAGTGTTTGGGTAGTTTTTGTGTTCTGCAGATCCTGGGTCAAACGTAGCAACCCAAGGGTTGAGTTATTTATTTTGGGGTTTTTGCGCCCTCTTCAGGAGAGATCAGTGCAGCTCCATCAAGTTGGTGCGTGTCTTCAGTAAATTACAGGTTTGTGTTCATTTATTTTCATCTAAAAATTTGTTATCGTTCTGTATATCATTTAATTTTATATAAAGCAACATAAAGGGGCGTGATGCGAGTCACTTAAACCAGTGAAAATCGTTCAAATGAACGATTCCCCTCAAACCACACCTCATTATGGCTTGTGAAAGTTTTACTGAAAAAAATAGCAAAATCTTGCCAATTAAATATTTTATAGCAGGGCATAACAAGAAAGTGTGGGAATCCTGTTTTAAATATTGATGAAAAGAGCCGTCGCGGTCTCTGGGAAAGACTAAACAAAGAAAAGTAAAACAGGATTTCTGATCAGTAAATCAATCACACACATTACCACATGAAGCACATTTGTAAGTTTTTTGACAAAAGGATCAAAGAAGAAAACAGAAAAAAAACAATATATAAACTGAGGAAGATTTGTTATTAGTGTCCTAAAACACATTCTTTCCAGTTTGTACTACGGCGACCTGCGTGTCGTGTTTATGGTCAGATGAGACAGAAACAATTGTTCTACCAGAAAGACTCGGGAGGTAAATTAACTTGCAATGAAATTTATTAACAATCGGCAAGCAAACATTGAAAGATAGAGTTCTTGAAAGATAAAGTTCTTTGGCGTAGGCCCCGTCCGTAGCTTAGATCCTGAGGGTTGCGGACTCTGCATATCCCGCCTGAAGATGAAGGCGGGGGCGTAGCCGACCCCCGGGAGGTATGGACAGGGACCATCCTGGTGGTGGTGGGGAGGATGGAGGTTCGCGTCAGCATCTGCGAACTCAGACAAGTGTGATGAGTACCGATCTTATACTATGTGTGATGGATATGATTGGCTAGATCTAAATTAGTAGTGACGTAACATTTGAGTCTTCCTGACAGAACTTGCGCTAGAGCTTTCATTTCTACCAGAAAGACTCGGGAGGTAAATTAACTTGCAATGAAATTTATTAACAATCGGCAAGCAAACATTGAAAGATAGAGTTCTTGAAAGATAAAGTTCTTTGGCGTAGGCCCCGTCCGTAGCTTAGATCCTGAGGGTTGCGGACTCTGCATATCCCGCCTGAAGATGAAGGCGGGGGCGTAGCCGACCCCCAAAAATGGTGAAGGATAAATTATCCTGTGACGGAGCCTACCCCCCAAAGAACTGTGAAGAGAACGGAAATGTGCCAGTACTAATTCTTGTAGTTCCTAGGCAGAAAAACGTAAATTGACTTAGAGACTTGAACTTACCAGTGGGGAAGCCGCTGTGTGAGAGAGAAAGCAAGAAAAGGAAGGAGAAAGCTAAGTTAACACGGGTTGACACAGGCCACGTTAGGCCGCATAGATAATGCTTTGAACGGCGACACAGGCCACGTTAGGCCACATAGACACGACGCCTTGACGGCGACACAGGCCACGTTAGGCCGCATAGACACAACACCCTTGCACGGCGACACAGGCCACGTTAGGCCACATAGACACGACGCCTTGACGGCGACACAGGCCACGTTAGGCCACATAAACACGACACCCTTGAACGGCGGCGCAGGCCACGTTAGGCCGCATAGACACAATGCCTTGAACGGCGACACAGGCCACGTTAGGCCACATAGACACGACGCCTTGACGGCGACACAGGCCACGTTAGGCCACATAAACACGACACCCTTGAACTGCGACACGGGCCACGTTAGGCCGCATAGACACAATGCCTTGAACGGCGACACAGGCCACGTTAGGCCACATAAACATGACACCCTTGAACGGCGGCGCAGGCCACGTTAGGCCACATAAACACAACGCCTTGACGGCGACACAGGCCACGTTAGGCCACATAAACATGACACCCTTGAACGGCGGCGCAGGCCACGTTAGGCCACATAAACACGACGCCTTGACGGCGACACAGGCCACGTTAGGCCACATAGACACAACGCCTTGAACGGCGACACGGGCCACGTTAGGCCACATAGACACAGCGGCCTTGAAGGCGACGAGCAACAATTTAAATATTAGTGAGTAAATAGTAACACCACCACCAGTAATTGCATGAATTACCTTAGTCGAGACTTGACAGAGCATGCTGCGCTTCGAGGATGGTTTTGGAATCTGGTCTTATGTACGTTTCGAATGCGGAGGAAGACCATCTGCCCAGAAGCTTGATGGCTGATGTTGAAACTCCTCGCTCCGCTGCGGTGGTAGCTGCCCCAATTCTGAATGAATGGCCGGTGTATAAGAGGGGAGAAAGACCACAGTTTCCTACTAGGATTGCTAGTTGAGACTTGAACCAGACTTTAGTGAGGGGTGATCCATTGGGTAAAAGAAAAAGAGGGAAATGGTTGGGAGTTCTAGGACGAGCTTTCAGATACTTGATCATGGAAGCGAAGGGACAGAATTTATTGTTAAGTTTAGCAAAAGTTAGAGTGACGCCGGATCCTTTAGCGTCACACTTGGAGTGCTTAAGATCGAGTGTAAAGGAATTGGGAGAAAATTGTAAATCGGAAAAACACAGCCCACGAGTAGGATCGAAATGTTTCGAATTCGAGGTAAATTCACCGGGACGCATGAAGCCGTAAAAGGCTGATAGAAAAACGGCTTCTAGCATGATATTGATAAAGGAGGGGAAAAGGCCTTTACGAATGGAAGTGATTAATCTTTGCAAAATGTTTAACGTGATTGGCATGCGTTTATCTGGCAGTTTAATGGAGGATTTGGCGAAACCTTTGAGTAGCAAACGGATAGATGGTACTGAGAAAAGGCTTGGGTAGTTAGGATTGAAATATCTTGCATAAAATTGGACGCCTGCTAATAATCTGCGGATAGATGCAATTTTAAGATTACGCTTTTCGTAGTTAAAAACTAGAAAAGAGCAGACAGTCGTAATCAGAATGGGAAATAGCGGGACCTGAAAGGAAAAGCAGAACGTTATGAATGAAGACCAGGCTGCAGTATAGGCACTGAGAGTGGAAGGAGCCAAGCCTTTAGACATGTAATGTCTAGCCGAATTTAGCAGGGCGTCTAAATTAGGATTATGTCCGCTAGGGGGGGGCAAGGAGTTGGATCCTGATTGGCTGAGGGGTAAAGCCTTCTGAAAGCCTGAAAACGAAAACGAGAAAGCGCATCAGCTATGACGTTGCGGTGGCCGGGAATATGAGCGGCCTTAATGATAAAATTATGAACGACAGATTGCCAGATTAAACGTCTTAAGAAAAGCATAATAGAGGGGGAAGAAGATCTACCTTTGTTGATGATGGCAACCGTAGCTTCGTTATCGCAGAGCATCATTATGCGTTTTCGTGACCATGCCGATCCCCAGAGAACGCTAGCAACTGCGAGAGGATAGATTTCGTGTAGAGCGGACGAGACGGAACCTAAGGCTGGCTTAGGGAAATCGATTGGCCATTTCTCTGCGAACCATTTGCCTTGAAAGAATCCCCCGAAGCCGACGGAAGGAGCGGCGTCAGTAAATAATTGCAAATGATCGGAAGATTCGAGCGCGTCATTGTAGAAGAAAGAAATACCGTTCCAATTATTTAATAGCCGAGTCCAAAATGTGAGATCGGACAGGCATCCTTCGTCGAGCTGAACTTGGTCGCTTAATTTTTCCACGGAGTGAGCAAGGGTTAGCAGGCGAGAAATGAAAGCCCTGCCTTGAGGAATAATGCTCATAGCGAAATTAAGGTGGCCGAGTAGAGAAAGCATGTCGCGCTTAGATACGGAGTGTAACAATGAAAAGGATTCGAGAAAAATCCTGATCCTTAGAAGTTTTTCGTTAGGGAGTGAAGCTTGCATTTTCACCGTATCGAGTAGAATGCCGAGAAATTCTAACGAATTCGAGGGACCGAGGGTTTTTTCTTCCGAAAGTGGAACGCCTACATCGCTAAAAATCTGTCTGAGCGTGTCGAGAATAGAAGATTGGGAGGAGGGAAAATCGATAAGCAAAAAATCATCTAGCAAATGTAAAACAAAGGGGAGTTTGCAAACGTTCAGCAGGATCCAACACAGCGCTTCGGAAAGGCAATTGAAGATGTGGGGACTGCTTCTACACCCGAACGTTAGCCTTACTGCAAAATAGAATTTGGATGACCATTTGACTCCGAAATGGGGCCAGTCGGAAGGGTGGATTGGCATGGTCTTGAAAGCGTCAGTAATGTCAGCTTTAGCCAGCAAAGCGCCTTGACCGGCTAACTTGATTAAGTGAATGGCGTTGTCGACCGTAGCGTAATGCAGAGAAAAAGGGGCTAGGGGGATGCACTCATTGACGCTTGCGATGTGATTAGAATGTGGAGAAGACATGTCGAAAATGAGACGTTTTTTACCTGAATATTTACGGGTTGCGACGCCGATGGAGTTAATGCGAAAGGGAGCGAAAGGAGGAGAAGCGAACGGGCCAATTAAATATCCTTTATTAACTTCTTTTTCGAGCAGAGTTCGAACGATGTCTGGCTCTGATAAAGCTGATTGCAGGTTTTTAGCCACGAAAGAGGTGGTAAGATGCGAAAGGATACCCGCCCGAAACCCTTGAGACAAACCGGTGATCAGGTAATCGACAAAAGTCGGATCGGGGTGAGAAGAGAGATAGCAGGAGAGTGCGGGAACATTAATAGGAGTGGATGGGTGACTAATCAGAATTTTTTCTGATTTGAGGCCTTCCCGTGGGTTGCGGGCCTGTACCGGCGTGGGCAGACAGATTTCGGGTGCGGATCCTTGCAAACACTACAGATATGAGCAAATTTGCATGTGGGATAAGAACAAACAGATTCGTTAAACTTATTACATATAGGAAAGCCATTAAAAGTTGAAAAAGAGCGGCCTCTTCCGTCGAGATTAGGCCTTACGTTTTCAGGACCTCGGCCAGCGGGCGAGACATGGCTCGCGAACGCTTTAGGGCAGAAGGGAGCTGAATGTCCGTGAGCGCTACAAATAGTACAGGCCAAGATCTTTTGACCGCCAAAATGACGGATGAGCAGTTCGGTGTCGGTGACTGACCAGTCTATCCTCGTATTGAAGAGGGAAATGAAGGAGGCCGATTTTGCAGCTAATGACTTGTGGTATTCGTAAAATAAAGTACCACCGTATCTTTGGTTAAGATCCGCCATCATAGACAGGTAGAGATCTAACTCCTCCCTCCGATCTGGAAATACTTGGCACAGAGTGTCTCTGAAGATACCAAAAGCAATTACAAACTCGGCGAATGATAGATTCCTTTGCAATCTGGGATCGGAGGTTTTGAGAAAGACTGCCACGTCACCGCAGTCAACCATTTGCCTGTCGGCTGCGGGTGAGGGGAGCAGTAAGGAAGCCAGGTTAATGTCCTTACCTTGAATGATATTGGATCTGAGTTGGGGAGACACTGTAACTGCAGCGGGTGGAACGAAACGCCTACCGAACTCATTGGCTGGTACAGCAGTGGAGAGGCTGAAGTTAGATGTTTGAACGGGTGCACTTTGCAATGGCGTCTGGATCGCGTGAAGCGGCGTGGGGAGAGAAGATGATGTTGAAGCCACGCACTGGGGATCGCTTGATCCGAGACGAGTAGGGAAGATAGGTGGGGGAGCTGATGAGAGTGTAAAAGGAGTAGTTGAGAAGTTAGGATCGGTGAAGAAATGTTCAATATTCATCACCTTCGTTTCTAAGCCTTTGACCGTCTCTGAGAGGCTTTGAACGACTTGGATGAGCTTAGAATTAACATCCTCGGGTTCGGGTGTGCGTGCGGGCAGCGTGGCTTTTTTGGCTGGACGTGGTGAAGCCGACTTGGCCGTTCTCTTTCTGCCGGCTGGATTGGTCTGGCCTGATGACGTGGAAGTAGTTTGGGCGATGTCAGGAGTGGATGGTGGACTACCCAAGGTATTTTGGGCGAGTAGGAGAAGATCTTCTCTCGATAGACCTTGGCTGATCGGTATACCAGCGGCCTCGAAGGTGTTGGAGATTTTTTCGGAGGACCACTGGGCCCATGGAGAATCGCGGCGCTGGATGCGCACGCTGCGGCGTGCTGGAAGCGGACATGGCGGGACAAATTCTTCGTCGGAATCAGAGTATTCGCAAACAGCGAGCTTACTCAGAGACATCTTTAGGTTTGCTGCTGAGCGCTTAGGTTTCGCGTCAGCATCTGCGAACTCAGACAAGTGTGATGAGTACCGATCTTATACTATGTGTGATGGATATGATTGGCTAGATCTAAATTAGTAGTGACGTAACATTTGAGTCTTCCTGACAGAACTTGCGCTAGAGCTTTCATTTCAGCAAGACGATGTGAAATAAGACTTCAGAAGAGTTTGCAGTTCATCTAAAATAAATACTCACAGCACAAGACAAAATGAAAAAGCATTCAAAATAAAACATGCAAGTGTCAGACACGGACAAGAAGGTATTAGTTGTAAATAGTGATTTTATTAAACAGGGTGAAACAACAACAGGTAATGGGTATGGTATGGTGAGTCTCTGAATTCGGTGACCAGGAAGTGACTTAGCTTGTGAGTTAATGCGGTGTCCGTGTGTTTTCAGATATGAAGATGACAGTCCAGTGTTGCGTTGCAGAAATGAAGATGACAGTCCAGCGGTTCGCGCCCACGCCTGAGCAGAAGATTGTAGAAACATCCAACGACGAGAAGAAGGCAGGTAAGTTGTAGCAGGTAAGTCTGGGGTCCATTAATGACGAGATCAGACACCAGAGTGAGCGTGTGAGGGCTTTTTAAGGCGTGAGTGTGAGTGACAACAGGTGCAGGTGATCAGAACTCTGGTGATTGGGAGCGTGTGGGTGGAGTTAGACGTGCTGGTGATGGTGACGGTGTGACAGCAAGATTGCATACGACTGGACTGCAGATTAAAAAGTGCTTAAATAGATTCGAGATTTGTATATTTTCTGCATTTATGGATCATTTGGTCTCATTTTATTCAGCTAATGACTTTGAAAGGCCAGAGAAATTTAACTTCATGGACAAGTGACTCAACATAGAAACAAAAATAAAAAGTCCTTTAAACAGTTTACTCATATTTCTGTACCAGTTTCGTTCATTAATTTTGAAGATACGGAACTGTCGACTGGATGCATTATCTTTGACATTAACAACAAAAAGATCAAAGTTAATAACCAATCTTATTTTCCTTAGTTGCATTGTAGAATATGCATTCTGAATAATTATTGTTTCCTTATATACACGAGCAGCTAAAGCATCAGATCAGCCAAGTTCATGCAGACACTGGCTGTTAAAATGGATAAGTATCACACATTCTAGGTTGAGATGCAATACTGTACCTATTAATACTGCACTAATGGAACTGGATCTCTAACGTCATCCTTCTTTTTGTTTTCCATGGGGTTACCAGTGAGGTTAGTCACCCATTAATCCCTTTCTACCTCTTCACATGTCTTTTTCTAGAGGTAAAGAGGGTTATGCTGGAAAGGTGCATATAAAAGCCTATTAATACCCGTCCCATCCTGTGTGCAAGTCTTCTTCAAATATTTGCCTCACTTTGTCTTTTCGGTTTGGGTTCATTACAGCCGAAAGCTCCCTCGCTCTGTCCATTTAATCTTTTGATGCAGTAAAATTTATAACACAAAGAAGAAAAAAATATTACTAAAATTTTGTCCTTATTTACTCACCTTTATGTCACTCCATATCACATGTCGCAGGTATCTGTAGCTTCAAAAATATTTTTTTTTTTTTGCATTACAGTTGTAAGAATGTGAGGTAAATGTCCCCAGTGTCATAAATAAATAAAATCTTCATGGCCCTAAAATCGATTATTTTTCTCATTATTTATAATTTATCATTTGGGAAATATGCCATCCAATAACGATCAATATCATAATATATTCTTAATATATACACTCAATAGGTTCTTCATCACGGTAACGTGTTGCTATGACTCTCTGGTGACCGAAAACCGCGACTGTCCCGCTGACATCAAACCACATGCATTATCTCTGCGGTTCCGGTGGCGGTGCTGAGAACTCATTCTGATCTCTGTCACCAGGACTATAAATCATGGTCCGCACATCACATAGTCCGTGAAAACAGTCCAGAGCTTCCCATCAGAACAGGGACACAAAACATAGACACTGTATTCCCAGAAAGAGCACGTCCTGTGGTTAAAGTCTGGACAATGGGAAGAGTGTGTGTGAGTTTATTCTCAAGACGCAGCCAAAGATATCAGTTCCATATGTTTGTCTTCAGGACAACGCCATATTAGTTGAAGCTTTCCAGGGCACAATTGAATACTTTTCTAATCAAAAATCGCTATAATTACTCATACTGACAGTTAATGATTGAACAAAACACTATTATATATGAAACATCAGTGTGTACATTGTCCTGCAGCTTTTGTGATCCAGATATGAATGATTCCTCAAATCAAGTGCGTTCTGCTGGACTGGAAAACTGGTGAAAAAATCCCACATATTTACACCTAGCAACGCTCCAGGAAGCCACCTAGCAATGCTCAAGCAGCAATCTAGAACCCCCTAATAACGGCATAGCAACATCCCAAGAAACATCCAGAACACCCTAGCAACCATCTAGGAATTCCCTGTCAAGGACTCTTAACAATTCAATAGCAATGACCAAGAAACACCCAGAACACTCTAACAATAATCTGGAACACCAATTGCATAGCAACACCTCAAGAAACACCCAGAACATTCTCGCAACCATTTACAACATATTACAACTGCATAGCAACGCCCCAAGAAACAACCAGAACACTCTAGCAACCATCTAGAACACCAAATGCATAGCAACACTTCAAGAAACAACCAGAACACTCTAGCAACCATCTAGAACACCAAATGCATAGCAACACTTCAAGAAACACCCAGAACATTCTCGCAACCATTTACAACATATTACAACTGCATAGCAACGCCCCAAGAAACAACCAGAACACTCTAGCAACCATCTAGAACACCAAATGCATAGCAACGCCCCAAGAAACAACCAGAACACTCTAGCAACCATCTAGAACACCAAATGCATAGCAACACTTCAAGAAACAACCAGAACACTCTAGCAAACAATTTACAACATGTTATAACTGCACAGCAATGGCCCAAGAAACAACCGAAACACTCTCGCAATCACCTAGCAACCATCTAGAACACCAAATGCATAGCAACGCCCCAAGAAACAACCAGAACACTCTAGCAACCATCTAGAACACCAAATGCATAGCAACACTTCAAGAAACAACCAGAACACTCTAGCAAACAATTTACAACATGTTATAACTGCACAGCAATGGCCCAAGAAACAACCGAAACACTCTCGCAATCACCTAGCAACCATCTAGAACCACACAGCTCTGACCACTCACGTTTTCTTAACTAATTTCTGAGCTCTACTCATTTCACCATCAGAAGTTCCTGACTGTAACTATGAGACTGAACTGAAGGCTATATTAATGTTTACATCAATTCGTCATCATCAGTAATGTTGATGACAGAACAGTGGACAGAATATGATACCAAGCTAATACTTGCAATGGACAGACGGCGGTGTTCTTCTATACTTTATTGGTAAAAATTAATTTACATCTGATTAATTTACTTTATCTTATATATATCATTTAATGATTCTGTTTAAAAGGTCCAGAGTAAAGTATGAAACGGACATGCACACATTCAGATCCCGGCTTGTTTTTGAATCGATTGTTTTATAATAATGTCGTCGTGTTTTTAATTGTAAATTTTCTCCGATTTTTACCCTTAATTATCATCTTCTATGAACAGTTTTATTCTCATAGCTGACCAAACTGCAGCATCCAGCTCATGTTTGGTTTTAATACAACTCATAACTGAATAAAACCGGCTGCGTGACGATGAAGAATCACTACAAGACTTTTGGCACACAGATACAGATCATTTCTGTATTCACAAAATCAAATAAATGCATAAAAGAATATCTCTGACTCTTATCACTGGTGAACTAATGGTTCATGTGCCAGCGCTCTAGAGGAGACCCCTACGGTCTCATAGTTACGCAATGAGAAACGAAGAGAAAAATAGTGTTTGTGTAATGCAATGTTCCAGAATTCGACACGGCTATTTGTCACAAACTCCTTCATTAACAAAGCAAGCTGCTGTGCTACATGCAGGTTTATGTCACGGTGGCACAGATGCAATTGAGTTCAGATCCCCTAATTCTGATTGCAGACTTTGGTATCTTGACATTTCTGACCAAAGTTTGAGATCTCTTTTGAATCTCCAGAGGAGACACGTGAGAATCCTGGGATCAGTTTCACAGGAGGAACATCTGGAGACCTAAAATCATCACGCAACTCCCACTTTATATTCATATTTCAGCACATTTTTGAGCTAAACAGGATATTAATCAAGAAAACATGTAGAGCGGAACGTTCAGTACGGCAGAAAAAAACTCAGTTTGTTCTCAGTTTTGATCATTGATGACTAGAAAAAAAGGTGAGACATTAAAAAAATCGTGTCATTTCTCTTTCCTGTGGGAGTGTGTGCTGGAAAAAACAGAAACGCTGAGGAATCTTCCACTGCAGGGAAGCACATAAACTCTGTAGACCATCAGTCGCCGCTAATGTTTTCAAGAGCTGGCAGTTGAAAACTTGTTTTTCTGCCGTCAAGATCCAGACTGTCTAATAAAAAACTAATCACAAAAATCCAGATCCAGATGGTCTAATGTTTACCTCCAAATCAACAGGACACAATTATCAAGTTACAGTGAAAACCGGCTCACGTACACTGTTTCGATGAAAGTCTGGTGCTGAAAAAAGCCACATTGCGAATCTCTAAACATCTTTCCACCATCAACACTCCATTCTGCAATGTTATGTCAGATTTAATGGTATATTTTATGAAGCAATTTAGTATTTACTATTCTAAAAAATGTCAAAATTTTAAACGAAAATTCTAAATACTTTACAAAATTTGCAATCATTCATAAAATTTATCAGCAACTTATTTGTGAAAATTGACCAAACAGTTTGATTGACAGGCGATCTGACCAATCATAACCCTGAATCCGCCAAATCCGATTTTGTCGGTCAAAGCAGTCAGGGGAGTTAGTAGATTAACGTTGGTGAACTTGATAAATTGTGTGTCCTCACGTCTTTCCACGCTTGAAACAACATTCCTTCTGATGTTCATTCATGTTTATTTGATGCTATAAATGAACTAGTATGAAGAGATGATCGGTTCACGAGGAGCTACAGCGATCCGTCACGACACATTAAAGACACACTAGATGCTGTTTATTGTTTAAACTTCTCTAAAAAATTACGATATATTAAATATGAAACTGTTTCATACGTTGTCAGTGTCCTGTTTCGATGTATTTTTCACTGCGTGAGAACATGATGTGTGGCTTGAGAGCGGCATAGCAACAGTAACTAAAAGGGGCGGGGCTTTGCGAACGGTCAATTGTTTGTACACCATTTTTTTTTACGAGAAAATTAAAACTTTAAATCACTGCAAATTGCATAATTAGAAATGAAGGTACAAATAAGTGATTCATTATAAGTATCACATACTTGAAAATCACTTTCTCTATGGTGTTGGAGAACGAACGGGATTTACTTGCCCTCTATTATAGACGTTTGTTTGATAACCTGCAAGTGTTTCAAATTAAAATCAGAAATCAAATGTGGACTTTTATGAGACTCACACAGACTGACCCATAAAATGCTATTGAGTCAGAAATGGGTCAGTTATATAAGTTTTATATATCTGTTAAATACGGGCTCCTTTTGTGATATACGCACAGCTTCGCAAACAAAGATACAGATTTTATTGACTTGTAACTGATATGGACCTTATATAACATATACGTGTATGTATGCATATGAACAGTTATGTAACTCTGACACCTGATGTTAGAGAGCCACATGTGGAAATAATCCAGACATACATAAAACATTATGGGAAATAAGTTCAAAGCATTTTTTAGTGATGGATAAATTTGCCCAAACTTGATGATGGTGCAGCGATGACTAAAGGATCAGACCTTACTATCATGTAGACACTGTCTAACCGGGACTATTTGTGCATGACTTTAATTTCTTGAATTAAACTATATCTAAATATAATAAGACATTTATTTTTAAAATATGACCAGATTTGGCAAATTAAACAGAGGCCTGCTTTGCTTGAAATTCCCAACAACATTAACTTGGCAGTAGTTACATTAGAGTTTCATCAGCACCGCTTTACATCTACACTGGCCTCAAAATGTGTTTGGACGCACAAATGACATTTAAAACCGTCATTGCGTTATATTTAAACGATAAAAGCAGGTGGTTTTCAGAATCATTTTTGCAATGGCTTTCATTTAACTGACCCTTCACAAAGAGCCGCCCCCTTTCATCTCTTCATACTAGTTCATTTATAGCATCAAATAAACATGAATGAACATCAGAAGGAATGTTGTTTCAAGCGTGGAAAGACGTGAGGACACACAATTTCTCAAGTTCAAGTTCACCAACATGAATCTACTAACTCCCCTGACTGCTTTGATAGACAAAATGGCCGATTCAGGGTTATGATTGGTCAGATCGCCTGTCAATCAAACTGCCAGCGAAGGGTCAAGGTGATTTTAGTGACATGTTGCATTCCGGTCAAATTGGAATTTCCATTGTCCGATTCGGAAAAGTGCAGTAGAATGCCAGCTGCCATCGGACATTCATGCAGGATGATGTTATGCATTCTAAAAAAAAAAAACACTGGGCTGTTTCAACCCAAATTTGGGTTAAATATTGACAAACCCAACTGTTGGGTTAAAAAATGTTATTCAACCCAACGGTTGGGTTTGTCCATTTTTGACCCAAATTTGGGTTGCAACAGCCCAGTGTTTTTAGGAGTGTGAACATGACAAGACCCAGAAAGATTAACACAGTATAACTATATATATATATGTTGGCAGTAGAGGATGTCAATTAGGAACATTTTTAAAGATGTATGTCAGTAGTGTCATCAAAAATAAGAACTGCTGTCAAGCAGGTTTTCAGACACTCACCACGTCTGCCATTGGTCGGTCAAGCGATGGTCCCGCCCCAAACTCACACCATTGTGTTTTTGTGTCGAGCCGCTCAAACAAACAGATCGATGTTTTGTCACAGGGTTTATACATACCAGTGGTTTACTATAGTTGACTCTCACTGGGGATTGGAGAGAGTTTTAACCTGTAAGTGTCCACATTCTTAATGTATGTGCAGTAGTATTGAATTTTATTCTAAAAGCCCACATATATTTTTCCAATCAGACCTTCCCAAACCTTTGAAACTAACAATGATGCTTCTTTGATACTGATACTTTTTTTTTTTTTTTTTTACATCATCAAATGTACTGTTTTCCGAGACATTGTTTTCCCACTGAAGACCAAAGGAAACTCTAATGGACTTCCATGATTTTATGACTGATCACAGGGGATCACAACAATCCGGTGAGACTGTAAGCCAAGAGCTGAATTCATATTCAGATTTCAAAGATTAGTTGAAACCAACAAGCTTTTTTTCTGCTTTATTCCACTTAGAAATATATATTATATTATATATTCCAGACGACCACATAAATCATTGTAGGGTTTTGAGAACAATCTTTCGCAAAGTACATAATGTGAAGCTTTTCCGTCAACAAGTTCCAAGTTAAACAGTCTTTAAACCCCCCACCAGCTCTTGGATGGCGGTTCGAGGGAAGATGATTCACCCCGATGGAGAACTGACTCCTGGATGTAAAGTGTCATGTGAAAGTCATCTCTGATAGGGACTCAAGGGGATCATGGGATATTGTGGGGGTCTCTCCCTGGCATTCAGCATCATATCTGTTTCAAACTGACCTTTTGTACTGATCACGAACCCATTTCTTCCAAACAATCAGCATTCACCAGACGTCCACCAGTTTTGGAGAAGCTGCTTAAAGACTAGCAGACATAAAATATTTAAAAACATTAAACATTTTGTATATTGTAAAAATAAAATAATGTTCAAAAATAAATTAAAGGTCGGTGAAACTGAGTTAACACATTTGCATTTTTATATATTTTTTAATGTTTTTAAATATTTTATGTCTGGAAATGGAATTTTCAGGAATTTTTTGTCTAGAAACAAAATTATATATGCAAATGTCAAATTGATAAATCGTGATTAATCACATCTAACATAAAAGTTCCTAAATATACATTTACACACTTTTGTTCAATGCGATTAATCAATTTGATAACCTAATTGAAATCCTTATATGTATGTATGTGTGTATATATATATATATATATATATATATATATATATATAAAATAAACAATAATGAACACTTGGACTTGTTCAACCAATGATCAAACAACCACAACTGGTTTGTAACTGAAAAGGCTAATTTTAGTAAGTAACTCCCCAACACTGACTTCAGGTCATGGTGAATTGATGATTGTTACCAGTGTCTATTTAGAAGAAGTTAAGGGAAGGGGCATAACTTGTTTTTCAACTCCGGCCCACCCTGATCTTTCCTGGGTTTCTCTCTGAACTCTTGCACTGAACTAGGACGGATGTCTGCTATTTTAGCACTAAACTCGCCCATAATAGAAACCAGTTCTGTTTACATTTTGGCCCCCATTAGAATGTACAGAAACATGCATGCTCACACACACACACACACACTCAGCAGCCATGCAGTACAAACATCTGGTCATGACCCTGCCGACAAATTAGCGGATGGGAGCCTGTGTTTGGAATCAGAGCGTGACGAATCACATGGATGCCTCCGGCATAGGCCGTGTGAGACCGCCCGGTATTCCTCCATGCAAGTTGAATACTTTAAAGAACCCTCAAACCCTAAAGCTGATGAACAACGTTTTAAGAAATGTTTCTGGGCAATGTTGCTTGGGCACTTTCCCATTGTAATGGGCAACACATTTCTATTGGGATACTTTAGATCAAAATGTGTTGCCCATTCTCAAGAACACCCTAACAACCACTCAGAACAACTTAAATTTGGGCCAGTAATCAAACACTTAGGATGCCCCAGCAACCACCCAGAACACCCTAGCAACCAGGATAGCAACCATTCAGAACACCCTAGCAACAGTATAGTAACCACCCAGAACACAACAGGATCTACCTAGTAACAGTATAGTGACCACTATAAGAACACTCAAGGAACTACCCAGCAATGGCATAGCAATCACCCAGAACACCCTAGCAACATGATAGCAATCACCCAGAACACCCTAGCAACATGATAGCAACCACCCAGAACACCCTAGCAACAGTATAGTAACCACCCAGAACACAACAGGATCTACCTAGTAACAGTATAGTGACCACTATAAGAACACTCAAGGAACTACCCAGCAATGGCATAGCAATCACCCAGAACACCCTAGCAACATGATAGCAATCACCCAGAACACCCTAGCAATATGATAGCAACCACCCAGAACACCCTAGCAACATGATAGCAATCACCCAGAACACCCTAGCAACATGATAGCAACCACCCAGAACACCCTAGCAACTACCCAGCAAATATATAACAACCCTGGACACCATAGCAACTACCTAGATACAGGATAGCAACCACCCAGAAAACCCTAGCAACTACCCACTAACAATACAACTACCCACAAACAATATAACAACCAACCAGACTCCTTAGCAATTAACTGGCAACAGTATAGCTTCCAATCAGAACACCCTGACAACTGCCTAGCAATGATATAACCACCCGGAACACCCTAGAAACAGTATAGCTACCACCCAGAACACAACAGGATCTACCTAGCAACAGTAGAGTAACCACTATAAGAACTCTCAAGGAACTACCCAGCAATGGCACAACAACCACCCAGAACACCCGAGCAACTACTCAGCAACAATATAACGACCACCCAAACACCCTAGTAACTAGACACAGTATAGCAACCACACTGGACACCCTAGCAACTACCCAGCAACAATATAACAACCACCCAGACTCCCTAGGAATTAACTGGCAACAGTATAGCTACCAATTAGAACACACTAACAACTGCCTAGCAATGACATAACCACCCAGAACACCTTAGCAACTATCCAGCAACAATATAACAATAACCCAAACATACTAGCAACTAGACACAGTATAGCATTTTTTCATTTTTCATTTTTCTCATCATTTAGCAGACGCTTTTATCCAAAGCGACTTACAAGGGGAGCAATTAGGGGTTAGGTGTCTTGCTCAAGGGCACTTTAGTCATGGTATCAAAGGTGTCTCCTGTTCATTCACAATCCCCACTTTCAATTCCTGCCGGCATGGGAATCGAACCAGCAACCTTCTGATTACAAGCCCGACTCCCTCACCATTAGGCCACGACTACCCTATAGCAACCACACAAAACACCCTAGCAACTATCCAGTAACAACATAACTACCTAAACACCCTAGCAACTAGAACCAGTATGGCAACCACCCAGAACACCCTAGCAACTACCTAGAAACAGGATAGCAACCACCTAGGACACCCTAGCAACTGGACAGCAACAACCCTGGACATCCATGCAACTGTATAGCATCACCATAGTAACCCCCCAGAACACTTTGAAACTGCATAGCTACACCCTGGAAACAACCCCCCCCCCCACACACACACGTTAAACATTAACATTCATTTAATGAAACATTAGTTTATGTATAATATCAGACATGCATGGAAAAGTGAAAATAAACATCCCCCACTGACTGTCAGCTGTCAGTGGCCTCATGAGCACTGGCAGGCATCTTATCGCCGTTCATTATGGGATGAGAAGTGTCTGTGAGCAGCAGACCTGATATAGACCCTCGATGAGGGCAAAAGAGACTGCAAACGATTACAAACCTCTTCAGACAATTAAAATACACTGGAAGTGAGTGGCACATTTATTTAGTGCATTCGACCCAATGTCTTTGCCTTTCGAAGCTTTCTATTCATCCACTTCCATGAAGGTCTTCATTTCTCTCATTCTGGCTAGACTGTGACTATCCAATCATGCCTTTTGAGTTTTATTATGACAAATGACAAAAAGAGAGTGGAGTTGTGGAATGATTTGAGCTGAAACGCTAACTGCACGACTCCTGTAGTTTTATTCTTTTCTAACTGCTGAAATGGGTTTGATCTCTTTGACCAGACCACAGGATCTGACCTCTTTTTTCCGTCACAGGTCACAAAGAATTTCAACCAGGACTGTGGAATTCAGGCCTGCGGTCGTTGCGGGTGACCCCGACCCCACTCAAGGGTTCGATTGGGGACTTCACAGTGACGTGATAGTTGAAAACTACACTTAATGATCTAGTTCCTGGAGAAAACCAAACGCACAGGGCAACTGGAGGTCGTGGTTCTGAGGAACAAAGTACACCAAGTGAATGTCAAGCTTTTTAGATGTCAACATTTAGATGGATTTTGGTCAGGAAGCAGGCTCTCATGTGGCATGTCATCCATGCGTGATTTATCTGCTCTGTCTCAGAGCATCACTCTGGTGGCGTTTTTATGTCAGACCTTCTGTCCGGATTTCTTTTATGGCTGTGGCTTTCCAACATTTAGTTTTATGGTTCATTAGAAATTCTAAGTAATAAATTACTGTGTTTTTATATCACTCGTGAGGAATAATGTAACCGTGCTCTCTGTTCAATTGCGTGTTGCTTAACGCATATTGTTGTTTTGTATGTTGTCCCAACATTACAGTACGTACATGTAAACCATAATCGTGCGCAAAATAAATACTTCATCAGGACGAGGAACTGCAATGTGAACGTCAATATATAAAGCACTTTAAACTATACAGATTGTTTCAATAGCAGCTTAATGTTGTAAAATTAATCAATAATGAAATGAAGCTGTAAAGCAGCTCTACAGAAGATAATGGCGTCATTATTCTGCTCAATTTAGTTCAATGGCAAATAAAGTTAGAGACTTTCACACACAGAGAGAATAATGTGTGTAATTTTACAAAACACATTATTGCAAACCGTTTAGAAACACTCTTCAATATTACTGTTAAAGGATTCACCCAAAAATGAAAATTATCCATTGGTGTATATGACTTCCTACTTTCAGTGAAACACAATCAGAGTTATATTAAAAAATATCCTGGATCTTACAAGAAAAATCTCTATCAATCTCTACCTGGATCTCTATCAGTCATAAAAGTAATCCATATGACTCCAATGGATTAATAAATGTCTTCTGAAATGAAGCAATGGGTTTTTGTAAATAAATATATCCATAATTAGAACTTTATAAACTATAATCACTGGCCTCCGGCAACAACCGTATGCAAGAGAGTCAAGTTCGAGTGACCTCTGACCCGAAATATGACAAAGATCTAGTGTTAATGTAACTTCCCTACTCACCCTGCTCTGTGCAGGCCTCAAACCTGGGTCCCTGGCATGGGTGTCAGACACTCTAACAACGAGGCTAAAGGCTGCAACCTCGAGCATTTGTTGAGATCAGAGGTTTTACTCACACAGCAACTACAAGCTGGCCTCTGTTACATGAGCTCAGGTGAGAACTGACGGATGCAGAAGGAATTAGAAGGAATTATTATTATTATTAGATGGAATTATCCGGTCAGGAATTAGAAGTCTAAAACATGAGGTTTAAAAAAAAACTGGAGGATTTCGATATAAGAGAAGAGGAGCTTCTCCTACATCATCTGTTTGAGTTCACTCCTCATGTCCTATGGCCCATTTCTGCATTTCACAAAGCAGTTTAGAGTCGACACATGGGAAATCTCTGGGTGTCAGGATGTTTAAGCATCTCTGATCGTCAGTATGTGTGTCAATGCAGCTCTCTTGGAATCTATCCCGGGTTTTCCTTCTGTGTGGATTCCTGCACTGTTAATCAGCTTGCTGGTTTTGCCAAAACAGTGTCCTTTTCACCTATAACACATGTGCAATAGCTACAGGCCGGATTCAAGCTGATTTATTGATGTTCCTTGTACTTCTCATCTGTTTTGTGTCAATGCTGACAAACCTTCTAGAGGCTTAGTCCTTTCATAGTTGAATCCTTTTGAAACACATGTTGACGTATAATGGAGCAAACTCACCGTTGTCCACGTGTCTTTGTTCTGATTGGGCGCAGATGGCAGGAAAAGTTCGGGATTGGTCGTGTCTTGAAAGGAATGCAGATTTACTTTAGCTCAGGGTGAATATCGAACAACAAAACTGAAGCTAAGGCATTGAAGTATAAACACTAAAATAATCACTGAAAAAGCAAATGGAATAAAATACTAAAAAAAAACCTATGTTTGGAAAATGAGCCAAAATAAGTTATCAGACCTTAAATGGTGAAAAAGAAATGGTGTAATTATGGCTTCTATCAGCAGGGACTAATCTAACCAGCAAAATTATAAACATATCTATTGTGCAATGATTCGGTCCACCACAGGATTCACATGTCAGTAAAATAACATCCATTTCACTAAGATTAGCTTTTTGAGTAAGCTGTTTTAAGCTGCTTTTTTTCTGCATAAATGAAATTAAAACAAATTATTGCTGCTCTTATGACAATCGGTGAATCAGATCTGGAAAAATAAATCTATCGATCTATAATTACTAACGTATGCCATGCAAAACAACTAAAAACAATACAGGGATATGTACATAAAATAAAAACAATGATGTAATGTTTGAAAAATCATTGCTGACTCTAAAACTAAACTGAACTTTAAAACACATTTTAATAAGTATATGGATTTTAAATTGAAAATGATAAATAGATTATATACCAAGTTCTGTCATGAAACTCTAAATGGCACAGGCTGATGGGTCCATATCGCGATGACATTTACATCATTAACTACACTACACTACATTTAAATAAAAGTGTTTGCTATAGCAGTTTGCAGCGTGCTTTCAAACTTCCTCTGAAACCCTCCACCTTCCCCAGCTCCACCTGTATAGATCTGCTACTGGTAATTTCATATATGCTGTAGGAGCTAAATCTAATACTTTAAGCTACTGAGTTGTTTGATCCCGGAGTTGTTCTTGCTTCGTTGTTACGTTGTTTACTTCCTCCATAAGAAACAAGAAGACCATTATTCTGTTTGCATCACCATACACAGTTTTTGGCTCCATAAACCCAAGTCAAATTTAGTATCCAATACATACATTAAATGGAAGTTTTACATACGTTCATCACTTTCGTGCTGTTGCGGTCAAAAGCGTTTGCCCTTCCTATATACACTGAAATCTCTGTAATATTCACAGCGCCACTCAATGGTCAAAATGAGAATCACCTTTTAAACACATTTTGGCTCCTACATATGCTATTTGTGCAGCAGCAGTATTAAAATAATTCGAGAATGGAAAACCTCTAATAACCTTGCTGTAACTCTGTGTTATTTCTGATGGCTTTTTTTTTTATAGTAACAGTACTATCAGTATAAGCAGTTACTTCCCATGTCCATTATATAGTCATCAGCAAACTTCTTGTTATCTGATAATTCCCCTTCTTCTGGTCTGGCCAAGATCCCAGATAAAGTTCAATTTCCCAGCTCGCCTTGGAATTCACAAAGTTAAAAAAAAAAAAAAAAACGTACAAGGTTAATGAAGACAATACGCTATAGGACAGCATGAGTGACTGGAATCAAAATGACAATATTTTTTCAGACAAACAAATTCACCAAAAATCCCATGAATTGTATGTTATATATTGCTTTCAGGAATGCTGTCTTCATATTTTGTGTTTAATCTTCTGCAAAGCTTTGCGCTCGGCTCGATTTCTGACTCCAAAGCAGATTTACTCAGCATTCCTGAATTTTAATCATGACTATTCAAAGCAGTTGAAAGACAGGGGAGTGATCATCGGCTTCTGGAAAACTGGTTTTAATTCATCCAGACACATCTTTGGATTGGTTCCGTTGCATGATGCATATTCATCATGAAAGAAAATGTTATGTAAATGATTGTCTGTTCAAAAGGTCATAAGAGAGTTTGTGGGATTCAGTTTGTTGCACAGGTGTTTACCAACGTTTTGCACTTGGATCAAACAAATAACCACTGAGATCCAGTAAAGTGGTGGAGGTATGCAGCTGTTGGGAAAGGAAGAAAATCTATTAATGCAATGAAAAATTTCCCACATTCCCCTGAGATTATCAAACATGTTTTGAGACATTTGTGAGCTTCCATGACAATCTTTCTACCTCATTAATGCAGGTCAACATCCCAGACTGCTTCTGGAGTCCTCTTGTTAGGGTATCTTGAAATGTCACCTAATCAGTGTTGTCATGACAGCCTCTTTACGTTCAACCCTAAAAACCCTTCTGATGATTCTGACGCAAGCAATATATTTGCATGCTGTATGCAAGGTACAAATTTAAATTTAGATCTCATCCATAAGTTTTTATTTTATTATAATAAAAGTCTTTTGGAAACATAATTCTGTGCTTTCTGCATATAAAACATATTTGGTAACACTTTACAATAAGGTTGCATTTGTTAATTTGTAGGGTTTTGTGTTAGAAACACATGCTAAATAGTGCAATTGTTTAGTGAACTCACCCCTTGATGTTTAAAAAGTAATAACAGAAGTCAATATCTCAATGTGCCAAAGCAATAAATGTGAGCAATGTAATTCATTAAACCCTCATCCCAGTGAAACTTTTATGCTACAGCGATTAATTATCAAACTCATTCTGGCCAAGGCTAATTAAGGTGATTTTATAGTGTTGCTGGTACTACTGACATGTTTCAGTATGAGTCACTGATTTTCATCAGAAAGAAAAATTGACTTCTCATATTTAAACAGGGTTTCAGGGGTGTGATACTTTAATTAAACACAGCAACAGATAAAATCATTCACTGAAGGCCACCTTAAAATCTTAATAAGTTGTATAATTAAATCTATAATTAGATAATTAGATTAGACAAGAAACATACAGGCTGCAGCAGCCAACCAATTTTACAATCCTATTATACAATCTAGTTATCCCCTGAAAATTGTGACAAACAAATTCACATTAAATCAGCTTGTGAACAGAACCAGCCTGAATTAGGTGTTGATGGAATTCTGTCATGACAACTCTTAGAGTGTTTGGCATCACAGTGTTGATATGTTTTGTCTTGGCACAATATATCTGCCACGCTTCTGCTGTGGTTATTGCTGCTGCTGCTGGTTATTGCTGTTGTTACTGTTATTGCTACTGCTGCTGGTTATTGCTGCTGCTGCTGGTTATTGCTGTTGTTACTGTTATTGCTACTGCTGCTGGTTATTGCTGCTGCTACTGTTATTGCTGCTGCTGGTGGTTATTGCTGCTACTGCTGTTGTTATTGCTGCCACTGCTGTTGTTATTGCTGCTGCTGGTTATTGCTGCTGCTGCTGGTTATTGCTGTTGTTACTGTTATTGCTACTGCTGCTGGTTATTGCTGCTGCTACTGTTATTGCTGCTGCTGCTGGTTATTGCTGCTGTTACTGTTATTGCTACTGCTGATTATTGCCACTACTGTTATTGCTGCTGCTGCTGTTGTTATTGCTGCTGCTGCTGTTGTTATTGCTGCTGCTACTGTTATTGCTGCTACTGCTGTTGTTATTGCTTTTTCTGCTGCTGCTGTTATTGCTGTTGCTGCTGATGTTGTTATTGCTTTTTCTGCTGCTGCTGTTATTGCTGCTGCTGCTGTTGTTATTGCTGTTGCTGCTGATGTTGTTATTGCTGCTGCTACTGTTATTGCTGCTGCTGCTACTGTTATTGCTGCTGCTGGTTATTGCTGCTACTGCTGTTGTTATTGCTTTTTCTGCTGCTGCTATTATTGCTGTTACTGTTATTGCTGCTGCTGCTGTTGTTATTGCTGCTGCTGGTTATTGCTGCTACTGCTGTTGTTATTGCTGCTACTGCTGGATATTGCTGCTACTGCAGTTGTTATTGCTGCCACTGCTGTTGTTATTGCTGCTGCTGCTGCTGTTGTTATTGCTGCTACTGCTGTTGTTATTGCTGCTGCTGCTGTTGTTATTGCTGCCACTGCTGTTGTTATTGCTGCTGCTGCTGGTTATTGCTGCTGCTGCTGCTATTATTGCTGTTACTGTTATTGCTGCTGCTGCTGGTTATTGCTGCTGTTACTGTTATTGCTTCTGCTGCTGGTTATTGCTGCTGCGGTTGTTATTGCTGCTGCTGCTGCTGGTTATTGCTGCTGCTGTTGTTATTGCTGTTGCTGTTGTTATTGCTGCCACTGCTGTTGTTATTGCTGCTGCTGTTGTTATTGCTGCTGCTGGTGGTTATTGCTGCTACTGCTGTTGTTATTGCTGCTGCTGTTATTGCTGCTGCTGCTTGTTATTGCTGCTGCTGTTGGTTATTGCTGCTGCTGTTGGTTATTGCTGCTCCTGGTGGTTATTGCTGCTGCTGTTGTTATTGCTGCTGCTGCTGTTGTTATTGCTGTTGCTGCTGGTTATTGCTGCTGCTGCTGTTATTGCTGCTGCTGCTGGTTATTGCTGCTCCTGGTGGTTATTGCTGCTGCTGTTGTTATTGCTGCCACTGCTGTTGTTATTGCTGCTGCTGTTGTTATTGCTGCTGCTGGTGGTTATTGCTGCTACTGCTGTTGTTATTGCTGCTGCTGCTGTTGTTATTGCTGCTACTGCTGTTGTTATTGCTGCCACTGCTGTTGTTATTGCTGCTGCTGGTTATTGCTGCTGCTGCTGTTGTTATTGCTGCTACTGCTGTTGTTATTGCTGCTGCTGCTGGTTATTGCTGCCACTGCTGTTGTTATTGCTGCTGCTGTTGTTATTGCTGCTGCTGGTGGTTATTGCTGCTACTGCTGTTGTTATTGCTGCTGCTGTTATTGCTGCTGCTGCTGGTTATTGCTGCTACTGCTGTTGTTATTGCTGCTGCTGCTGGTTATTGCTGCTGCTGCTGTTGTTATTGCTGCTGTTACTGTTATTGCTACTGCTGCTGCTGGTTATTGCTGCTGCTGTTGGTTATTGCTGCTCCTGGTGGTTATTGCTGCTGCTGTTGTTATTGCTGCTGCTGCTGTTGTTATTGCTGTTGCTGCTGGTTATTGCTGCTGCTGCTGTTATTGCTGCTGCTGTTGGTTATTGCTGCTCCTGGTGGTTATTGCTGCTGCTGTTGTTATTGCTGCTGCTGCTACTGTTATTGCTGCTGCTGCTGGTTATTGCTGCTGTTACTGTTATTGCTACTGCTGATTATTGCCACTACTGTTATTGCTGCTGCTGCTGTTGTTATTGCTGCTGCTACTGTTATTGCTGCTACTGCTGTTGTTATTGCTTTTTCTGCTGCTGCTGTTATTGCTGTTGCTGCTGATGTTGTTATTGCTTTTTCTGCTGCTGCTGTTATTGCTGCTGCTGCTGTTGTTATTGCTGTTGCTGCTGATGTTGTTATTGCTGCTGCTACTGTTATTGCTGCTGCTGGTTATTGCTGCTACTGCTGTTGTTATTGCTTTTTCTGCTGCTGCTATTATTGCTGTTACTGTTATTGCTGCTGCTGCTGTTGTTATTGCTGCTGCTGGTTATTGCTGCTACTGCTGTTGTTATTGCTGCTACTGCTGGATATTGCTGCTACTGCTGTTGTTATTGCTGCCACTGCTGTTGTTATTGCTGCTGCTGCTGGTTATTGCTGCTGCTGCTGTTGTTATTGCTGCTACTGCTGTTGTTATTGCTGCTGCTGCTGTTGTTATTGCTGCCACTGCTGTTGTTATTGCTGCTGCTGCTGGTTATTGCTGCTGCTGCTGCTATTATTGCTGTTACTGTTATTGCTGCTGTTACTGTTATTGCTTCTGCTGCTGGTTATTGCTGCTGCGGTTGTTATTGCTGCTGCTGCTGCTGGTTATTGATGCTGCTGTTGTTATTGCTGCTGCTGTTGTTATTGCTGCCACTGCTGTTGTTATTGCTGCTGCTGTTGTTATTGCTGCTGCTGGTGGTTATTGCTGCTACTGCTGTTGTTATTGCTGCTGCTGTTATTGCTGCTGCTGCTTGTTATTGCTGCTGCTGTTGGTTATTGCTGCTACTGCTGTTGTTATTGCTGCTACTGCTGGATATTGCTGCTACTGCTGTTGTTATTGCTGCCACTGCTGTTGTTATTGCTGCTGCTGCTGGTTATTGCTGCTGCTGCTGTTGTTATTGCTGCTACTGCTGTTGTTATTGCTGCTGCTGCTGGTTATTGCTGCTGCTGCTGTTGTTATTGCTGCTGTTACTGTTATTGCTACTGCTGCTGCTGGTTATTGCTGCTGCTGTTGGTTATTGCTGCTGCTGTTGTTATTGCTGCTGCTGCTGTTGTTATTGCTGTTGCTGCTGGTTATTGCTGCTGCTGCTGTTATTGCTGCTGCTGCTGGTTATTGCTGCTCCTGGTGGTTATTGCTGCTGCTGTTGTTATTGCTGCCACTGCTGTTGTTATTGCTGCTGCTGTTGTTATTGCTGCTGCTGGTGGTTATTGCTGCTACTGCTGTTGTTATTGCTGCTGCTGTTATTGCTGCTGCTGCTGGTTATTGCTGCTGCTGCTTGTTATTGCTGCTGCTGTTGGTTATTGCTGCTACTGCTGTTGTTATTGCTGCTACTGCTGGATATTGCTGCTACTGCTGTTGTTATTGCTGCCACTGCTGTTGTTATTGCTGCTGCTGGTTATTGCTGCTGCTGCTGTTGTTATTGCTGCTACTGCTGTTGTTATTGCTGCTGCTGCTGGTTATTGCTGCTGCTGCTGTTGTTATTGCTGCTGTTACTGTTATTGCTACTGCTGCTGCTGGTTATTGCTGCTGCTGTTGGTTATTGCTGCTCCTGGTGGTTATTGCTGCTGCTGTTGTTATTGCTGCTGCTGCTGTTGTTATTGCTGTTGCTGCTGGTTATTGCTGCTGCTGCTGTTATTGCTGCTGCTGGTTATTGCTGCTCCTGGTGGTTATTGCTGCTGCTGTTGTTATTGCTGCTGCTGGTTATTGCTGCTGCTGCTGTTGTTATTGCTGCTGCTGCTGCTGTTATTGCTGTTGCTGCTGGTTATTGCTGCTGCTGCTGTTATTGCTGCTGCTGCTGGTTATTGCTGCTCCTGGTGGTTATTGCTGCTGCTGTTGTTATTGCTGCTGCTGGTTATTGCTGCTGCTGCTGTTATTGCTGTTGCTGCTGGTTATTGCTGCTGCTGCTGGTTATTGCTGCTGCTGCTGGTTATTGCTGCTACTGCTGGTTATTGCTGCTGCTACTGCTGTTGTTATTGCTGCTACTGCTGCTTGTTATTGCTGCTGCTGTTATTGCTGCTGCTGCTGGTTATTGCTGCTCCTGGTGGTTATTGCTGCTGCTGTTGTTATTGCTGCTGCTGGTTATTGCTGCTGCTGCTGTTATTGCTGCTGCTGCTGGTTATTGCTGCTGCTGTTATTTCTGTTGCTGCTGGTTATTGCTGCTGCTGCTGGTTATTGCTGCTGCTGTTGTTATTGCTGCTGCTGGTTATTGCTGCTGCTGCTGTTGTTATTGCTGCTGCTGCTGCTGTTATTGCTGTTGCTGCTGGTTATTGCTGCTGCTGCTGTTATTGCTGCTGCTGCTGGTTATTGCTGCTCCTGGTGGTTATTGCTGCTGCTGTTGTTATTGCTGCTGCTGGTTATTGCTGCTGCTGCTGTTATTGCTGTTGCTGCTGGTTATTGCTGCTGCTGCTGGTTATTGCTGCTGCTGCTGGTTATTGCTGCTACTGCTGGTTATTGCTGCTACTGCTGTTGTTATTGCTGCTACTGCTGCTTGTTATTGCTGCTGCTGTTATTGCTGCTGCTGCTGGTTATTGCTGCTCCTGGTGGTTATTGCTGCTGCTGTTGTTATTGCTGCTGCTGGTTATTGCTGCTGCTGCTGTTATTGCTGTTGCTGCTGGTTATTGCTGCTGCTGCTGGTTATTGCTGCTGCTGTTATTGCTGCTACTGCTGGTTATTGCTGCTACTGCTGTTGTTATTGCTGCTACTGATGCTTGTTATTGCTGCTGCTGTTATTGCTGCTGCTACTGTTATTGCTGCTGCTGGTTATTGCTGCTGCTGTTGTTTTTGCTGCTACTGTTGTTTTTGCTGCTACTGCTGTTGTTATTGCTGCTGCTGCTGCTGCTGGTGGTTATTGCTGCTGCTGTTGTTATTGCTGCTGCTGCTGGTTATTGCTGCTGCTTATTGCTGATGCTACTGTCATTGCTGCTGCTGCTGTTATTGCTGCTGCTGCTGGTTATTGCTGCTGCTTATTGCTGATGCTACTGTCATTGCTGCTGCTGCTGTTATTGCTGCTGCTGCTGGTTATTGCTGCTGCTTATTGCTGATGCTACTGTCATTGCTGCTGCTGGTTATTGCTGCTGCTTATTGCTGATGCTGCTGTTATTGCTGCTGCTGCTGCTTATTGCTGATGCTACTGTTATTGCTGCTGGTTATTGCTACTACTGCTGTTGTTATTGCTGCTGCTGCTGCTGTTATTACTGCTGCTGCTGCTGTTGTTGTTATTGCTGCTACTGTTGTTATTGCTGCTGGTGTTGGTTATTGTTGCTGGTATTACTGCTCCTGTTTTTATTGCTGCTGCTGTTGGTTATTGCTGCTGCTTAACTCAATCTGATTGTAAGCCTGCACCATCTTGAGTCACATGGCATAACTTTGTATTGATGTCACACTGGACGCGAACAGCTCATCTAAAATAAATACTACCTTGTATTTCACAACTGTTTACATTACATTAATGAAAATCTCAATTCATTACAGTACAGCTACTGACAATTGGGTTTAAATGTAAAATGTAGAAATTGTCAAAATAATAATGTCGCAATGACAGCTAAATAAATAAATAAATGAATGTTCCTAAAAGTAGGGTTAATTTTCTTTATACAAAACAAAAATAGAAATTATTTTTTCTTTTAATAATTTTGATTTTGGGGTGATTTGTGACCTGGACATTCATGGACTGTTATTGTGAGATTCACAGTGTACAGATCCTGTCGTTTTAAAATATTTGAGTGTGAAAAAGACACTACAAAGGTGTTTTATCAACATCGTGATTTGCCTCTGAACAGAACATCCAAACCAAACACACTGCTGGAGCGGAGTCATATGACACAACGCAGCGCTGATTCACATTGACAAGGCTGATGCTCATAATTGGCCCAAATTGGCAGCAAAGTCATTTCCACACATCATTCTAACGAAAAATATCAGGTTCAAAGAATGTCAACATTAGAGCAGTTGACCTGCTGTCTGTTTTATTTAAGAGCGAACGCAATAATGCTTTCCAAAGTCTGCAAGAACACGGATTTTTAACCGCAGGAGACTTTAGTGCTTTATTTAATCGCTCAAAAGATCAAGTCAATGTTCTGGATGTACTTTCTTGAAGAGGAAAGATAAGGTTGAAATAAATGATTTATGATTCACGCATCCCAGATATGTGACCCGACCGTGTGAAAATCACAAAAAAAATAAACTGACTTCCTCTGAGGTGCTTGAAATATAATTTTCTCAAAAATTACATGCAACCACATTTAAACAAACTCTTGAATAGCAAACTTACACTGCGATTTACACCTTATTTTTCATTTCCTGCGTCTTTATATGCAAAGCTGTAAAAATTATATATCTTGATCAGTCAGCAGGTTCTTTTATGGAGATGAAACTGCAGCTGTTGGAAAAGTCAATATTACTTCCCGCCCCGTATCTTCAGACAGAGAGGTGTTACTCCAGCTGAAATTGACTTTCAATTGCTTCATTGTCACAGCGATCTCACAAGTAATTTCAAACTGACAGATGAACAACAGTTAAAGGCTCTAGGCAACAGAGAAAAAAAACCTTCACAGGTGGATGAAGACTACAGCCCATCCACAGATGCTCATTTTTTGGTCTATGGAGGTTTATGTGTCACCAGGCTCTTGTGTTTTCATTTATGACATACTTGGTCTAGCTTGACTGTGAATATTTACATGTATTATAATTTTTTTTTTTTTTTTTTTTTTACCAGAATCTGAATAAAAAATGCAAGAAAAAAGTCAAACAAATGCAAAATCTCCAACCACTATAACCTATTAACTTGCACACCCCTGACTCATAAGTGGAACATCATTTAGAGTGAACTTAGTTAATTTCTTTAAGAAAATTCAGTCATTCGTTATTCTAATTTTTTCTTAATTACATTTGGTCTCACAACATATGCATCTGAAGTCACCTTAGATTTTCAGTCAATAAACCTAAATTTGTGTTCCTCACATAAAGCATGATATGCATTTATAATTAATAAGGAACGTGGTGAAGTATTTATTGTTATGACACTTTTAAGGTGCTTTTTGGAGCCTGACAGACCATTCTGCTGTAGTGTTTCATGTTTAGAAATGACAAGAGGGTGAGTAAATGATAACTGAACAGGTGAAAAGGTCAGGAATGAGATTGAGATGTTGAAAGGAAGGAGTTTATTTTTCCACCTGACTGGTGGTTGCTGAATTATCATCCGTTTTTTCCCTCGACTGGGCAAAAAGTGTCTGTAAATTCTCACATGATCAGCCATCAGTGTCTGAGCGAAATTGCAAAATCTGCTGCCTGTTGAACCGTGAGACTTCCCATAAGTAGAGTCGTATATGACCAGCTCTCTAAATAAGATGGCAAACCACTTTTGGAGCAGTTAGGAAAGTTTGCACCAAGTTCTGCAATAATGGCAAGGTTCTTTTAAACAAGTTTAAATAGGGAAAACTTCAGAGTAGGGTTTCTCAAACTGGATTTTGTGAGCTAAGGAAAGCTAATAATTAATTAAATTATTGAAATGTTGTTTACCAGCATGTCATGTGATCATTAACAGACATCAGAGAACTGTGAACGTGAATGTATTGTTGTTGAAATATTTGCTAAATCACTGGAGGGAAATTCTACACATTACTAGACGATGCGATAAGATTCCAGCGACAATCATTCAAAAATGGCAGCCAATCAGAAGAGAGTGTGGGCGGAGTCTTTCTGTCACTCACAATGAAATGGATACATACATAATGAAATTCATAAATATTACCCCATTTTAACACTGTTAAACATACATACTGAGTGCCTGAAGTGATCTTCGTCATTTAATACAATTGTTTGTTCAACTCGAGTTTGAACGTTAACATTCATTTGTTTTCTTGTTGCTATCAGGTTAGTCATGCAAAATGATATTCATACTCACGTTAGATGCATTAAGCATGAAATAAAGCATTGAAACCGTTTCAGCTGGTTAGGACAAAATCTCCGATGAACAAATAAAATATAGGCCTACCTCTCATTGTGTGTCGCGTCAGTCTGGTTAGAATAAGCTGATTAATTTGAAAATACTTGCTCTGTAGTGATAAAAAAGTTATTTGACCTTCTTTCTTCACTGCTCAATTTCATTTTATAGAGTTTCATCTCAACAAACATCAATCAGTTACGGTTTCTGGACGACCAAGTTTTCCGTTAAAAGAATAAGAGTCTTGGAAATGGGCAATCGGAAAGCGAGACCCCTGTTGAGTCTTAGCTTCAACGCTGTCGTCCGAGCCAGAAGACGGTAAGTAAATCATTCCCATTCATTTCTGAGGGGAAAATGGCAAGGTCTAGGGCAGGACACTCTGGTTTTTCTACAGAAGCATCGAAAGATAATATCTTGGCTTACAGCTTGAAATTTACAGTTGCTTGACACTGAGATTTTAAATCACTCCAGTTCATTTAAGCAAATAAAAGTGAATTTTAAAGTTAAACGCTACAGGGTTTGCTTTGGATTATGGTGTAAGCTAACACACCAACACAAACACTAAAAATTTATGAACAGTGATGTTGTAATAACAGCAAAGAAGACATCTTAACCTTAGCCAACAGCGTGACTGTCTGGATTATGTAAAGATAAGGTGTTGAAGAATGAGCTTTGCACTGCCATCAGGCCAGAAAGAGTTGACTGAGCCATCCTGAACAAACATGGCAGGATCATCTGGTCTCAAGGTGACGGCCAAAACAACCAGAGATGAGGACACTTTCACACATAAAAATGGGTCAATCTGAAGAACATATTGAACTTAAGACATTACGTACGAGAAACTGGAGTCGCAATTCTTTACAAATTATTTCCAGAAGCTTTCATAGATTGTTAATATGAAGTAAATGTTTGCAAGGCCTCACCATGGAGAGTGCAGATGTTATTGCCTCATGCTAAATGTGTACGGTTGAGATTGTGTAAAGAGGGATTTAAAACAACTGGGAAACGACATTTGAATGTGAAGGACATTGGTGGATCATGCTAAAACTTGTTGCAACCACTCAAAAATCCCATTCCAAAAAACCTGTCATACTGGATTAGCATCTTTGTTGAGCGTCGCTGTTTTAGAAAAGCAAGAGACCGGACTACACTTGGCATTTCTAGAGGAACTGAACGTAAATAAAGACATATTTTTCTTGGCATTGCTAGGTCTGGGTGATTTGAGTCACAGACATTTAAGTTACATTTGGAAAAAGTGTGTGGCATTTAGTCTTTAGGTTGCATTATGAAATAAGGTAGTGTATCTGCTGTTATATCAAACAATTTGGCTTTAATAACAGCTTTATTTCACCATTTTTTCTTAATCTGTATTTTGGTCTCATTTTCCAGTATGAATCTTTCTCGTTTACAAATAATAGTGCATGATGGTTTCAGCTTCTCATGATGATGTGAGAGTCCTGATTGTGGGAATCCAGATTCAGCGCCGCAGATCTTCTGTCAGGAAGGAAAGAGGGTGGACAGGAGGACAGAGAGATTGTAAAGGAGTGGCGACTGCGGCATATAAGCAGGGCTGGGTGGGTTACTTTTAAAATGTATTTCACTACAGATTACAAAATACATGCTTTAAAAAGTAATTTGTAAAGTATTTCGTTACATTACTCAAGTTTAGTAACTGAATCTAAATACTTTAGAATACTTTGGAATACTAATAAGTGTGGAACAAACACAAAAAAAGGCAATTGCAAGTTTTTATCTCACAATTCTGACTTTTTCCCTCAGAATTGCGTGATATAAAAAAGAGATGTAAAATCGCAATATTGAGAAAAGTCAGAATTATGACATATAAACTCACACTAAATTCACAATTGCAGGAAAAAAGTTAGTATTACTTATTATTATAAATTCATATCTCCCAATTCTGACTTTATTACTTGCAATTGTGAGTTTAATTCTCACAATTCTGAGAAAAAGAAGTCAGAATTGTGAAATGCAAACTCACAATTGTGAGGGAAAGAAACAAATTGTGAGAAAAAGTTGCAGTGACTTTTTTTACAATCATAAAATGACTCACAAACAACTATCACAAAACATGAAAACAGTGGAAAACATGAAACTTAACTCCGCTTTTTCAGACTCTCAGAGTCAGAGAAACACCAATTGCTGTTTAAATGGCATCAAAATTCAAAGTAATCACTTTGGTAATCTAAAATACTTTCCAGATGTAACTGTAATCTGATTACCACCCATTTAAAATGTAACTGTAATGAAATACAGTTACTCAAATTTATTTTAAATACGTAACTAAGTTACTTGTATTTCGTTACTCTCCAACCCTGCATATAACCATAACAAAAACAGCATGGTAAAATGTCCCACGGCTCTCGCTTCATACAACAGTAACGTTAGCAAAACTTCAGCTCATCCATGAAGATGAGTACTATAGGATCGATCTCCACCGGCTGTGGAGGTGAAGACTACAACTCCCATGATTCCACACTGATTCACAGCATCATCAAGCCTTTATGGTTTTGAATAAGTGACCTCTAGCAGCAAAACTTACATACTTTTCCTTTAATTTCCCCACTACCCTTTGCCCATACATAAACCTGTCATACTGGTTTACCATCTCAATGTAACGTGTTCAGTCCTGTCATGTTTTAGTTTATGTCATCATGTCTTCACCTGTCTTCATTTGCCCCTTATTAGTTTAACTTCCTCCCCCTGTGTTTATTAGTTCCCTCTGTGTATTTATACTTCCTTTTCTGTTCTTCCTTTGTCGGTGTTTGTTTGTGCCATGCACACTGTCGCATGTCTCATCTGTTCCTGTTATTCGTTTAATAAATCTGTCAGTTTGCTACCTTCGACACCTATCAGTACCCCAGCGTTACACTCAAACAGTTCAATCCTTGACAAGAACAAGTGTCTTAGCAAAGCAAAAGACAGAAGACAACTACACTCACAGCAACTGTAAGTAAAAACACTTTTTAGTATCTGTCTTGCCATTTCCAGTTTTGTTGATCTGGGTAATTTGTGTCACAGATATTTAAAGTTGCATTTGGCTACATGTATTCTTTAGGTTATGATGAAATTAACCAAGACAAAAGCCAAGTTGCTTTTTACACTGATTCTGGCATTTCACGTCATGGCTGTACAAGCTGAAGGTAATGTACCTGCTCTTTAATGTTTCTGAAGCTTTAAATAAAAACTGTCTACATTTGCTCATTCTGAAGTCATTCCCATACATGTATGACTTTCCTTCTTCTGAATCAGTATGTTGGTAAACATAAATCCCTAAGAAGAGAAGCAAAATTGCATAAGGCTTGTTTTCAAAGAATGTACCTTACTTACCCAATTTTTCCTTCTTTGCATGATGGTTTCAGCTTCTCGTGATGATGTGAGAATCTTGATTGTGGGAATCCGAGGTGACTCCAGATTCAGCACCGCAGATCTTCTGTCAGGAAGGAAAGACGGTGGACAGGAGGACAGAGAGATTGTAAAGACTCCAGTAATTACAGACGAGGGTCGTAAAATGATGCTGGTCGCTGAACCAAACCTCTGTGAGGAGGACACGGCGAGACAGAGCTTCACAACAGCGCAGTTTCTCTCGTCTCCTGGACCTCACGCCGTTTTGGTAGCTCTGAATCTGGAAGATGAAGAATCAGAACGGTGTGATGTTGTGAAACGAGCCCAGGAGCTGCTGGGAGCAGAAGTTCTGCAGTACTGCATTGTTCTTCTGCACCGAAATCACCAGGAACGCTTCACAGGAGCGTCCAGAGGGATCGCTGGAGAAATGATCAACGCATGTGGAGGCAGATTTCACATGATAAGAGACTCTGAACCTGATCAAACAGCTGTTCTTTTAGCGGAAATAGACAAACTAGTTTGGCTCAATGGTGACGGATTTTACTCAGTCTTGACACAAGAGTTAAAAACAGAAGAGACGAGCCAAGATGTGCGTGAAGAGAATGATCTCATGACTGTAATATATGATGCTTTAGGAGGAGCAGCTGGAATCTTAGGATGGATTTTCCTCATTTCACTTGTTGTTTACAATGGAGGAAGTGACAAAATAATGTTTTTTGGGGCAAAATTTGCAGCACTTCTATTGTTTATGATCTATCTAAGACATGTTCTGAGTCCAGATGTTGCAATACCACTAAACTTGGCCTTGGCATCATCACTAGCAACTACAATAGAATGCAGACAAATCATAGATTTTAAGTTTAGAAGAAGCAGCAGTCTTAGAGATATCATAGAGGATTTAATAGTAAAGATTTTCATTTATCTGTTACTTGTTTACGTAGAATTTTTGTCTTTACCATTTTTTCTGAGTTCAGCTGTGGTTTCAGGAACAATTATCAGCATCAGGTCGTGGTCAGATGTGCTTATAGCGTGTCATGTGGCTCCCGGAGTCACATTCGGAGCTTATGCATTCACACTTCACACTGAAACGATTAGTCGTGAATCTCCAGTCTTTGCACTCGGGTCATTTCTGTTTTGTACCATTGGGGCGGCACTCTCAATTGGTTTTGTGACTGTGTTTGATCTGCTTGGTGTGAAGATGACAATAATGCTGCTGATATCAGCACTTACAATGGCATGTTGGCATTCAAAAAGTGATACTCTAGGGAATGGGATGGTTTTATCTGTCTTTATACTGCTTTTTCCATGCGGTTGTGCGCTCATTGGTTCAGTCTTTCTTATTTTAGGGATGATAATGAGTTTTCTCAAAGTAATCATACAAAACTTGGTCTGTTCTAACTTGTTTTATGTAGCATTATTTTTGGGATCGTTAATAGTAATTTGGAGAGAAAATGGCAACAACAATACTGAATGACACACTGTGTGTATATGTGTGCGTTTATATAATATACACAAATACATATAAAAAAGCAATTGACCTCAAAATGGCTAATAGTGATGATGTGCTATTGCTTTACGACGTCAGCATAAGTATTAAACCATACAAGTGGTTTCAAAAAGACTACTGTGGCAGTAATATGGTACAGCTATACTGTTTTACCTAGGTATGATTGATCGCCGGTAGCATTTATGTATGTCCAAAACATGGTAATTTCATGCAATTTTAAATGCTTGTTTTGTGCACTGAAACCGTTTTGTTTGAAATTGTCTTTTCAAAGACTCATGGAGATGTTGAACTTAATAAAGACCTTCATCGCTGGCGATTGTAATGGATTCTAAGTAAATATTCCACTTCAACCAGGGCTATTTGTGTCCTACAGTGACCTGTTGATGTACGGAGTGTGAACCTGTTATAAACGGTTCAGTTCGTGAGTAAGCGATCCGAGTGATTCAGACTGAATCAACAACCGAATTTTGCTATTCAAAAAGAACCGACTCAAAATAGTGATTCGTTCGCGAATATTCATCGCTAGTTCTGATTATACACGTACGCCAGAAAATACGCGATAACACTTACCATTCAGTATATATCGTCAAACAATTTCCGTTGTATTATAGCAGGGTACAGCCGTATTTTCCTGAGGCGCGAGTTCAGTTGAACGCCCGCCAGTGACAGCGACCCTCTTAAGCCCCTTCCATTTAGTCGAAACAACAAATATAATTGGTTAGGAAATATGCCGCGCGACTGAAATTAAAGTTCTGATTGGTTCTTGAGTATTTAAAACGTGACTTTGGTTCTGATATTTGTTGTACTCTACTCTGACTGAAAAGTGCTGGTTCAAAACTCTCAGCTCTCCCAAGCTGTTCGACCTTTGTTTACATTTATTATTCATTATAAGTGGACATTCTCCCGGCTAAATATGGCTGTAGCTGTGGAGTCACGCGAGCAGTATCAAAAGTGAAACTTTCACTTACAAAGTGAAAGCAAATATAGAGGATTCACTGTCAGTGCTGTTAAATGAACCGATCGTCGTATTGTAAGTAAATATGCTTCATAGTTTTGGTTATATCGTCAAATTACATTTTAAACTCACAGATTAACAGTGGCTTTACTCTCCAGTTTGAAAAATGAAACTAAACAAGACAGAACCAAAATGGCTCTTCACACTGATTCTTGCATTTCACTTCACATCTATACAGGTTGAAGGTAATGTATGTCATGCAAATCTATCTTTATTACTTAAAACAACAATATAATTAGTCTTGTAGTACATGTTGTTTTTAAATGATCATATTTGTTGTTATACTTTCAGTAACTAAAAATAAATCTGACCACTGTAGTGAACACCATGTGTTTAGGGTTGTAATGTAATGTAAGTCAATGGAAATTTGTAGGTGAGCTAATGAAAAATGAACTCTGTAATAAATTACCATGTATAGTCCAAACAGATTGTTCACTTTTAATTCAAATAATGTTTTCTGATATTTTCATCTTGTATTTTCACTTCCAGCTACTCATGATGATGTGAGAATCCTGATTGTGGGAATCCGAGGTGACTCCAAATTCAGAGCCGCAGATCTTCTGTCAGGAAGGAAAGACGGTGGACAGGAGGACAGAGAGATTGTAAAGACTCCAGTATTTACAGACGAGGGTCGTAAAATGATGCTGGTCACTGGACCAAACCTCTGTGAGGAGGACACGGCGAGACAGAGCTTCACAACAGCACTGTTTCTCTCGTCTCCTGGACCTCACGCCGTTTTGGTGGTTCTGAATCTGGAAGATGAAGAATCAGAACGGTGTGATGTTGTGAAACGAGCCCAGGAGCTGCTGGGAGCAGAAGTTCTGCAGTACTGCATTGTTCTTCTGCACCGAAATCACCAGGAACGCTTCACAGGAGCGTCCAGAGGGATCGCTGGAGAAATGATCAACGCATGTGGAGGCAGATTTCACATGATAAGAAACTCTGAACCTGATCAAACAGCTGTTCTTTTAGCGGAAATAGACAAACTAGTTTGGCTCAATGGAGCAAAATTTCACTCCGCATTGATTGAGGCGCAAAAGTTACAGTCAGAAAGGCTGGACCTTTTGAAAAAAATACAAAAAATGGAGAAAATCCTCACAGAAAAGGCCAATCAAAATGTAAATTATGAAAATGTGTTTTTATCTATGTATGACACTTTAGGAGGAGCAGTTGGAATTGTAGGATGGATTTTCCTCTTTTCACTTACCGTACTTGTTATTTACACTAAAGGAGAAGACAAAATCTTGAATTTTGGGGCAAAATTGGCTGTAGTTGTATTGTTTATGGTCTATGTAAAACATGTTCTGAGTCCAGATGTTGCTATTCCACTAAATTTGGCCTTGATAACATCACTAGCAACAGTACTTATAACAGACCTCACATCAATAGGTTTATCATTTCTGGTTGGTTCAGCTCTGGTCTTTGGGACATTTATCAGTGTCAGGACGTGGTCAGAAGTGCTCATAGCGTGTCACGCAGCTCCTGGGGTCACATACGGGGCTTTCGAATTTTCATTTTCCAAACAAACTATCCGACATGAATCTCCAGTCTTTGCACTTTGGTCATTTCTTTGTTGTACCATTGGAGCGACACTCTCAATGGGTTTTGTGACTGTGTTTGCTCTGCTTGATGTGAAGATGACAATAATGCTGCTAATGTTTGGATTTACAATGGTGTGTTGGCACTTAAATTGTGAAACTCTAGGGAATGTGATGGTTTTAGCTGTTCTTAAGCTGGTTTTGCCATGTGTTTGTGTGCTCACTGGTTCAGTCTTTCTTATTTTAGGGATGATAATGAGTTTTCTGAAAGTTCTTGTTGAAAGCTTAGTCTGTTCTTATTTGTTTTATGTAGCATTACTGTTAATAGTAGTAATGAACCAAATTTTCAGAAACCGAAAAATTTTGGCCGTAACAGCAATTTTCGGTTTTGGCCAAAATGGTTTTGGAGGGGCAAAATCATTGACTGAATCAGGGAAGTTTAAGTAGAGCTTCACCAATTTTAATCGATACTGATGGATTCTTAAATCCCAAAATCAATCTTTTAGTCTATACTGTTTTCTGTTGATGCATTGACATTATCTCTTTACCCGCCATTGACGGGATTTTCTGGCTTTCAGTGTTTTCACTGTTATATGTTAGGTTATTACGCATCTTCTGAACGAGTACTGAATTTCCAGATCAAAACACAGGCAAAAAAGGAGCAGAAACAAATCATGAAAGCATTGCTTATGCACGTTGTAGACTTTGTAAAAATAAAAAAAAAATGCTTTTTTTCCCCAGCTAATTGTTCAAAATGTTGCTGTTTTATGAATCTTACTCACAAGTATTTATTGAAAAAAAAAGAATGCATGAAGCATTGCATGATTGCAATGATTTTTTTATATAATGCATGTTCAGATATGCATCCAACAAAATATTCTGGGAGTCATTAAATTTTTGCAAAAATGACGAAAAACGCTGACAGTGGCGGGCAATTTTTTTTAAAATCGCTAGCGGGGAAAGAGTTAAACTTTAGCTATTTGTAGCACACCTACCTACCATCCAATAATCGCAATAAGCTTTGTGCTTTGATACTTTTAATATGAAACAAAGTCTCCGCTTTCAAATTCTGTCATGAAATAAAAACAATACATGTGCTTTTAACGCTCTTTAACATGGCATGATAGATCGCTGTAACCACGTCAGCAGCGCTGCAAGGGCAGTAATGGTTTCTGAGAAACAATGTTTATGTCTTGAAAGTCGTTTGGTTGGAGAATGTCTTTGCCTTTTGTTGTCATTCAGCTGTACATGCACCTATTGAACTTAATAAAGACCTTCATTACTGGATTGAATTGTAATGGGTTATAGGTAAATATTCCACTTCATCCAGGTCTATTTGTACAGTATCCTGCTAAAGGGTTAACTCACCCAAAAATGAAAATTATGTCATTAATTACTCACCTTCATGTCGTTCTTCACCTGTAAGACTGTCATTCATCTTCAGAACACAAATTAAGATATTTTTAATAAAAACCGACGGCTCAGTTATTCCTTTATCGCCAGCAAGACAATTAACACTTTCAGATGCCCAGAAAGATACTAAAACATATTTAAAACAGGTCATGTGACAACACGTGGTTCAACTATAATATTATAAAGCGTGGAGAATATTTTTTATGTGCCAAAAAAACAAAATAACGACTTTCAAAACACTGCTTAGAAGCTTTACGAATCTTTTGTTTCGAATCAGTGATTCGGTTCACATATCAAACTGCTAAAGTCACGTGAAGTATTGGAATTGAGAAACACTTGTCACGTAACAAAGCCTCGTTTGCTGAAATCATGTGACTTTGGCGCTCCGAAACAAGATTCGAAACAAGATTCGAAACAAGAGATTCGTAAAGCTTTGAAGCAGTTTTGAAATCGGCCATCACTAGATATTGTTGAATTATTTAGTTTTTTTGGCGCACAAAAAGTATTCTCGTCGCCTTATAATATTAAGGCCGACCCATTGTACTCAAATGAACTGTTTTAAATATGTTTTAGTATCTTTCTGGACATCTGAAAGTGTTCATTATCTTGCTGTCAATGCTGAATTTCATCAAAAATATCTTAATTTGTGTTCTGAAGATGAACGAAGGTCTTACGGGTGTAGAACGACATGAGGGTGGGGAATTTTGGGTGAACTAACCCTTTAATGTGTGAAACTTACAAACGATTCAGTTCGTGAGTGAGCTATCCAAATGATTAAGACCGAATCAGACTGATTTGTTATTCACCAAGAACCGATTCAGTGATTCATTCACGAATCTTCATCTCTAATTCTGATTATAAACATACGTTAAAAATATGAGACGCACGGCAAGACAGCTAAAATGTTGTCAGTGACATGTTTTTTCAGCCAGTATACAATAATATTTCTAGTCAAACAAGAATATTTACGTTACATTGTACAAGGGTACAGCAGCATTTTACTTAGGCGCGATTAAGAGTCAAGAGTTCAGTGGGACGCCAGTCACTCTCAAGTCCCGCCCCTTGAGCTGAAACAGAAAATATGATTGGTTAGGACATATGCCGCTCATATGAGATTAAAGTTCTGATTGGTTTCTGAGTATTTAAAACGTCTACTCTGCCCGTGCCTTCGGTTCCGATATCCGTTGTATACTAAAGTGCTGGTTCAAAACTCAGCTCTCCTAAGCTGTTCGACCTTTGTTTACATTCATTATTCATTATAAATAGACATTCTCCCGGCTAAATATGGTTGTAGCTGTGGAGTCACGCGAGCAGTATCAAAAGTGAAACTTTCACTTACAAAGTGAAAGCAAATATAGAGGATTCACTGTCAGTGCTGTTAAATGAACCGATCGTCGTATTGTAAGTAAATATGCTTCATAGTTTTGGTTATATCGTCAAATTACATTTTAAACTCACAGATTAACAGTGGCTTTACTCTCCAGTTTGAAAAATGAAACTAAACAAGACAGAACCAAAATGGCTCTTCACACTGATTCTTGCATTTCACTTCACATCTATACAGGTTGAAGGTAATGTATGTCATGCAAATCTATCTTTATTACTTAAAACAACAATATAATTAGTCCTGTGTTTTGTTTTAAGTATCATATTTGTTGTTATACTTTCAGTAACTAAAAATAAATCTGACCACTGTAGTGAACACCATGTGTTTAGGGTTGTAATGTAATGTAAGTCAATGGAAATTTGTAGGTGAGCTAATGAAAATTAAATTCTGTAATAAATTACCATGTATGGTCCAAACAGATTTTTAATTCAAATAGTGTTTTCTGAAATTTTCATCTTGTATTTTTACTTCAAGCTTCTGATGATGATGTGAGAATCTTGATTGTGGGAATCCGAGGTGACTACAAATTCAGAGCCGCAGATCTTCTGTCAGGAAGGAAAGACGGTGGACAGGAGGACAGAGAGATTGTAAAGACTCCAGTAATTACAGACGAGGGTCGTAAAATGATGCTGGTCACTGGACCAAACCTCTGTGAGGAGGACACGGCGAGACAGAGCTTCACAACAGCGCTGTTTCTCTCGTCTCCTGGACCTCACGCCGTTTTGGTGGTCCTGAATCTGGAAGATGAAGAATCAGAACGGTGTGATGTTGTGAAACGAGCCCAGGAGCTGCTGGGAGCAGAAGTTCTGCAGTACTGCATTGTTCTTCTGCACCGAAATCACCAGGAACGCTTCACAGGAGCGTCCAGAGGGATCGCTGGAGAAATGATCAACGCATGTGGAGGCAGATTTCACATGATAAGAGACTCTGAACCTGATCAAACAGCTGTTCTTTTAGCGGAAATAGACAAACTAGTTTGGCTCAATGGAGCAAAATTTCACTCCGCATTGAATGTGACACAACAGTTAGAAACTGAAAGGCTGGTGCTTTTGAAAAGACTAAAAGAAATAGGTGGCAAACTTGAAGAAAGTCAGGTTTTATCTGACACTTTAGGAGTGGTCGGATGGAGTCTGATCATTTCACTGTTTGCAATTGTTCTGGCTACTGAAAGGAAGGTCAAAATGTTAATTTTTCAGGTAACTTTAGCTGGACTTGTGATGTTTATGGCATCTACCAGGAGTGCTTTAGGTTCACATGTCGCTTTTGCGCTAAATTTGGCTCTGTGCTCCACAGTTGCCGCTGTCTTCATCAAGCATCTAGCAATGTGCAAGTTGAAAAACATGGGAAAAATCACAACAGAGTTTTTGTTTACAGTGGGTTTAGGAGTGACGCTTGGATCAATCGCTAGCATAAGAACTTTTTCTGATGTTTTTGTTGCATGCTTTGCTGCTTTAGGAGTCACAATCGGTGCTTTTGCATTTTTAAATTTATCATTTGAGCTCAAAAAAATGAACGACCGAGAATTGTTCCTGTTATTCATGTTCTGCGCAGTTGGTGCAGAGCTCACCATGTTGTGTGTGATTGTGATCACCGCTTTGTTCGGAGTGACGCTCACAATAATTCTGATAATAATAGCGATTGTCGTTGCATCTAATAGTTTAGATGCCAACATGGAGAGGAATGTAATTGAGTTACTTCCGCCTTTAGTGTTTTTTCCATGTGGTTGTGTGTTTATTGGCTCAGTTGTTCTGGTGTTAGAGATGTTGTTGAGTTTTCTTAAAGTATTTATAGAACACCTGCTGGGTTCGTTCTTGTTTTATCCAGCGTTACTGTTGGGTTCGGTAATGCTGATGGGACATCCCAGAACATGACTGTGAAAAGCATCTCTCTGGACTGACAGCTGTAGATTCTGACAAACTAGAATTTTCTAGCCAATCATTGTTGCTCCTCCGGTGTCATTAGTCACATGGTGTTTACGGCTCAGTTGATTGGTTCAAACAATCTGACTGCAGAACTTGGCGCCCATGAGCAAAAATGGCAGATTTCAAACCGATTTTTGGTTTGGTTTGGTTTTGAGTCTTGGTTTACACTTTAAGTGTTTCATAATGTGAAAATGTTTTTGCACTGATGCCAGACAGAATTATTATTCATTTGTTATGCGTAAGTGTTTGGTTTCGGTCTATGAAATGCCAGAAATGATGATAAATTAAGATGGAAGTGAGTTGAGATGAAGTCTGTTTCTTTTTTGAAGTCATTTGTATTGAATCCGGAATGTTCCTTTAAATCTAATTAATATTTATTCTTTCCTCATTGGCATTTTTTGTTAGATTTATGCTTGAAACAAGAAGAAATTAACTATTTACCAATGGAAAGTAAAATAATGTTTTCCAGTCAGACAGGCCGCCTCTATTTAAAGTTGAGTATTTTACTATATTTAATGAATATGCATTATATTTGTCAATTTTCTTGGTAACTTCAATAAAACAAAAGAATTTGTCCTCCACCTCAAGTTGATGTTATTCCAAATTCATACTGATTTTTTTCTCTGGTAATTTGTTGTAGTTTAATGCACTGCCGTTCAAAAGTTTGGGATAAGTATGGTTTTAAAAATATTTTTATTCAGCAAGACTACATTAAATTGATCAAAAGTGACAGTAAAGACGAAAATATTTATATTTTAAATAAAACACTGAACTTTCTATTCATCAGAGAATCCCAAAAATAAAGTGTGTCACGGTTTTTTTTCCGCAAAAACATCAATCATCATATCAGTATCAGCTGAAAATTCAGCATTGATCACTAGATATAAATTACACTGTACTATATATTCACATAAAAAACAGTTATTTTAAATTGTAAAATATTTACAATTTTTACTGTACTTTTTTTTAATCAAAATAAACCACCTTAGTGAATAGAAGAGACGTGTTTCAAAAACTAATATTTCCAACCCGAAACATTTAGCTAAAGTTAAACCATTTTTTTTCAAGGTGGAAATTTCATAGTTGAAGTAGAAGAAAGTCTTGTTTATGAAGTCATATTGATCTTTTGTGGTAAAAAAAAAAATAGAAAGCCTAAAGTGTTTAGCTGGTCTTCCTGCCTGGTAATTCTGATTAAGCAAGTCTGTTTTGTTGTTTTAGAGAGGTTTAGGGCACTTCAGACCAGCAAACCACTTTCATCGGTATTTCTCAAGAGTTCAATTAACCTTGTCCAAATAGGAAGTTGGAAACTGTTGCACAATCCTCTTTTACGAATTGTTTGCTCCGTACACGTGCTCGTGTTTTGACAGATCTCTGACCTAAACGCTAAATATAAGCTGTGGTTTACGGAGGACTCGTAAGATTTATGGCTTTTATAAAACACTCATATTCCCGAGAGCCACGTAAAACAGACAACTGGCCTCACCACTTCTTCTCACATATAGGGGCTGTTTCCTGTTTCACCGCTGAGGTCGAGAGGTCACTTTGAACGAAAGCAAAAACTGTCAAACCACAATGGATTATTGTGGAGTAGAGACTGTAAAAACCAATGTTCAGAGGGGAGCCACGATGTATTTTTACCCTTTTAAGCCGAGAATATTGATGTTATTTCTTCCTTTGTCTCGAGTGCTTCAGGCATTTTTGATATTGGAGATTTAAGATATTAGAGACGTTTATAATGACTCATTAAAGTAACATTCAGGGCCCAGAGCAACAATACAGCGAAACAGATTGCAGATATAAAGCTAAATACATAGTTTTTGAAGCTAATGTTAAAAGCAAAAAGTTTCTTGTTCTTATTTCATACAGGTATATTTGATGGAACTACAGTTTTTTGGAATAGTTAAAATCCCATATGAATATTGAATTCACATTCAAATAGATGAAGAGTCAGAGAATCACCAATTGCTGTTTAAGTGACATTAAAACTCAAAGTAATCACTTTGGTAATCTAAAATACTTTTCAGATGTAACTGTAATCTGATTACCAGCCATTTAAAATGTAACTGTAATGAAATACAGTTACTCAAATTTAGTATTTTAAATACGTAACTAAGTTTCTTGTATTTCGTTACTCCCCAACCCTGCAAATGGGTTTCAGCATCATCTTTCTTCATCATTTCATCTCATGTGATTCAAGCTGACAGAAATGACTCAAAACCCTTTGCCTGAATCTGAGGAGAGGATGTTCATTTTAAATGCATCTCAAAACAGATTAGAGCTGAAGATCTACCCGTTTTGACGCCCTGCTGGTCAATGTTGTAACTACACCATCAAGCAGGGAAAAAGCTTTTTCTCCAATCAAAAGTAGCCACATAATTGTGCAAAAATGCTTATGTATGGGGTACAAAAAACAAAAGAGATTTTTGTGGAGGTCTTTAAATAGCAGATGTGTAACTTTGCTTACGTATCTGGGTTTTCGTTAAAATGGCAAAGAATTTATTCCACTTCCAGAGCCAGAAGCTTCTGATTATTAAAACAGAAACACGGGATAATCGTGGCTAGAAGCCTCTCACTGACAGACTCCAACATTACGGATAAATCAAATAAACTTCAGGATTAGCTTAATTCCATAAAGACAAATGTGTCTAGAAAAATCCGTCAGACATTTAGCGAGTATTAATGGAGATCAAAAGCTTTCTGAAGTTAGTGTGGCTTTTAAATGATGCATCATTTAAAGGTGAAAAAATTAACTAACAGACATCATATTTACAGTTGATTGATTACATTAAATATTGCACACATTTTCTTTTCTGGAATATTATTTAAATATGCAAATGATGCATTATCTAATTAAATATACACTAATTTGCATAATCCGAACACTGAATCAAACCAATGAAACTTTCATTTTGACATATTTCAATGTTTTTACATGCACTGTAAAAAAATTATGTTCATGTTTCATTTCTTTCTTTTGTCAAATCGGCTTGAATAATTAATGTGGTTCAGATAACATAATATTTTGAGTTTTTGTTGATTAAACCAATCGCCTTCGTTGCATTAACTCAAAATTTTAATTTCAATGAACTCAAAATGTAACTTGAAGTTAAACCAACTATTTGTAGAGGATTTAGGATTTTTCCTGTAAAGTCTCACCTTTAATTCTAAAGCACACGTCCTTCTGAACGTCTTGTTTAGTTTGAGATGTGGTATTTATTTGGTCAAATTCCTTTGAACTTCCTCATTTGTGTGTAATTTTCGGAATTCTTCATAATGTGCGTTTCAGTTTATGCCTTTCTTTGAAGTCATAATTCAGGGAATTACATAACATCTCAAACACCTTAGGATGGGAGGGGGTTCGGAATTCCATCTGTGCGGAATTCATCTAAACAATGCATATGGGAAACTGCCAGCAGCTCTGGAAACACCATCGGGATGGTGTGAATAAGGCCACACAACCACAGCTGGAAATGTGTTAAGCATCTTAGCATGTTTACATATCTGTCCGTCTCCGTTCCAGGGAATAATAATATTCCGTGAGCTTACGCTCAACATCAGTCTCCATCTGGAATCCATCTTTCGCTGCAGCGTCAAGCTTCATATTCAGATTGAGCTAATTGTTGATGTAAGTTTTTATTGGCGTCCCTAAGCTCCTGCATGTTTACTTTGGATTTCACAGCATTATTCACTCTTTCCCACAGGATGCATTATTATTTAAAGAGATGCAATGGATTGTTCTGTTTGATTTTCACTGGATCCTAGAGATGGAGGGACCTGAACCCAGACCGGAAGATCACAGAGAATATTTGTTGAATAAACAAAATATTTAGGCTACTTTCTAGTCTTATTGTGAATGACTCGCCAGTGCACATAATCTTTTAGCAAAACTTTGCGGGATGTGTGTCATCAATCTCTCCTATGAGACGCCAAAGATTGCTGATGACGCTGCATTGACGTCTCACGCCGGAGGAGACTACAGAAACGAGTCCGTCATTTCTCAAATGCCTGCAAAGAATTTGGTCGTAGCATCAGTTTAAAAAAGGCCAGGACATCAATGGAATACCAAACATCTGCGTTTTGACGACCGCAAATTTCAGGTCGTGGAAGAATTCACCTACTTGGCAGCTTCTGTCATGGACAGACTCTTCAGAGAGAGAGTGCGGGTGAACAAAAAGCTCACAGCAGCGACCGAAATGAACAGCGCTTGCGTTTTAAACGCAAGACTGATTTAATTTTGTTAACTTTAGTTGCTGTTTGAGTATAAACAACATCTGGAAAGTTACGACGCTCAAAGTTCAAGGCCAAGGAGACATTTTCTTTAACAGAATTCTGTTTGAGGTAGGGTAACCTGAGCTGTTGCAGGACAGTAGATGTGATTTTGCAGGGCGAACTTGATTAATGTTTGGTGCCCACACTATAATGTTGATCTTCTGGCATCATTAAATCCTGGAGGGAAGAGAATTGTAGATTCACTGGTGCACATTCAGCGGGAGCACGCGCATGTGACCTATAACATCTGAACGAGAGAAGGTGCCCGTCCGGTTTTGCGGAAGAGGGGAATCCGGAGACGTTTTTCACGCTTTCAACGTCATTACAATAAGACCGTAGAAACCGCCTAAATGAGCCATTAACGTGAGCAGGAAGTCATGCCTGAAAGTTGCAATCAATGCAAACGCTTTACATCATGAATTTGAGCAGCTCTTGAGGTTCTTATCCGGCACGTGAGATGAAATCCTCATTGTTTGCCGACTCTGACAAGGCCCGCGTTTATTTCTTTGTGTCCTCTCAGTTGTCATCGCCGGTAAAACCCCTCTCAACAATAATGTGTTGGTTGTTTTCACAGGTAGAAAATGACGGTTACACAAATTGATTTTTAAACGATTATATACTTTGGTGTTGTAATTTCAGGGATGAAAAAAAAAATAATACAGACATCACTGAAATGCGGGACAAAACTCCCAATTTCAAAATGCGGGGCGGGTGGTCATCCTAGTTTAAGGACTACAATGAACGGCTGGTAGGAACTACAACAACCTTCTTCCTGGGTTGGTGACATCACTAACTCTAACATTTACATAAACCCCGCCCCCGGAAAAATGCTTCAAAGTGGGCGGGGCCATGTTTAGAGAAGAGGAAGAGTTGTTGTAGTCGAGTGTTGTTGATGCCGTCATTTTACGCCGGACTGCTTCACAAACGAGGGTCAATTCAACTTATTTATTTATATTTATTTAAGTCACAATTGTGGTCAATAGCATTTTCTTCAGTTGAGCTCCTGAACCTTCAATTTTCATTTTTTTTTTTTTTGGTTGTTTTAATTTCATTTTTCACTTTTTAACGATAAAAGCATATGTGTTATTCCTCATCTCTAAATGTTCCACTGATTTTGCAAAGAAAAAAAGGTTTTCGGGTTTTGCCATGTAAACATCGCTTTACTGTTAGTTTTTCTCTTGTTGCTGAAAATGTGTTAGCTGTGGCAAAATTAGCAAGGGAAAATGTGATGATGAAGAGATTGTCATCATCTAGTGGTCTAATCTTACACAGTGTTTTTTTTTTTGTCATGTAAATGTAATGCAGTTCATTTTTACTCAATAATAGTAATTGTGAACGCACCTTCAGTCAACAACATGATTGTCATTGTACATTAACAAGTGTTGAGCAAATTAATTTGATTTACAATATCTTGGCTTGACGCTGGTGTTTATTTGTGAAATTGAACCGCGTGTCTCTCTCGAGAGACCCGGCAGCAGCTGATCGTGATTTATTTGACCCTTGAAAAGCTTTTCCTCAACAGGCTTTTGCTTGTTCGCAGTCTGATCTAGTGTTTATATTTATTTTGGGCTTTAGTTCCAACCCCTCAGCAGGAGAAGTACGGCGGGAAATCACAGCTTTGTGCTTACACAGCGATTCAAACACGAGCCGTTGAATTTATGATTATATTTGTTGTAGTTAAATCTATCTATCAAAGTCTAAGGCTGACAGCTTAAATTAGATCGGCAGTAGAAAAACAATAATATGTAGGTCTAATATATATGACTGTACCTACAGAACATAGCTTGTAATAAGATAGTTTTTGTTAGTTTGCTCAGCATTGGATGGGAATAACATTCCTTAGAGTTTTCCAGCCATACGGGATAACTGTCCTGCTAATCGTCTCCTCATGTGAAGTCTTTGAGAACATCATGCAGAGGTGGATTACTCCGCAAAACCCTGTTTAACGTATCATTGCTCTCTGAATTTCCTTCAAATGTTCACACACATGGCTGAAGCCCGAGCTCTCGTGTAGCTTTATATGGCAGCTTAATTCTTCCAATCTCTTCCCCTGAAATTCTTTCCAGGTTCCTGCACAAATCAAAGCGCCTCACGGTCATTCCTCTGATCGACATGGGCTGTAACTCTGTTTAATGGTTCAGAGAACTTGACGCAACCTTTCATCAGTTTTAGGCTACCCACGACAAGGTAATCGGCCCATTTTGGGCCTAATTCATCCCTTCCGGATAACTAGCGTAAAAATCCTGATCACTTCAACCCACAGACAAAAAAACAACCCGTAGAACCAGTGTTAAAGTAATTGATTTCTGTGGGAAAACCTTGGAGGACAATGAACCTGATAACAATCAAAAAGTGAGCTGACGTGTGACGCTCATGACAAACTCATGTAAAGTCAATGTTCACACCGTCTCCAACCTTTTTTTTTTTTTAGCAAATTTTCTGTAAAAAGCAGTCCAAATACTATTATTGCCATTTTTTTCTTCCCATGTTTGTTTACTCTAAAGTCACATTTGACTGTGTGAGATTTAGCGAGATTTCCCATGTGTTGATGACTTTAAGTTAATCAGCTAAACTAGCTATTAATTTAATCGTTAGCATTTTATTCGATTTAAATTAAACTGCTCTATATTTAACGAAGCACAAACAAAAGACCGGAAGCCATGCAACATGTTTTACTGAATATGTTGGTTTCTTGCGCATAACCAACATTAGGATATTAAGATGTTTTAAAAAAACGTTCCATTAAAAAACAGAACATGATGTGCAGTTTACATATTTCATAAAATATAGAGGTGTAATGGTACATGTATTTATCCCAAAACATCTCGATACAAACATGTCAGACGATGAATAGTCAGTCACAGGCGATCCACACTCCTATCCAGAAGGGGGCGTGCGGCGTAATGCAATGCTGTTTGCT